>CACRXP010000192.1:160506-182750 GCA_902702965.1 Spirometra erinaceieuropaei | reverse complement strand
GTGGTTTTGGTTGCTCGAGTGGCGGCAGAATGAGTCCGAAACAGAATCGCTACTATTACTTGACCGACTTCGCCTGGTAGTTAGTTGCCTGTGTTTGACCCTTACCATCCACATGGAGCTTGTTTGTTCCAAAAAGTTACCAACTCGGTGTATGCCCATTCCTGTTTAAAATGTAAAATTCTTAGAGACTTTTTTACCCAAAACCCCTTTTCACATGCCGAACGCAAAGTTCCTTGTGCTGCGAGAAAGCTGTCAGTCAGTCTTAAGCTTTTATGAATCATAAAGCAGGAGATCATCCTGTGTCTTCTGTTGTTTGCTCATAGCAGCCCCAATCTTCCTCGTATCGAATCTCATGCAACCATGTGATCGAATTTACAACGTCGGTAACTTCCCATGCCACCGGCGATTGTCGTCTAAATTCTAAACAGTTCCCTTTATGCTTTTGAGAATGTTCTTTTTCGGAACGCCTTTCCTCTCGAAATTCCTTCGTCAACTGGCCTACCAGGGTTCAGCATAAAACGGTGTGCTCATTTCCACTCTGGTCATATTAAGTCCCTATTATTGGTTCTTTTCTGAACACTGAACATCTGAACTTTAAAAGTAATCCACCCAGAAGGTAAGGCGTACTTCCTTCTACTGCCTTTATTCTAATTAGTCTTCTTCGCATGTTTTGCCTTCTCTCCCAGAAGTACTTGCCTAAACTGGCGACTGTCCGCGTAGTTTAATTGTCACTAATTCTTTCAAGATCGTCTCCTGCCAAGACGATTTTGGCTGCCTTTCACCCTCCCCCCTCCCCTCGCCCCCCCCCCTCCATCTCCACCTCATCCCTTACCGAATTACTGCCTCCTAGGCAGCCGACTGTCCACACAGCAGAGCAAAAATGATCGTCCTTGCCACTCCCTGATATTCATGTTTGGCTTCGTCTCTAATGCACTGTTTACCCACTTGAGGTGATGACGTTGGAAACGCGCATGGCGGCGCTCGGAGTGACACTGGGATGTTTATATAATAGAGCGTTTTTTGTTGTTGGCTCATTTCTGACTCAGTGTATACTGCCTATGACAATAAACTTCAAAAACTGGCGTCCAGTGTGACAACTCTTGTGGAGCTTTTTGCCTGAAGAGTGCCCACGGGCGCACCCAGTAGAATTGTTATAATTTCTGTTGTCATTAGTAAATGCCGAGTTCCCGTGCGTAATTATCATTACTTGTGCGCATAAGGCGTATTCAATTCTTGGTAAATTGAGTCACGCGTATAAGCCAAAACAGATTTCGGTGTGTATACGATACTGTTGATAGAATACAGGTAATAATAAAAAACGTAAAAACCTCAACAATGGATACCCAGGACAAAGACTTCCTTTGTTACTGTTCGAGAAAATCGAATTCCCAGCTCAAAGTCAGAATACAAAAACTAGTTAATTAAAAGAACGCCGATCACGTTCGAAAGAGGGTTACAAAAAGGGGAAAGGGGAATGTCAACAGGGGCCAAATGTGGAAGCACTTGCAATGAGGGCGTGGAGCGTTAACCAGCTGGATTCAACAAGGCGTTTGGCAGTCTTTAAAATCACGGAGGACATTTTAACAACATTTTTCGAAGGGATTTGATGTACGTGCTGTTTCAAACAGTAAAATCCAATAAAAAAGTTAGGCTACTGTCGTGCTCTTCATTTTGAAACGCTTTAACTTTTTTGCCAGTCTCTAAGTACTAAGTATACGTTGGCGTGGGTAGTAAGCTTAATTATAAGGAACTTTTCACGCGTAGTCGGGAAAGCACGAAATAAGCGCCCCCCCCCCCTCCCCCGGGATTACAGGTGACCTTGAGTCAAATTCTAGAGAGGCTGGGTTTAGGGTTGCGATTAGTGGTAGAGTTGGGGTTGGGGTACCTGGAATTTAGCGCAAGGCCGCCTGTTATGGGGGCGGGTGCTTATTCCTCTGTCCAACAGAGGCTATATTTTCCACAGTTGTACTTTTTAGCCTCATAATTTTGTTGTTCCAATAACTGAAACCCGCGTGAACTTTCAGGGTGAGCAGGAAGCAAGAAACAATCTTCGCCGTCATTTGCGACTCCGGGCTGAAAAATTACCAGGTATGTCCACATTTAGGGATTCTCTGGGCCCTGGCACAAGAAGAAGACTTCCTCGCCTTGTCAAGTTTTTCTAAATCCTGCAGAAAGCGTTCCAGATTAACATCATCTTCAACCATACCGTGGATGCCTTGGGGGCAAAAATGTCATGGCGTTACGCTACTAGCCACAGACACAGCAGCTGCTTGACCAACTGAAGTAAATGTATTTTACTAGATAATTTTTAATAAACCTTAGTATGAATTAATGTCTACTTCAAGCACTAGTAAGGTGCAAACAAGACCGTCTTTAATGAACTACCAGGCAGCATACTACTGAAATATAATAACACAGATTCTTTCGCTCTTATCTCGTATATGTTTCGAAATCTTGCCTGAAAATGTTTTAGTAGTAGTGCCCGCATGAATACATGTTGGGTATCCCACTGTCATGGCCAAGCATTTCGTAGATAGTTCGAGCGATGCCATTTTTAAACGTTCTTCTCAGCAAAACGCTTCTGAAAACCGACGACGGGAATTACAGTGGGTGGACTAACTCATGAAATGTCAACCGAAATTCCGAAATGTGTTTTCGTTTTGAAAAGATTAATTAAGTAGGGTTGTAAAACTAGTCAGCCTGAAACATAATTCTTTAATGATCCAGTTACCTCATGGTGCTGGCTTTCGAATGAACTCCCTTCCGGCTGCATGCAAAAACTACGCTCTGTAAAAAATGGCTTCTTATGTAGCATGTATTTTTCTCATTGATTTTCGACGCCCCTAAAAGTCCAATTACATTTCACGGAAAAAATGCATAAAACGTTTATTCTTTTGTTCATTCGGTAGACAATCACGTCTTTTTTCAATTTTATGCACCACTGAGTTAAATAATTCGGTTTTAACAAAGTTTTCAACTGTGGGACTTTAAATATCGTGAAATGGTCGTTCGTAAGTCGTCAATAGGGTTTACAATAGGGTTTTCAAAGGCATTGCCTATTACTCTTAAAATATACTGACCTATACTGACCTATGTCTCTGCATTTTCCAATGTGGCTTGTAACGTTTAGAATATGGATCAAATCCACTGCCAAATTTTATGAACCCTATATGGTCCCCCTTTATTACCGTAGAGAAATGTGTGGTTTTCCATACGCGAATGATATGCGGCATGTAATTTGTAAATCCTGAATCAAAGTGTGACAGTAGAGTGGGTTCAAAATTATTCGGGGATCGAAAAAGTCTTTGAAAACCGAATTCTACCCTTCCTTCGTGCGTAAAATTGAAAGAAGACGTGATTGTCTACCGAATGAGCAAAAGAATTAATATTTGTATGCATTTTTTTCACGAAATATAAGTGGAGTTTTAGGGGCATCGAAAATCGATGAGAAAAATTCATGCTACATAAGAAGCCATCTTTTACAGAGCGTAGTTTCTGCATGCAGCCGGAAGGAAGTTCATTCGAAAGCCGGCACCCTGAGGTAACTGGATCATTAAAGAATTATGCTTCAGGCTGATTAGTTTTACAACCTTACTTAATTAATCTTTTGGAAACGAAAGAACATTGCGGAATTTTGGTTGACATTTCATGAGTTAGTCCACCTACTGTAGGAACTCCTGCGGCCCAGGAGACCCTCACAGTGCGAGGTGATTAAACCGCCGGGGGCACGAACACCCCCCCCCCAATACTCCCCTCCGCACTCATCGCGACTAAGCCTGCCTTCCCACTGCCTCGGATGCCTTCTGAAGGAGTCCAAACAGCCTCAGTTAGGACGATTTTTCAGACACCAACTGATGTCCCCTGGGTGCGATGCCTTTTGTAGATACTACGGCACACAGTGTTAAACTTTTGTGAACGGCGTTCACATGCTTGGGAGACGGGGAGATGGCAGGCTTCCCTGGCTGGGGTGCTGAGGTGTCACGTGCAGCGAAATGAGGGTGACATCGACAGTTGCACACCGAGGGCAGCTCTTACAAATTCCTGATCAACATTTCCATTATTCATAAAAATGTGCCTAGGTGTATTGGCTAGGGTAGAACTATTTTGACGGCAAATATAACGAACAAATGTCACCTAGACGCAAGGTAACCGGTAGGTGTGAAAAATCCTCTGCAGACGGTATCCTTCTCTATTGGGTTAGCAGGTAAATTGTAGGTTTGTTAACGAGTGCACATTTAAAATGAGGGAACATTAAGCGAAACAATCTGATCTATATTCAGTATGTCATTCGCACATCACTTCTGCGCACAAATATCAATTGCGATTCTTGCATTTTACTTTTTTTCGGACGATATCTACTTAACCGAACAATTAGTGCTAACTTCCATCGACGCTATCAAGGATGCCTTACAGTTTTCAAAACTTTTCCCTGCCTGAAGAGACGTAGATGCCGTTTAGATAAATCTCTTTGTCAGATTAGTTGGACATTAGTACTAGACAATCCAGCATTGGTTAAAGTAAAACTGATTCGATGGTAAAGATAATGGATGCATGTCACCTAGGGGCAAGTTAGACGGTGTGGACAATCGAGTCTACAGATAGATCGCTCATTTCAAACGTGTTCACATTTGATATGGATGGAAATCGGGAGAAAAACAGGCGATTTGAAGCCAGTATGTCGTTCATCTTTTCGCAGAAATAATGCCTAGGACTATTGTTTTTGCAAAAAAATTACAATAGTATAGGTGTAGGAAAGTTATTTTTCTTCATGACAAAATGGCAGAGAGGTTACTCCGTGAAAAGGGGCTTTTTCAAAGCTTTTTAAGACTTGGACAGAACCTTTAGAGAAAATGAGTCATAGGACAACGGTATCAGTTAAATAAAGCAATTATGACAATGCTGTCATGTACGCCTTCCGACCCACAAAACTGTCCTCAACTCAAAGTGGCGTAAAGTTGAACGCTATCTCCTGGAAGTCCCGCAAAGTCCATTTTTGAAAACTGAAGACCGTCAGTCATCCTTCCTTTTAGCAAACGGCTTCAGACTTCTCTCAGAGCGCAGTTGCTGTAAAATCTCGGGAAACTGTGTTCAACAAAAAGTTATTTATAAATCCAGACAGACCTCGGCGGCCGCGAATCCCATGACCACAGTTCGCAGCGCGTAACGGGAACCTTGTCTATGACCCTTATAGTAACCCTTGCACGCATTTCCCTTCCAGTTACTGAATTCTGTACTTTTCGCTTCTGCTTAATGTTTGCTACTTCGAAGTGCTTCATGGAACTTTCCTTCGCGACGTGGATCTTAGGCTGGGCATAATGCCTCTTCTTTTAAAGAATTCCTCCTTGGAAGTGGATGCTTACACAAGAGGCTTGCAGTTGAGTAGATCCTAGCGTAAGCGCCTGTGCGGGCCGTCCCGTTGTTCAAATTGAACAGAAATCAGGAGGAGGGGGAGGAGGAGGAGGAGGAGGAGGAGGAGCAGCAGAGGCAGAACACAGTATGATGGTGATTCTTCGTAATGATCTTAGTCCATCACGGGAATGTGAGTATGCCACATGTGGCTCAGATTATCCAACCCTCGAAGATGTGCCAGGACACTGATGAGGATGTAGCAGACCTCACCGCTCAGCATGTTACGCAAGACTTGCCTTGCTACTGCGTTGCCGACTTCATTACGAAGAGGATTGAGTGAGAATATGAGAATGTTGCGCCTGGAGCGAGCATCTGCACAGCCTATGCGTACAGGGTGTTTAGGTGTCAGCGGAAGCAGAAGCAGAGGATTTGGGAGGTCAATGCATGAGAAGGTGGGAAGGACTATTGTGAGTGTGGAGTCATTAGACGAACATCGGTCAATTGCATAAGTAAAGAGTGTTATTGTGAAATCTTGGTCAGTGTACGTTGTGGAACAGTGGGTTTAGTGGAAGGCGTATGTGCACGTTTTCGTCATGCCAGCCACCTGCGCCCTCTTCCGCCTCCGGTCTTCTCGACTCAGGCTGCAGGTGTCAGCGTAGGTGGAGGGGGAGGGGGAGGAGGAGGAGGAGGAGGAGGAGGAGGAGGAGGAGGGAATGCGTTAGAAGCAGCGCAAGCCCACTATCACTTTAAAGGCAGGAAAAGGCACGATGGTAATTGTTAGTGGTAGTCTTGGTCCACATTATTTTCAGACTTCGACTAAGTTAATTTGTACTTCAAAGAAAATACAACTCATAATTGTCTCTTTCCTGTTGCCTAACAGTCCAGACTTGAGGATATTCAAACATTCTTGAATTCCCTACCCTGTGCCGCAGAAAAAAGTAACTATATTTACTCGAAACTGATTTATGTAAAGTACATTGAGTGGTACTTTTTCGAATCCTCCTGCTGATGTCTTTTAGCCATCCAAGTGTGAATTTCTAATCACCAGCTACGATATTTCGTATAGCCAAAATCGTTTTTAACACAACCTATCCACCACTTTCATTATTGCTGCTTATTAGCAATTCCTCTTATTGAGTTTCCTCAGGGTCTGTTTAAAATACAATGACAAAAATCGTAAAGCCTTTTAATCTCTCTTAATTTACCACAACCACAAGATTAGAACCCACTTTAGGGGGACTTAAAGTCTAACCGACACATATTTCTGCGCTTACTGAGCGCGCTCTCTTTCAGCTCTTGGTTGTTCTTCCAACTGGAAATGCGTTTTAATTTTTACGGTTCACATAAGATTTGAATGTCCATGGGGCTTCCACTCTCATCCTCGAAGTGACGTCACAAAGCAAACTGTATGACCAATTTTCCATTTGTGTCTTTCAGATGTCCTACATAACCTATATGCCCAATTCTTCGGGTTGTTAGTGTCTGAAGGTGATCGTGTTTAAGTCAGTCTAAGGTCGTAGTCACCGCCCACTGACTTTGTAAGAAGACCATTTAATAGTCAGTTTAAGTTAGTTTATTAAGGGAATGAGGCTTTCGCCCTTGAGCTCCCTATTCGTATCGATAAACAGATAAAGTCATCAATTACATCAACAAATGCGGAAAATTAAAAAGTTAGCGATAAATGTGAGCCAGGCGCAAACTGCCGTTGCTAAAACAATCGTTATTATATCTACAGTAGTTTCTAAACAAATGAGCATCTTGCCTACACTTAAAGAAATCGAATCTTTCGGAAAGAACCACCGCCTCAAGGGGTCCGTTCCATGCCCCAATGACCCTGTGAGAGAAGGCGTTCCGTCTGACGTCCGAATGAGCCAGCTTCCTCTGAAATTTGAAGGGATGACCACGTAGGCGGTCAGTCCCGGCCAATTCGAAGAATTCATCAAAGTCTAGGGCACACTCACGGCCTCTGACAATCCTGTAGGTGTGAATGAGATCGCCGTGCAGTTGCCTGTAATTTAGAGGAAACAGATTTAGTTCGATTAGCCTGGTTTCGTAAGGCAGATGATGAAGATTCTTAATGATAACATGCTGAGTGTAATTATTATGAGGTCCATGCATTTATGTAACAAAGTTTATGGGCTGGGTTGCAATTTTGAAAGGAATTTAAAATTTCCGTTAGTTCAGTTCACCTGCGATGATAAGCCTGCGGTACGAATGTGAACCCTGACCACCTACTCTCGGGTTACGAATTCCGAAATATGGAGCCGCCCGGGCGGAGTGGTGAGTTCAGGCTTGTGTCTGTTACAGCGCTTGTACAGGATCCTTCGCCTGGGAGGGCTCGGGCCTGTCCACCGACCTAGTCAGGAGGTGCCGCACAGCGAGGTTTACCATGAACCTCCAATGGCCCAGAGACCCAACCCCCAAAAAAACTTCTTTGGGGTTAACAGACTGGAAGTGTCAACTTTCCTCTGTACATATCAAGAGTGCAAGTCTCCTCCAGAAGGCTAATGCGTCATCGAGTACCTTTGAAAATATACTTGAACATTTAAAAAATAGAAGGGCGTATGGGGATCTTGTTGCAGTGCCTTTTACCATCGTCCTTTCTGTGTACTTTCCAATTATTTTCAATGCAAACACGAAACAACCGTGGCTGCCTCGACTGGTAACTCCCACATTTTACCAGACCCATCCGCAAATGACAGTTGTTTGTTTTGTTTATTTCACCATCACCACATTCGTCTCACTAAGTGCATCCGACAGAGTCATGCACAGAATTAAATGATGTCATAAAATTTTCGTGACCACATATTCAACTGCGTACGGTCATTTCGTGATAAGATAAACTGTCCAATTAGAGAGCGACCTAGAGGGACGAAACGTGATATGTAGAATAAGACATGGACCGTCGGTCTGAGACGCGGGTGCTCATGACGAGGGGGGAGGGAAGTTATCTAAACAAGCGAGTTCAGATTACAGTGAAAACCTGACGGGTGTGATTAAAAATGCACACGGGTCAGCAGTCAGCCATGCGATGGAAGTGAGAGGAGGAGTGAAGGGAGGCGGTTACGTCCATTATCGATCCTTACCATGGCAGTGCGAGGTTGATCATGTGGTCCAGGTGCTTACAGAGTTCTGACGTTCTCCGTATCGCAGCGGACTCAGCGAAACGCAGGAGACGCCCAGTCGTCGCCCGTAAATGCAGTCATGGGGTTCACCATGTGGTCCGTGTCCACTTGGTGCTTCGTGATTGAGCTCCTAGTTACCTTATTTCCCGCCCTTAACAGTCACTTCAGCATGTGTTCAGCTGACCGAGCTGCCAATTGCCTTTGCGTGCGCCCGATGTATTTACATCCGCAACTACATGTAAGTTCATAAATACAGTTTGATGTGGCGCGCATCGGCAGAATGTCTTCCGCTGGTCTAAGTTTAATAGCCATTGTAGTGCTTATGAACAACAAGTTAGAGGCGGCGTACAGTGGGTGACCTAACTCATGAAATGTGTCTAAGTTTACGAATGACAGCTAACCGCTCGCAAACCAACACCAATCCGTGGACGCAATACCTATGTTAAAAAAGCACAGCTTTAAGAGAATTAAAAGCATGTAATAAATAATAGAGGCAATGTTACGTTGTTAAGAAATGCCAAATTTTCTATAAAATCGCGAAATCCCGAAAGCGTCAAAATGGTTACAATTTAGTAAACTTCATTTTTAAATTTTTGAAACGTCTACCCATGGGAAAACTGAGTGAATATGAACTTACAAATAGAATAACAGTTAAAAAACCATGTTTTAGCGAAGTTTACATTTAAATATCCGGTAACAATCGGGAGATGCACCCAAAAAAATCGTTACCTAGACATAATACCTTTAACAGAGGACTCAAACGCCTTTAGGCTATATCAGCGGTTACAGGCCTACTTTCACGCACAACTTTGACTTTCCCCGACGGCCTAACATGGGCTGGTCGAACGAACATCGCAGGAGGTTACATGGACGATGGTCGCTGTTACCCAACCTTCCTCATCGTTACACACGTACACCTGAATATACGGCATACATTCGAATTATGGCACTTTATTACAAAACAAACTCACTTTTAAATAGGACGAGTCTGCACAACATGGGACAGGAAAAGTTCTCAAGCATCTTTCAAAGCATTGGCATTGAGGTCAAACCAAAGACGATACTTTACTTCGTCTATGTGAGCCCACACAGCTGGACCACATACAGGGCCTCCCTCGTGGAGCTTCCTTTTCAGTCTACTACAGTATGCCTCAATGGCATTGGTGTGCCATCCGGTGGTAGGGTCCTTGAAGGTCTTTGAGTGGTTGACAGAGAAATGTAGATAACCTTCTGAGGGAGGACGATTATACGCCTTCCACTCGTCCGCTATCACTATACTGCCTCTGGCGACCCATTTTATAATAACGGAACGGAGAGCGGGCCAACTTCGATCATTTATCTGTTCAAATAAGGCTTTCCGTCGGCTAGTATCATACATCCCGACCAGCCACCACCCATAAAACCGTTATTGTTCCGTAGGACAGGCTGCTTTGGTTAGGCGGATTTTTTGGGTGCCGTCTCCCGATTGTTACCAAATATCCTTTAAGAATTAGTGTAATTCCAGGTATGGCGCCTTGCGCACAGCCTCCATTCTGTGTACAGATTCCGAAACCGTTTACCGAGGATTCGTGGTGCCCTTTAGTCTTTTGAATTAATTGAGATGCGGTTCAATAAGAAAAACAAGTGTTAGCTTGGGCATCATAAGAACAAAAGTTTTCATCTGGTCACATGTTGCCTTTCCGATTAGTACCAAATAATTTTAAATAGAATTGGAATATGTAATCGTAAGAATACCATTTTGTGTTTATAAAGAGAACTTTTCTTCCATTAAATTAATTTTTCACTTTTTGTTCGTTCCGGATTACGTTGAGTTTCAGATCGGCCTCGAATTATCGATGAATATTTCGCGATTTCCAGTGTTTTCACCCAATCGCCCATAAGGACAGATTATGCATTATGCGTCTGTTAAAAACTTTAAAATAAGGTACTTCTTGGAGGTGTTTACTGAAATAGCGAGTGTTTGGGTTTTCTTATTCATTTAGAACGTCACCTGGGCAACTAGAAACCCACATCGTCGGATACAACTGACGTCCAAAACGAAAGTCAACAGCGCACATGCCTTGGATCAATCCGAAAACTTTCCCTAATAAAGTACCTTTATGAGGAGCGCTTTGATACTGCATTCAATTGAGGCATGTCTCAGTACTTTACTTTTATACAGAATGAGACCGAGAAAAGACTGACACTTTCGGCCGTTTCTTTCACTTTATAAAAGATACTGATATTTTTCGACCTCAAACGCAAGAACACGCCTTATTCTTTATAGAGCGGCCATTTAAATTGTTTCCTCTCAACCTTAGACTCCGTTCTATGATTATGAATGCACGGCAGATTGGCTATATATACATTTATATTTTGTTGATGCTAACGTTTTGCTCGTTCCATCTCTGAATTAGATATGTGCAGACGCTATACTGCACAAAAAGTAATATTTAATATGTTCAAAGCTGAAAATGACAGTTTGGTGGTGGTCAATCTTGTGACAACATGTAGAATTCTCCAAACGGCAAACAATTTTCGTCCATTTGAATGAAGTTTTGCCTGTGTGCGTTATTACTGTACTTTAGGGCACAAAAGCGCACAGATCTGCTGATCTGGATTCTTTACATCGACAAAACGTCTGGTTTTCTTAAAATAACCTTTGTTTTAGGAAGTTGATTACGACAGTTACCATCGGACAAAAAATTAATTTTCAAGTCCGGCCATCTCTGTTTATAAAAACTCTCTGTGGAAAATTAATCTCCATCCAAGGAAAAACCCGCTCAAATGGGCAACCGAAGTTTAGAACAGGTATTAGTTTAGAAAAATGCCCGAGCATACTGCGACGTCCATTTTCGACCAAAATTGATTAACATTTTGTTCGAAAAACTTACGTGGACGCAATTTCTGAAAAAGATGGGGACATTTCCTTAAGGTAGCTGAGCGAGAAAGCGAAATGCACAACGTTTAAAACGTCCTTAATTTTCACATCAGATTCTGTCACCAGGCTTCATGAGATAGGTCACGTACTGTACGTCCGTTCATTCGTGCATCATAGTCACTTGGTCACGTTTGACACGCTATCGCCCTTGGAAGGGAGGTAGATCCTCACCGACTTTTTTGAAATGGACACTTCTGCAAGATTTCCTCGTCTGGCATGACAACGTTTATTGGTGAATTTCTCCGGATACACGTTTCCAAGAAAATCGTTCTTCAGGAAACTGATTTCTTCACAGATAATACCTGAGGAACAGACTCTAGGGGTTTCTTTTTCGCATAGTTGGAACGAAGTTGTCCCTTCCTGGTGGTTTTCCGATAGATGGACCGCCGCATAGAACCATCTGCTCGCCTGCGTACAAGAATGTCTAAGTAGGGCAGTGTCGCTCTTCTCGTGTGCGATCGTAAATTTCATCTTTGCATATGCTTCGTCCATAGTCTTAAGTCACGAAATTTTATGACGCCATTAAGTTCTGCATACTTCGTCGCTTTTGCTCTGTTCAAGTTTAGTCCGGAAAAACGGTGCCTTAAAGGTCATTTACGTAATTATCTAGGAGACGTTACGGCAATGTTGGGCTTATGGCTGCATTTTGGCTGACCGGTTTTGCAGAATGCTTCAAATTGCGAAAACTTCCGGCGTTTGCCCTTTCGACCGAAAAAGGTCGTCGACTGCATTAGGACCTCCTAATGTTTAATGACTTTCAGTTTTTAATAGAGAACGCTTTCAAATACCCCGTGGGTCGATTAAATAAGAGCCAGATAGGGAGGATACTTCACCTGAAGTGATCTTGCTCGGATGGTTTACTAGCCTCTCGGGCAACTGAGACCGTAATCCCGATAAAGGGTAATTTAGGCATACTATATTCTTCTCGCTCCGTGAACTCAATTCAGCGTTGCTCTTCGCTGAATTTGATACAACCAATCGATTTTCCAAGGCCATTCTTAAGTTTTTGAAATTCAGTCTTCATCTTTAGGTTAGTAAATGGGTCGAGCTCGTCAATGTCTTGGTAATCATGCACCATGAATGCGGATCTTCACTGTTGAATCACCTCCGACATTTGCCATTTAACACATAGGTGTTTGGCAGATTTTGAATAATTTATTGTGGCCCAACTATGAAAAACTCGGCGACCTCGAGGTATTCGAGCCAACAAAAGCAAGGAGAAAAATTGACTACAGCCAACGCTCTAGCCGTTTGAGTTATGAGGCCCCACCACTGAGTCCAAATGAATTATTTAAAACTTGCCAAAGCACCTGTTTATTACGTGAGCCTGGTATTCATCTGGTAGATTCTAGATTGATTGCTTAGGAAATTCAACCTGGGCAGTCAGCTTGCTGAATCATAATTGGTGGATTTCACACTCCGCCGTATGCTGGGCTGCTACCTTGACCCGAAATGCGATTAAACTCACAGTTGTCGGTGGAACCTCGTAGCTTAGGTTGCTAGAACGTTGGCTGCACTTGCCGTCCTGGGTTCGAATCCCATCGCGATCGAGGAGTTCTTCACAATTGGATCATAGATGTTTTGGCAGATTTTGTACAATTCATATTGACCCAACTGTGAAAAACTCGGTGCCTTGGTGGGATTCGAACCCACGCAGCAAGGGGAAGGCTTTAGTACAGCCAGATCACACTGAATTTTACACATAATGAAATTAGTGCTGCTCGGGAATGTTTCGCTAACTCTCCAGTTCCATGACGTTGTCACCACATTCATGGACCCGGCTCGCCTATGTGACTTTAGAAAAACTTCGCTGAACGCGGTAGCCCCATCCGAGAAACGTCATGGGGTTATTCGGCATGTCGGGATACATGCGGACGGGGCGTTTGGTGCTAGCTCAACCATTGCGCCGAAGACCATTTCGTGAAATCCTCAGCAACTCCTGTCATTAACGCGTGACGGTAGCCTGTACCCGGGTTGTAAGTATGGTGAACCATTCAGCAGAAGGTGTTTCGGGAGAAAGAGCGAGGTCGGCACCTTGCAAATCCTTCGTCCCATGTTCCGAATCACGCTCAAGTTACTCTTCCCCGCCCCTAGGGCGATGTTGCTACTCATCATGTTTGACTGTCATTTTGTTGACTAAGTCGGGCCAAGTTCATACTAACTGACCTGACATCTGACTGCCCCATTTATCGCGGGTGAATGAACTTGCTTAATCCAGCAAAACTAAACGGTAAAAGTGTTTTAGAATTGCCTTCCTGATCAACAGAAAGCACACTTTGTAGACGGTATGTTATTACCGACAAAGACAAGGGAGACTGGAATGGCCATTTCCGGCTTATTAGCCGTCATCAGACAGTCATACCCAACCCCGAAGTGTGGAGCACCCGAGGCTCGAACTCGCGACCTGCTGGTTAGAAGTCCACGCCTCTAACCACTGGGCCACGGACCCGTAAGGCACAACGGAACGAGTGAATTCCGTAAGAACGATCGGTGAGCGCCCCCTATCATTGCACATATTGTAGTTATTGGACGATTTCAAATATGAAAGGAGGCGAATGTTCGACTTTCAGGTCCTTGTTGCAAGAAAGGTAATCTCGCGATTACTAGAGCAGTCCAGTCAGTGACCGGTCTTTTGAAGTGTTAACCGAAATTCTGAAATGCGTTTTCGACTAGGAGGGACTACTTAGGTGGGGCTGTAATACTGATTATCGTGCATTATAATTCCAATATATTTCTGTCACACCAGGATACTGGTCTTTAAATATATTTTTTTCGACCGCTTGTAAAAACTGCAATCAAAAAAGCGGCCAATTAAATGGTGGAGATTTATACGTCGATTTTTGATGTCCTTATAAATTCAAGTACATTTCATATAAAACATACCTCGAAATGTGTTCCCTTTTACTGATTTGATAAGAAATCAAGTCCTCTTCAAATTTCATACCCGAAAAAAAGGTATTTTTAGGGTTTAAACAGGTCTTAAATTTCCCGAATAATTTTGAACCAGATCTGCCGTTTCCCTTTCGTTTGGGGTTTACAGTCTAAAAGCTGTACACTTTCCATGTAGGGAAAACCACGCATTCCTTTACAACGCTAAGAGGATATCCTATGGGACTCACAGAATTGTGTATGCACTATGTTGTGCACTCCCTGGGGAACATTAACAAAACGGACAGACACGATGCTATCTGGATGGACATGGCCTTAAAAAGTCTCGCAGTTAGAAACTTTTCGGTAAGATGTGTTTATGTAGCCCAACCTGATGGACACAATACTGTTTGGGTTGGGGCTAGGGGTTAGGGGTTAAGATTAGGTGTTAGGGTTACGGCTACCATTTCTCAACCACTCAAAGTACAACCGCGCATTCCCGATAGCTTTTCTTTTGCATACAATTACTTGACCTCGTCGCCCGTGCGTTCACGGGCCCTACGTGTTAAAACCCCTATTGCCACCGGTCCCACATTACAGGTGGCTGGGGCTTGTTTACTTCAGGTGAGGTTACATAACCACATCTGACTCCACAATCATGCGAATGAAAGACCGATTGGAGGCAAGTGAGAAATGGGGGGAAGTTTATCAAATCCCATGCCACGACTGTCCCTGCCGTTATACAGTTCGAACAGCACGACAACCCAGCTTGGAAATACTGGAGTAAAAAGTAGCGCGTTCAGAGGAGCCACCCGCCGTCTCAAGTCGCTACTCTTACACCCTAGAGGGAGGCCACGAATTTTACTTCGTGATCAAGTTGGTAATAGTGCAAACCGACAATATTAGGGGACGTGAACTGCTGGAGACGTGGGCGTCTGACAACAACTCCATCGACAGACATGCAGATATACCCCCTTCCCCCGGCCACCGTGCGATACGCCCACGCGGCCAGGTGGCGTGGCCCAGTTCCCGACCAAGGTCTCACACTGTCACCGTGAGTTAGGCAGCCTGCACCGAGCCAAGTCGCGAACACTACGTCCTTCCAACCACCCTAATTGTTTTTTTTCAAATCATCAACCCGCATCTCTTACCTTTGCCGATCTGACTACAAAACTGTTCACTTGTTGTTGGCCTCTGACGCTGGGCTCCTGCACGAGTCCGGAAGTTCAGGCTAATACATCTACTGTACCTTTTTAATTTCCTTAGAAATTAACTGCAAACTTGGAGTAGATCAGTATATTTAAGGTCTAAGGCAGGCCGACAGGGCAATGGAGTCGTGGCCCAGTGGTTAAAGGCGTGAACTTCTAACTAACAGGTCGCGAGTTCGAGTCTCGGGTGTTCCACACTTCTAGGCTGGGTATGACTGGCTGACGACGGCTAGTAAGCCAGAAATGGCCATTCTTGTCTCCCTTGTCTTTGTCGGTAGTACCATACTGCCAAAAAACCTAAGTTTTTGTGTATGAGTATTTAGGCCGAAGTCCATCAGCCACAGCGGATAACCGCAGCTGTGTCATGCAGCGGCAGAATATCGGCGAACCACGCGTGTATGGGCTTTTGGCTAGTACCTGTGCTGTTAGTATGGAATCAACTTACCCTAAATTAATACACCTACTGTTCCAGTGAACGATCTCACGAAATATTAGCTGAAATTCTGATATTCGTCTCCGATTAAAGAGGATTACTTAAGTGGGGCTGTAGTGTTGAACATTGTGCAGTGTAGTTCTAAGATAATTCAGTTTTGACAGAATACCGGCTTTTGAGTGGATCTCTACTCAGCCACTAGGGAAAACTGCCCGCAGGTAAAAAATGACTGCTTAAGCATGATACACTTTTTATAATGGTTTTCGACATCATTATAAATTTAAATAAATGCTGTATAAAACATGCAAGGATGTATTTTTATTAACTTCTTTAGAAGCATTTCACGTCCTCAGATTTTATGCTCGAAGAAGAGGTATCTTTAAGTTTAAGAAAAGTTGGCCAGATAGTAGTTGTTAGCCAGGAATGGGGAAGCGGACGGCGACCTTAACCCTAATCCTAACCTTAACCCTTACCCTAACCCTAACCTCAACCTTAAACGTTAACCGTCAACCCTAACGGCAACCCTAACCCTTACCGAAATCGTAAACGTAACCGTAGCCCTTAGACATAGCCGTAACTGAAAAACTTAACAGTAATACTGAAACCTATTCGTACGCTCAAACCCTAACCGTAACCCGAAAACCTAAACCTAAAGGCATAATCCAACCCGAAAATCGAAAACCGGTACTTATATTCTGACCTCAAACGTAAAACGGAAGCCATATGGGTCAGATGTGATTATTGAGTTCCACAAAATAGCACCAGTAAACAAACCCCCGCCACCTGTAATACGGGGCCTGGCTACCAACTGCGATCTAGCCGAGCTCTATCTAGCACAGCCGCGTCTATGCACTACCCAGCTTCCAATAGCTTCAGATGAAGTTACTGCCAACTGGGCAGCATCATCTCTTGGAATGATGTCACCTTCAAGGTGTTCGCAAGCCTTAGAGTATGTCTATAGACCCGCCACGATATTTCCATCGTCCCAGAGGTTCGCATGTACCAGACTTTCGTTCTGTCAGTCCTCTGGTGCGGTCGCAACTGTTGAGTCTGTGCGCATAGAATACGAGCGAGGACTAGAGGTTGCTTACCACCGTATCCTGGGGTCTGTCTTTTGAGCGAATTAACGCACATATTTGAGTGTGTCAGCTTTCTCTAGCCACGGCGGCACCGCAACGGTATCTCAGGTCGCTCAAGGTGCCGCCTGACCCTGTACTATCGTCCTTGATTCGACGCTACTGTCCACCTTAAGGTACCCATGATAGGATCAACCGAGGACCTGCCTTTCAAGACGTGGGGGCGGCTGTTACACATTCGATATTTGGCCTCCATCGTTATGTGGAGCTTTTCAGATCCACCATAAATTATAACGTCTGAAGAGGTATGATTTACGACTTCATCGCGGCCGAGTAAATCAAGCATGATTACAGTTATGCCAAGTAAAAGTGTGTGAATAATACAGTCCATGCGATCCGGGAGCAGTTTCGACAGCGACAGCAATAACTGACAAAGACATATGAAAATGGAACTGTTGCGCTGGATCGGAAAAACTAGCAATTCCGTGAGATGCCTCTTTCTGGAAGGACCTCTGTGCCCTTCGGTTGCTTACTGTCAACGGGACGATTTCAGCCGAACTCATAATCATCTGAGATGGGCGTTGTAGACTTACCTACATTTGGGTCATTCTACTGCCTTCCTGGGATGCACGTAAGATGTCATACGCAGGAGCGACTTCGTATGTGGAGTGGGGTAGTCGGTCTGTGATTATTAAGTAAATCAATGATCCATGGTTGGGTGACATATACCGTTCTCAGTAATTTTGACTTATTCACAAGCTCTGTCATCTTGAAGCTTTACGATCTTTATGAAACCCGAAGTAAACGTTTCTGCATGTCTCTCTACCTCATAGTTGTCATAAAGCTTTTGCTGCACACAGCAGGCCTCGAACTGCACAACAGTCTTTCCGGAATTCTGAAACCTTCTTTCGGCCAAATGCCACTTATATAGATGTGTACGTTCCCACGTATGTTGGCCCTTTTTTGACACCTTTTACCGTATACTTTATTTTTTTTGTTTGCTTCGGAAAATTATGGACTTCTGTTTTCCTCCAAACCTCGTATTATTAGTTTGAATCTCCCGTTTTCTTCCCGCGCAACTTGACACTGCCCGTCTGACTATACGCCACATCTTTCTGACTGTACGTCTGGAGACATTTGGTTGTAAGTGTAACATTTAAATCTTGCTAATCATGCCAATTATAGAAACGTGTTCCGTACAATTCTGCACTTATATATACCGTTTCCACATACGGGCTGCACGAAGTAAGCCAACCCAGGCGACTGAATCTGGACAGGCTAAAAAGCAGCTAGGTTCAACAGACTCTGTGTGAGTAACGCGAACGGGCCAACAGTTGGCGGTCGAAAGTACTCCAAAGTGAGGGATGCGCTGAGATCCCGTACGAACTGATTCCGTTGTAGCGATCTCACTCTCTCCCCCTTCATGAATGAACCAAGCCGCTGTTCCAGCCGGTCTGGAATCTGACATTGGGAATGAGCGCAAGTGCCACACGCGGCGGGAACCTGTGCCTGGGCGTGCTCTGCAACCCCTCCATGTGCGGCATTTAATGTGGGATGCAGGCGGTTAACGCATGCCGTGCCATAAACTGACCCCGTGGTGGTTCATCGCATCGCCCACGTATGCTGCGCCCATGAAACCGACTTAAACTACAGTCGGTCAGCGTTTTTTGCTGAAGCGATCACAAGTCCTTCCCAATCGCTCATCGATAGTCCTCGCTCGCTGTTGGTGTTGTTCGTATTGGAAGTCGACTCGCTGTCAAGACTGGCTCTTTGGGTGTTATGAAACACTTGACAGGGACAGATATGTTTTGAAATGGACCATTGAATGTTGCCGATTCAGCCTGTCTTCTGCTATTAATTAAAGGAAATCCGGTAAGATGTGGTTATTTGGCCCCACCTGATGAGCACAATACTGTTAGGGCTGGCGTTAGGGCCGAATAATTTTAGGTAAGGTGTAGTTATGTAAACCCACCTGATGGACACAATACTGTTGGGCTTGGGGTTAGGGGTTAGGGCAACTATTTCTCAACCACTCAAAGTACAACCGCGTATTCCCAATAGCTTTTCTTTTGCATTCAACTACTTCACCTCTTCGTCTGGGCATTCCCCGGCCCCACCTATAAAAACCCCTATTACCAACGGTTCCGTATTACGGGTAACTGGGGTCTGTGTAGCTCAGGTGCGGCTACATAATCACAACTGACCGGAAACCTATTCGATTGGTCAACAGCCACTTATTACCCAGAGCAATTTTCGTGCGAGAACCTGCCTGAATCAATTTATCTGCACTTATTGTGTGTTGAAAGTTGTTCCAATATATTCCCGGCAAAAGTATTATCCAAGAGCGCATACAGGTTTTTCATCGACGCTTCTGCGGCTCCAGGACAGCTGCGTGGTGCTGGGTTCCTCAACGGTCCCAAACGATTTCTCTGTTGTTTCTGATGTGTTATGTGCAGACATGAATGCCGAACTAGTAATTTCATGAATTTCCAAGACTATGACCTACAATTACTTGTCTGGAACATGGTTTTTATGGCCAGCTCCGATATAGTTGTGAAAATTCGAGTCAGGTACCATAAACTTCTACTATATAATCGCGAAGTGCCCATTCTACGACCTACACTACTAATAACACATTTTTATTGGACAGAGACTCTGCCTTAGCTCGAATATAAATACAGCTTTTATGAGCCTTCCGCCGTTACTGCTGTATAATGTGACTGCCTGGGAGTGTACGTATCACTGTTTCTCCAACTTTCTCCCTGTCCTGACTTGACGTTTTTGCCCCACATTCGTCCCCCAACTTCGGATGAAACTACAAACTT
Organism: Spirometra erinaceieuropaei; assembly: GCA_902702965.1. Classification (NCBI taxonomy): domain Eukaryota; kingdom Metazoa; phylum Platyhelminthes; class Cestoda; order Diphyllobothriidea; family Diphyllobothriidae; genus Spirometra; species Spirometra erinaceieuropaei. Next base: position 162,946 of record CACRXP010000192.1, on the reverse strand, counting down.
CCCCAGTACTAAACTAACGTCACCTGTAGCGTCACCAGTCGCCCCCCCCCCTTCAAGGTTTCGTCTCCTTCTCGGACGCTAGTCCTACCTGCCCTCTTCTGAGTTCTCAGCACTGTAACCACTTTCGATACAGGGTGCGCACTCTACATCCCCTTCTGCGATCTTCTCTTTCTAGACTTAAGTATGAATGAGAAACTCCTGCCAAGGACGCACGCTGGGACTTTTCGGGAGTTAAGGGCTATCGGTCTGAAGTCAGACCTTCAGTATGCGCCTGTCTTGGTAGAACTGACTTATACAGCCCTCTAAACAGGACGAGCGAACAGAAACGTCCCACCAAAGTAATAAAGGTGTGCCTGCGCATAATTCCTAAGGGCGAAATATTACTGTGTACTAACTCCAGAAATAACCCTACAATAAAACTAAGCCGTTGCCCTTATCCTGACTTTAACATTACCCTAAATCTGCAGTTAACACTAGCTCCTACCTTGACCCTAAACTTGATCTTGACCTACCTTATCGTTAACTTAAAATCTAGCCCTAAGCACACTCATTAACCTAACCCTAAATTTAACTTTAAATTCAACTCTTATTGAACTGGAAGTTTGCTCATAACTGCGCATGTTGCAGGTGTTTTCGGTTTTCATGTCCTGTTTACGGGGCCACATAAATCGGTCTTACCGAGTAATCAAAGTAGTTTCGAATCTCAGACCGGCATTCAGAAGGCTAAGTCATTTCGGTGTAGGTCTTTTTCCTCAAAGGGTTTCTCTACCGCAGTGCCTGTGAGCAGTTTCAAATCTAAGTCTTAAAGGATGAAGAAGGACGAAATCGGGCCATAACGAAAAAAGAAGAAGAAGAAGAAGAAGAAGAAGAAGAAGAAGAAGAAAAGAAATTCATCCCTAAATAAAATATGAGGTCGTCAAGCTAGAACAGTGAACGTCACTCCCGATGATGCCCCATGAGACACGGGTCCAGAGCTCGGGTGGCCGAGCTCTCAACCGGAATCGTCGACGAGTTCCTGAAATCTCAGGCCTTATTAGTCTGCAGCATGCCATTTGCTTCAAGCATAGGTTATATTGCAGTAGGAGCCGATATTCTCGAGACTGTAAAGTTTACCTAGAAATAAACTGCGCTATCCGAGCTATCGTTCGCGGAAGCCGATAAATGCCACCAGGAGATACATCAGTCTCCATCTCTGGAGCACGTGTAGGTCATAAGTTCTTTAAATTCATTCCAACTACCTCCGAAAAGTTCCCAAAATACATCTGTCCTGAAATGGAAATGGAGGATTGTAGCTGCTGGCCGTGTGGGTGTGAACGCGCATCTGTACGTTCGCCGCCTCCGCAAACTGGCCAATCATGGAGATCAATTGGAAGCCCAATATCGCTTAAATAAGCGAGAGTAATTTACGGTTGCGTCGCGCGTCGCTTTTAGAGCCCGATGCAGATCAACCTCGCATCGCGGGAAATGGCGTTTTTTTATAGGGCACGCTCATCGTTTATTTTTGGCAGCACACCCACGCAGTCACCCGCTGTGTGGAAAGCAGCGGTAGCTCCGCTTTTCATTGCATTCATACAAGTCATGTATGTTTGAACTATGCGTACTGACTCTTTGTTTTACAGTAACCTTTACTAAGCCATGCCATACTCACCTGTCACGTTGGCCAGTATTCCTTCCTCGTGTCTACCCTCCATAAGCTTCTGACGAGACCATTTTCGGTAGGATAGATGGTGGAAACCCATGTCTTTTTACCCTGAAACATGCTTCTTGTTTTTGTTCACGTTTCGCAGACATTTCGGGCATAAACTGGATTAGTTAAGAGTACTAGTGTATCCGTCTGGGGCAAACGGACGTGGTTCTTCTTCTGTTGTTGAGAGAATAATTACTTACTTTTTTCACGCGAAGGTCATTCGTCCGATTTCACAATCCATGCCACTCTGTAGCACACAAAGAAGATCCCATGGGATGGACTAGCACCGACCGGCAGGACTGTTTAATTGGGACCGAGTAAGAACGAACGGGCCAACACCAGTCAAGCCCGGCCAACGAGAAGACAGGATAGCCAAGAACCGCGAGGGGAATGAGCAGTTTTCTAAGGTCTCGAATGAACGCCAAAACGGAAGAGGGAGGATGACGTTCCAGATGCTGAGGGAACACCCAGTCAATCCTTTTGTTTTAACTGAACGAAGGATGCGCTCCAATAGAGCACTGGTAGAAGCCAAAGTAAAAAGTTCTGTAAGCGTGTGCTACGCCAGTATCAGCAAACCATGGCCCTCACAGCCTGGCATGCGTATGCAATTCCCTAACACCTGGTTCCCTGACGGTAGATGCGCTTGCGCTCCCGCTGAGTATGCAGGTGCTGGGCATGGCTGCCCCTTCATAATCGGCCCTTTGGTCCCTGTTGGGGTCTTGTTGTTGTCGTTGCCCCCCCCCCCGCCTCCGG
>CACRXP010000192.1:132510-156884 GCA_902702965.1 Spirometra erinaceieuropaei | reverse complement strand
GTCTGGCGTCCAGTAACAACTTGTAGTTGTCGAGTTTGGCCTGGTGGGTGGTTGCAGGTCAAAAGGTCTGAAAGCGTGTGCTGCGCCAGTATCAGCAAACTATGACCCTCGCAGTCTGGTATGCGCTGACAGTTCTCTGACACCTGGTTCTCTGCGGTAGATGCACTTGCGCTCCCGCTGGGTATACAGGGAGTGAGCATGGCTGCCCAATCATCATCCTCGTCCTTCTGACCCCATCCTAGTTAAGTGTATGGTGTTGTGGTGATCCTAGGTGCGGATCTGACCGTGTCAGCCACCTGCACCCTCCCCGGTCCCGATCTTCTTGACTCTGTTTTGACACCGGGTCCAGATGGGGAGTGGGGAGGATGGAGTGCGGTAGATGCCGCGCAAGTCTGCTTTCACTATAAACTAATTCACGTGCAAGTCACCGTGCCTGCTGCACCTTGGTGTGTACCACACGAGGGACATAGTCGAAATTGACGGTCGAATCGTCGGTGGAAGCCAAGTCAGAAGATTTTGCCGCAGTACTGGATAGTGTGTGTGCTTCGAGGCTAACGATGACTTGTTGTTTCTTTAGAAATTCAGGAACTCTGGCGGTTTCGGCCTAGATTCCTCCGCTCTTACCCACTGAAACGGAGGTGATAGTCACTGTTTGTACCCTCTTAACTTTCGATAGGGAGACATTATTGCGTATATTACCTCTTGCCCAAATTTCGGCTAACCTAACCAGTCGCCCTATCGGGCCAAAGCGTCTTTGCCCAGTATGACCTAATCAAAGGAAATCCGCAGTATTTCAGTTTTAAAAGCGTTTACCCGGTGTCTGTGTGCGTCTTCGCAAGCCGGTGCCCTAACTTTTTGGCAGGCCGCGGGAATAGGTGCCTTCTCCCGTATTACAGGTGGAGTTGCGCCAAATTCGAAGGCGTTCAGCTTAAGGTCAGGGTTAATGTTAGGTTTAGGACACGGAACTAGTTATCTCTCCTGGAATCTAACGCAAAACCACCGCTATTACGGGAGGGCGCCTATTCGCTTGCTCTTCCCAACTTTCATTAAACCTTCCAAAATCTATGCCACGGATTTTCTCTAAAACAAATTCGTATATCCTGTCATGGTCCAATAACCAATCACAAGCAACTTGGAAAATCCTGCCCCTATAGGGCGATAACACTTATCCGAATTGAGCGGTAATTTTTGATGCATTTCTTAGGATCAACGAGATACTGTCTGTTCGTGATCAGCGCCACTATCAGAGTTGGATCCGGTTGAGTACATGTAAAACTAGTTAGGACGAAAAATCATTTAGATGAGGTTTCAGCCCAACTTGTAGAGCCTGTAAGCTGTTGTGGTTTAGACGCAAACCAAGGTATCCATTAAATTTTTCGATCAGCTACTTGGAAGACTGTTAACGTAAGGACAATATATGATTCATAGGCGAGGTATGGAAGTGGAATTTCCCGAGTTGTATTTTTTGATAAATAAGGTCGTCGCACCCGTCTATTTTCATATGAAATTCGTTTTCGAAACAAGCGGCAACTGTTTAATCAAAAGTGCATTTCTGGAAGCCCACGCCTGACCTTCTCAGAGGGCCGACATTTGTGATTTTACACGTGCATAACAGTGTAGTTTTTATGAAGCGACCACCTGGCGCTTCTAGAATACTTCAGTCGGTATGAACCTTGGTATATATCCTGAATAGGCGGTAACAAGTCTGCGGATACCAGACTACAATCGTAGTTTTTCCAGCCCAAAAATTCCCCCATATTGCAGACCTCATTGTCCTGCAGGAATAAAATTCGAAGAATAGGAAAGCAACAGCTAATCATATTTTGTGTAGCTCCTTTTTGGTTATGTTAAATTTATGCAGAAATCGAGAGAAGTCGGATGAATGCATATAACGCGTATTGAGGTTTTTATGTGTGAGATTTACGAAGGTGGTTGGAACATTGTTTCATTGAAAGTCGGGCTTCTGCTGCATAGGCGCTAGATTGCATTCCATGTCAGGTAGTGTTCCGCATTTGTATACGTGATATTTTCCACTTGAGCGTACATTTTGGAAGGTCGGTGGACGTTTTGAGGCTTTCTGTGCATATTGCATTAGTGATGGTCTACTCTTGTTCACATCGACTCGGTAAAACCTGCCCGGACGGCTTTACATCTGCAGTGAGTTTCCTCGGCCTCCGTGAACGGCGAGGTCCGCCACTGCCTCACGAGGTTGACCCACAAGTGATTTTGCACTGAAATCTGTTCTTATTGCAGCAGCCGAGCCAGCGCCCTCACAACGGACTACGTTGGAGATGCCCTGGACCGAAAGGGAGATCCGATCGGGACACAACACTAGTTGGCCAGACTGCTCAGAGCCCCATGTACGCCATAACAGCTGCCAAACACGAGTGTGCGCTTGTACGCCTAGGCGCAGTCTCAGGCCGCGCCAGTCACTTGTGTGCAACCTCCGTACAGTGAGCCGGTGTCTGGAGACAGAAGACTGAATGAGGTCGACTCTGGAGCATTCATTCCCCAACGTGTCCCTTACAAATAAAAGAATCTGAAGAGCTTGAAACTACCAGAATGGGCTAGAAGTCGTGGCTTGGAGGCCCACCGACTGGAGGAATATCTCGGTCCTCTCAGGATGGAGGTTTAAGCCGCGATCGCTTCACCCGCATGTAGCCTACGTGGCACTTCAACTCAGATGGCATGTGAGCTGCCCCCTAGTTTCTGTGAAAACGTGGTCGTGTGTTTAGTATTGTCAGTCACTGCGCCCTTCCCCGCCTCCAGTCTTCTTGACTCTGGGTTCAGGTGGGGGAGGGGGGGAGAGTGCGCTAGGTGCAGCGCAAGTCTACCTTCACTATACATCAATTCACGCGCAAGCCCACCTGTACCCACCACGTTGTGGGGCAGACGGTGGACACCGTCACCTGCGACGAACGAACTGTCACAGGGCAGCAGAGTTACACAGCATCTACCTCCCTCTTTCATCCCACGTCCAGCGTGTTCAAATGGCAAGATAGAGTCAGTAAGACCGACTGTGTCGGCTGACCGTGTGGGTCTATGCTCAACAGCTCGTCTATACGTCTGTCACACACGACCTGCTCCCCTGCTCAACCAACCAGATTTTCATTCAAAGGCCTCATATGCGTTAGAATAGAGGTCACATACAGCGGAAGTTGGCGAACACGTTTTCCACTCTTACTAGAGGTGCCTATTCCGTGCCTGTGATTGGTGATGAAGGAGGGGTTCTTGTGTGATATATGTGTTGGTGGAGAGATGTTTGGTGACGGGGGGGGTGGTCTGTGGTACACGTGACTGAATTTGTGTGTGTATGTGTGTGTTTGTGTTTGGCCCCTCAAACGGGCCACGTGTTAGATGCGCTGGACCAACACGGGGGCCACATCGGATTCTGTCAGGCGCTATCTGTACGCAATAGCAAATGCCAACATGTAGGGGTGCGCTGGCAGTCCCTGTTGCAGACAGCCGTCACACAACTGGGATCACTGCCACGCACTCCACTGTTGTGGCGGTAACAATCCTGGTCATTGTTGTGTGGACCAGGGGTGTGGTGGAACGCCAAGGGGAGGATCCGTCCGAGCCATCCACCTACGGCTTCCCTCGTCTCTGGCCTTCGTGACTCTGTCTTGACACCGGGCTCAGGACTGGTTCCCGCACGAAAGAGTGCACTTTTTCGTTGCTAAGATAACTTAGGAACACATTCCACTTGGGGAAAAGCCTCTTTCCTTGGCGAACCCCTCGCATCTGTGTCCTGCAGCGGCAAAATATCGGCGAAACACGCGTGTATGGACTTTTGAATAATACCTGTGTTGTTGGTATGGTATTCCTTTACCTTAAATAATTCCATCTTAAATTAGCAAGCGCATAAGACTGCCTCGCATATTACCCTTCGCATCCGTAATTGCATAATCAGCACAGTTCTATTCATACCACAACCGCATTTCTCAGATGTTGCAACACTGAGCTTTCGTAGAGCTGCTGATCTTATTAATAATAGTCGTTTGGAAAATAAGGGATTTTTTGCAAAGAATCTGACATTTAAGGAATGAGAAGACTCGTCGAGCAACGGTCCCACCTGTTCATTTTTTTGAGCTCTCGAACTCGTGCAATAGTTCATCGTCGGGGATAAAGGCGTATCTGTCAATTAACGACCAGTACTGCATGCCTGAATGCGACTGCGCAGGGTTCTGTAAGCCGGCGTTAGGTCAGTACACCCGACTGATCATGTCCTCCTCCAAGACCCAGGCTTCAGCCAATTCTAGGCTTGCCTTGCTTTCATCCCAGACATTTACTTGACGACTGCGAAACTGCACTCTTGACCCGTTTCGAAAGGTTGGACAGTCACTTATGATAATTCGTCACCCGGTAGCTCAGCCCGCCTATGTTCGAGCATCCTAGACCCCAGCATGTGTTTGGTCTGACCTGCGTAATAGCACGGGCAATTTGGGCAGTGGACGGGATATACTGTCCCAGACTGCTCCCTGGAATTTCATTCGTACCTAATTTTAATGACCCATCTGCGCATATTAACTTCGGACCGTTCTACAACTTCACCACCCACTCCTGTCGCAATGTGTTCGGTCGCTTCTGGGACGTTCTTAATATACGGCAGAACATGCCATACCCTAGGTGATGTTTCCGTTTGGGTCCTTCGGGAGGGGGGTGCGAGCGCCTTCGGGTCCGCATAAACTGGTCGCGGAATAATCGGCTCCCATGTACTTTTCCTTTTCTGTTACTTCAGTGAGTCGGAATCCTTTCGAAGAGCATTCTCATATAGTTTCCTTTGTGAGCCACCGAATGAGTGCTGTGAGAATCTGCGAGGTGTTTGCCGCCTTCCTGTGAATTTTTATCTCCACTTTGTCGTTAGGGCTTCACTGGCAAACGCATCAAGAAAGGCTTGCTGCTGCTTCCTTTCTTCTTTCTTCGTGAACAGGTTATGGAACTTCCGCGGCATATTCCTATTGATGGTGACAAACGTTTTGCCAACAAAACAACATCAAAAAATCGGCTCCTTCCGGATGAGGCGGCCCTTTCTAGTCAAATCAAAGATTGAGAAGCCCATTGGAGTTCCACGAAAAGTGAGGTACTTTTGCTGACAAAATTCAAACGGCGGCATGAGATGCTCAGTTTTGAGCGAGCCGCCTTTCGTCGTATGCCTCCTCGAGTTTTTTTGCGAAAAACTTTGTGTACAACTTCAGTGGCAAGACTGTGATTAACGATGTTTATGTTTGGCCGCCTCCTTAAAAAATTTACTTCGCTAGGGTCGTTTGACTTTTTTATCACACATTTATTGACTTCAATTAGATTAAACCTCGAATTTGCTTAAAGCGAATTTGTTGAGTAAGGTGGAAGATGCGAAACACTAAAGGAGCAAAGTGTCTGAATATGTAGAATCACTTTACCTTTTTGGGGTATTTTGATATACTTATCAATGGTTCAAGCAATTCATCTTTAATTCCCGTTTTCAGAAGCAAAACATAAATGCCGAACCAATATAATTAAGGTCTTTTGACAGAAACCGGGTGACTTTCAAAATCGTACATAAAAATTTAAGGACATTTTGAATTTTTAAAAGGCGCCTGTTACCAAACAAGCTTTGTGTTGGTTTCGAAAGATGAACCAATTGCTGTCCAATATTTAGAATTCGGGCCTTGTGTGAATGAGACAAACTCACTTGTCGGGGAAACTTGCTTCTTCAAGGCTAAAACTTCGTTGTTGGCTGGTGATAGATGCAAACTTAATCATCAGCCTGGTGAGGCATCGACTAAATTTCGGACACAGACTTAAAGTTGGGAAAATTTAATTAGGGAAGGTATCAACACTGTTTAGTTTGTTTCTTATACCCCAGAATGTCAGCATTTGAATGAGCGCCCACTCGGGTGTTCACTTGCTGATCTCCTTCACCGTTTGGCTTTGCAAATGTCAATCGCTTCATGTATTACTTCAAACTCAGCATGCAGCCACTTGTTTGTTTGGGGCTTTCAAGTTGCATGTTGCCCACTCACCATCTGAACGAAACTCCATGACTATCTCATGAAATGTTGGCCGAAATTCCGAAATTCATTTTCAATTATCTTGCAGCATGACCACGAGATATTTCAGTCGCGTCAGGACGCCAGCGTTTGAACAAGCTTCTTCACGGTCGCCGGAAAGAATAGGCTACTTAAATATTATGAATTTTTCTATTCTCGTTCGATGCTTTTATAAATTCAGCTATATTTGATAGAAAACCTTCACAAAAGTGTGCCTTCTAATAGAAAACTACGTGTTCTGTACAGTCCATACTCGAAGAAGGGTATCCTCCGGATTTAAAAAGTTTGTGAAAGAAAGATTTGTAAGACGATGAAATGTCCATTCATACAGCCTTACATCAACACGTTTATTAATGTTACTTATGCAATATACAACCTGATTAACACTCGTTGCGCAATTTTATGAATGTTATATGACACCTTCATAACAGCGTAGAGAAATGCTTCTCTGATGGAATGTATACTAAATGTAGTTTGGAGACCCTAAATGCAAGTATAACGGCAGATAGGGTGAAAAAATATTCGAGAATTTAAAGACATTTTATAAAACGAGAGATAAGGTCCGTTGATGTGGAAAACTTGAAGATGCAATTTTGCACCAAATGAGTACAAGGGAGAATATTTTGTACATGTTTTCCATGAAATATAACTGGACATTTAGGGGCATCGAAAAGCAATAAGAAAAATTCCTGTTACTTAAGTAGTCATTTTTACAGAGTACAGTTTGCGCATGCAGCTGGAAAGAAGTTTGTTCAAAAGCCGGTATCCTGAGGTAACTGAATCATTATAAATTTATGTTGTACGACGATTAGTTTTAGAACCCTACTTAATTACTCTTTTTGAAAAGAAAATGCTTTTCGGAATTTCGGTCGACATTTCATGAGTTAGCCCACCTACTGTATGTCACTAGGAAGCGGTTACTTTGTGATCACAAAAGTTTTCAATTAGGTTTGGCGCGTGAATACGAACCTGCCCCCCCCCCGTATTACAGGCGATCTTGACCTATCTTCCAGAGGGGTTAGGCTTAGAACAGAATTAAGGTTAAAGTTCATATAAGAGAATAGATTCTCCTGGAATCGGGCTCAAGGGCACTTGCAGTAAGGGGGCCCATAACCCCGTGTACGATCAGCGCGCAGTTGCAGTGCCATCCTGATAATCATTTCCTAGTTTCAAAATTTTTCATTGTTGAAGGCGATCTCTCTGCGGCAGTTAAACCCGCCTGTTCCGTATTGCCTCCTCAACCAGAATACACTATCAGCGGGTTCGTAATCTAACCCCATTTGACGTTTGTTACTGTCAATCCTTCCTTTCTCGCCTGTCCGGTCCAAAAGTATGCGTTCCACTATCAAACACCAATGCCGCGGTGTTTTGCAAGTGCCGGGTGCGAACAGTTAACGCCTGTCCTCCTCGAATCGTCAGTAGCTGGGGCGACTTGCTTTCCTCTGGCAGAGACTACCAGCACGACTTCCTGGACTTTTTCCCTTCAACTGTTGACTTTTTGTCCAATAAGACGCCTTCACTTCCGAGTCTCGCGACTGCGACGTGACTAAAGCCCTCTGCAGGCAACTCTGAGCTCTCCCGCCCGCCATGGCTGCACGCGCTTTCAAAGGTACCGCCAGGAAAGCTGTTGTGGGTGGAGGGTGGGGAGGGACTTTTCATTTGCATGTGAAACAAACATTTACATGTCAGGCGTTGAACTTTTCGCCTCTTTCGGCGGCAGTATATAGCTGATGGCTCCAAGTCTGGATGACGGATACATATCCCCGGCGTTTGCTGCCACCTAAGGATGTGTTTATATTTGACTGCCGATTGGGGCCTTAAATAGGAATTTATTGTTGGCAGATTAACTCCCTCCAAGGTCTGCTGAACTCCACCCTCCGGACTTGGAAGGATCGGGATCTGACTAGAGACAGGAACTATTAGCATGTGAAATTATGCTGTCACCTTCTTTACCCTTGTATCAAAAAGTCTGGGTCATATTTTTTGTGGGCACTGCATGCCTTCTCTCCCTCATCTCTAGGCGCAGTCAGAGGCCATGAAAGCGCCATCTGCTTACCAGGTTGCATAAATTGCTCGTCCAACTATGCCTTGAAGCTCGACCTAGAGCCCTAACAGGCAGTTCCACAACGACCGGTAGTGATGCGGAGAGATTACCGACAAGCCTGAGGAAGTGTAGAGCGGCCGCTTCCGGCTTATTGACTGTCATTAGTCAGGCCGGAATTCTGACCCACACTCCCCTGTCATTGGGCGTTAGAGATAAGGACCTACCACTGATTCACGGACCCGCTGTCCTGTTGGTTGCGACTGGGAGTGACGGGTACAGCGTGAGGGTTTATTCACTGATAAGGTTACAAAACCTGAAGTTGATTTATGGATGTCCGCCGGCGGAATAGAAGCCGGAAGTGGTCATCGCAGCCTCCTGGGTTCCTATCCGGTACTTCCCGCTGTTTCCCCACCCCCTGCATGATACCGCTGCTTCCTCATCTGCTTTCAAAGCCAAGAGCATCTGTTTTAAGAAAAACAGGCACCGCCAAATTGTTGAAGTTTGTCAGTCTGTTTATGGGATATGCCAAAACACAGTAGAGTTCACAACATGCATTCATGTACCTCAAAGTTATACGACATTTCGCCACACTTGTGTCTTATGTTGTTCTCCGTACAAAAGTGATTGAAATTAACGACGTTGTTTTCTTCCAGTATCCTTCCGCCGAAGGTACCAAAGGCGCCCTCGCCGTATTTAATTTCAATACTTTATTATAGTCTTATCCTAATCCGTCGTATTTCACAGGCTTTCGTCTCAAGGAAGACGGTTCGTGAAAGTGACCACTTTAGTCGAAATCTTACCAAAATTTGCGAGGTTAAAATTAGGCGAACTTATGGGAAATCGCAATACCCCATTTCTCGGTAAAGTCAGGGAGACAGTACATGTTATTGCCGATCGTTTATAGTTAGAGTGAAATTATGTCAAAAAAACCTCCGTTTTCTGACCGATGTCAACTTTGAAGTCCTTCGTTTTTTTTCTTAGAAGTATCTATGCCCCTCCCCGGAGTTTTCGGTAGTTAAGTAGTCCCGACGAAGTCGCTGTTGCAGTCAGCAGCTTAAATTATTATGCATTTCGTAGAGAGGCCCGCACCGTCCCATTATGCCTTGGGGCTTTCTTTCTCGAGTCCCTCCGGCAGCCGCATACCACCGCTTAATACTAGACAGAAAGATAATCGTGACAGAGATGGTCTCCTCCGACTTTTTAGCCGGAATCAGGCAGTCATGCCTAAGCCCGAGTTATGCAACTCCGAAGCCCGAACTCGGAGGCTCCGTTTGTTGAAACTCCAACGCCCTAATCATTGAGCCAGAGGCGCGTTGTCCTGTCGGTTGCGATCGGATGTGATAAAAATGGTAGAGGCGCGCGCACCGATCGTGTTACAGAACTCACTCCTCTCGTTGCGCGTTACGGGCTTCCTCTCTCGAGCCCCGCTAGCGAATGTGAAACATTTCCATGCTTCGGGAAGCGCGTCTCCTCGCACACCGTCGTTATACCTCGTTTAATGATTTTCGGCCAGGAAACATCCGCCCTTTTCCAACAATATCAGAGGTATCTGAGACGCTGGGCAGAGAGAGGACTATATGTCCTTTGACAAATACTAGTCTACTGAATGCAGCTCAATAGGGGTTCCTTAGAGTTCGACCGTATGACACCTGTCAGTCCTATTTCCCCGCGTATGTGTTAGTCACAAAGCCTAGGCCTTTTGTACATTCCATTCTGATTTCGTTGACGCATTTTTTCATGCAGATCATCGTCCTCTGCTCTTGGCGCTTTAAGTCTTTGGGGTAGGAGGAAAACTCAAAAATGTTTTAGTTGACCAGTTCAATGCTCGCACACAGTGAATTAGGAGATTTTCTCTCATCCCCAGTTTCACTCCCGTTCCGTCTTGTCTAGAGTAGTGAACTCTGTATGCGCGCCGGGGGGGCGCATAAAAGTTGCCTATCAATGCAAGCTGACATATTATGGCATCAGGCTTGGCCGCCTGGAAAATGATGTACCTGCTTTTACCTAATGATACTGCATCATTATAAATGTCCAGATACGGCTACTGGCGACGACCACCCGAACGGACTTGGCGCAGTAGTGCTAGGCATCACAAAGTTTCGCGGGCTAGAAGTCATCATAGCTTGCATAATTCTGTTCTGTTTATATTTAAAGCCTGCAACCTGGATGAATTTATCCTTCGGAACTAGACTTTGACTTATATACTGGGGAGAGCTAAAATCATTCGGAATTTTCTTTAATTCGAATAATTTTAGCCCTAGAATATTGAAAACTTGCCTATACAGAAGGCTGATTACGACGGGGATTATTTGCATTACGTATGCTGGCAAGTGGTCTTCTTTTTATCCTGTCGACTGCCACAAACCACCTTTTTTCATACTCGGCACAGCAGTCACCGTAAGTAGCCTGCTCTCATTTGTTATTTCTACTTTTAATATGTCACTCGGAATCATTGAGATTACACAGAATTACTCTTTTTGAAAGGATTGTTATTCCTTTTTGCATTGAGCACAACCTCCACAACTTTTGGCTGTCGGAAACATCGAATTCGTCCTTTGCAATTATGACTTTCCTGGAGCCTATAGTCCTTACCTTGTCACCTCCCGAGGGGAACACAATTACCTCAGTCGTTCCATGGTTGATTCATCGCTCAACGACGAACTGTTCTCCCCTCCACCGGAAGCGAAGGCAACATATAAACGCGAATCTACCTTCCCCGCCAACGAATCCTCCTCCTCTTCGTATTTCTCCACCATGCTCCCGTTTGTCCCTGGATATCTCAAGTTCCCATTTGCCTCAGGGCGTGTGTGACACACGTTTAGCTCTGTCAACCACTACGCTCAATTCCATCACTAACTTATAGAGCGGTTTTAACAATCGGCTGATGAATGGAAACAGTAAGGAAAGTGAGGTCGACACTGGGGGTATCAATCCCCACGGTAAATCGATGTGCCCCCCAGTCTCTCACCACGCGCCAAGAGTCGTGGCTTGGAAGGTCGCCAAATGATGGAATTAATAGTCTGAGGCGTCTGAAGAACCAAGTTTCGGGCTGAAACTTCTTCTTTGTGTGCCCTCATGGCAGTGTCACCCCTGTGGGGTCCGGGGTGCCCGTACGGAAGCCTGGCACTGTAGCTGAAACCACATCCTGTATGGCATGCGTAGACTGGACTGTTTGCTATGTCAGTCACTGCGCCGGGGTCCACCTCCGCTCGCCTTGACGCCGTCTCTCCATCGGAACCTGGCAGCCAGGCAAGGGAGGGCGTGGTAGATGCTGCGCAAGTCACCGCTGTTGAGCCCGCCTCATCACACAGCTGTAGACGCCGGCGCTTGGGATGGCTGAATTGCCACTCGGCATTTGGACAACCTGAACTAGATTTATGGCAGCGATCCGGAAGAGTTTTGGTTTTTAGATGTCCATTTGCTTCGATAGAGACCGTAATCTTGTACAGTAGAAGACATACTTGGGACGGCTCGCTGACGTGGTTACGCACTCGCAAGCCAAAAGTTGCCCTAGGCGCTCGGGGCAGGGCTCATTTCGCGACTGGAAAACTATTCTTCTCTCAGAAACTGATGCAAGGCGTAAGCATATTTAAATGCCAAACTAGGCAAGCAAGTATCAGAGCTTTACAGTTACAAAAATGAGCCTCAACTGCCTAATCCCTGCTTCTTTTGGGATGGCTGCGAACGTGACCGTGCTCAGTAGGGTGTTATTATGTCGCATGTTCGATCTTGTTAGTACGCTGCAAGTATCGTCTTGTTTATTATAAAGTAGCTTTTTTATTCAAGACAGGGAGCAGTTGATCTATAAATGACCGAAACAATAAGGAGCGCTTATTAGTAGAATCATACTACCATAGTTTTTAACCTAGGGACTGATCATCCAGCAGTTGCGGGCCCAATTTCTATACAATTTGTAGAGTTATTTTGTAGATACAAAACAGCGATTTCCTTGTAACTTAGGCTTTGTAATTTAATCCGATCACCGATGAAAGACTGCAGTTTTTGCAGTCGAAGTTTGTAATTACAACACGTATTCTGCAAGACCGATTTATGACTTCTAACGCTCAGAGAATATTCCAGGCTGCATGAGGATTATTTTGCTGCCTGCATGCCTTATCTTATTGGCTAAAAAAACACTTTGGGGTATAAAGATTCTTGACTTATGGCAGTATTTGAACGAGTAAAAGGCGAAACAGTTAGAGTACTTTTGCAACCGACTGTAACTCGAAGCCTTAAGTGAGTAGTTTGTCAAAGATACTCTTTGTCGCTTGATGGCGTAGCGTACACATTTCTAAGTTTTGGAAAGTTTTCCAATCTCCGGATTATTTGAGCCTAATCTGCCGTTGCTTTTGTGCTTAAAGTTAACCCTCTAGATGTTTTATCATTTCCATGTCAGAGAATCATGGGGTCATCCGTGTCGCCTGGATTATCCCACATACGACCCATGGAATTTTGCAATGGAGGTGCACTGTGCTGTAAAAGGGGCTTTAATAAAAAAACAGATATGATGTTATTTTAATGGGCACTTAACGGCCTTAAAAAGTCTCATAATCATAAATTGTTTTTAAATGGGGAAATCCCCTTCCTTGGGTTTATAAAAGGCGTCTCCTAGATTAAATATCTGCCGTACGCAGCTAAAAGACATAGTAGTGGATTAATTCTAACTACATCCTCTTTTTTAACACTTGAGCCCAGTGAATCTATGTTTTCTAAAAAAAATGCCTCCAATCTCATTGTCAAATTTAAATATTGTTGGTTCATTCGGCGGTGGGGAGCGGAGAAAGCAGGATATTTTTACGCCAGTCATTTCTAATCAGCGCCTGGTGACGACTCAGGAATTCAACTCTCTTTGTGACTGTCACAACGGGAATTACAACTTCTCTCCTTTTGCAGCTCCCACGAGTCACACGCTTGATCCATCTGGATTAGTAATCAGGCGGTCCTCTGATACAGTACGTGACCTATCTCATGAAACCTGGTGACAGAATCTGATGTGAGAATTTAGGACGTTTAAAACGTTGTGCATTTTGCTTTCTCGCTCAGCTACCTTAAGGAAATGTCCCCATCTTGTGCATAAATTGAGTCCACGTAATTTTCTCAGGCAAAATGTTCTTAAATATGGTCGTAAATGGACGTCGTGGTATACTTGGAAAATTCCCTATGCTTATACCTGTTCAGGACTTCGGTTGCCCGTCTAAGTGGGTTTTTCCTAGGAAGGAGATTAATTTACTCTAGAGTCTTACTAAACAGAGGTTACCAAACTTGAAAATTAATTTTTGTCTGATGATAACCGTGACAATCAACTTCCTAAAACAAAGGTTATTTCAGAAAAACCAGACGTTCTGTCGATTTATAGAATTCAGATCAGCAGATATGTGCGATTTTGTGCCCTGGAGTGCGCTAATAACGCATACAGGCAATCCTTCATTTAAATGAGCTAAAATTGTTTTGTCGTTTGGAAAATTCTACGTGTTGTCACAGGAACGACCACCACCGAACTGTCATTTTCAGCTTTGAACTTATTAAATATTACTTTTTGTGCAGTCTGGATTTTGCATTTACCTAGTTTAGAAATGGAACGAGCAAAACGTTAACATCTTCAGCAAAATATCAGTGCATGTATAGCCATTCTGCCGTGCATTCATAATCGTAGAAAGGAGTCTAAAGTTGGGCAAAACAATTCAAATGACCGCAGTATAAAGAAAAGGCGTGTTCTTCCGCTTGCGGTCGACAGAAATATCGGTATCTTTTAGCAAAGTGAAAGAAATGGCCAAATGTGTCAGTTTTTTTCTTGGCCTTACTCTGTAAAAAATTAAAACACTCAGACATCGTCAAAGGAATTTAGCATCAAAGCACCCCTTATAGGGGCAATTTATTAGAGAAGGTTTTCTAATTGATCTAAGGCATATTCGTTGTTGACTTTCGTTGTGGATGTCAGTTCTAGTCACGATGAGGGTTCCTGCTTGTGTGAATCCTTAAATGTGACCCAGATGACGTTTTAAATGAAAAAGAACGCTCAAACACTCGCTACTTCGGTAAATACCTCCAACAGGTACCTTATTTTAAAGTTTTTAACAGACGCATAATACACAATCTGTCCTTATGGGTGGTCGGATGAAAACACTTAAAATCGTGAAATATTCGTCGATAATTTTAGGCCTGTGTGAAACTCAACGTAATCTTAACCACCGAAAAATGAAAATTAATTTAACGGAATAAAAGTTCTCTTTATAGACACAACATCGTATGCTTACGATTACACAGGCCAATTCTACTCAAAATTATTTGACACTAATCGACCCAGCAACATGTGACCCTACGAAAACTTTTGTTCCTATGATGTCCCTGTCCGCGAAACCAAGCGAAACCTTGCTTTTCTTTTGAACCTCATCTTAATTAATCCAAAAGACTAAATGATACCACGAATCCTCGAGAAGCTGTTTTGGAATCTATACTAAGAATGTAAGCTGTTGGCAAGGCGGCATACCCGGAATTACACTAATTCTTAGATGATGTTTGGGTGTAAACTTCATCTACACACCATTTTTTGCTGTTATTCTATTTGTGTTTTTATATTCACTCAGTTTTTTCCATGAGCAGACGTTTCGAAAATTTAAAAATGAAGTTTACGAAATTGAAACCATTTTTGACGTTTTGGGGTTTGTGCGCCTATCTAAAAAATTGGCATTTCTCAGCAATGCAACATTGTCTTTATCATTTATTTTATTCTTAAAATTTTCTTAATGTTGTGTTTTATTAACATAGATATTGGGTTCACTGACTGGTGTCAGTTTGCGAGTGATTTGCAGTCATTCGTAAATTTTGACACATTTCATGAGTTAGGCCACACACTGTGCATCATCCGACTACTTCAAGAAAAAAAAACAGCGCGATATGCGCACCCTTATTTTTTTAGAATTGCAACTTCTCACTGGATCCATATGGCTTTAATCGGACACTAATTGGATTGACAAGACGGAAAAACTCGATGGGCTAAGGGCAAATCTCGGGCAGACTAACAGATAAAATACAAAATTCCTCCTCCTGGGTTGTTTTTTAGCTGTCCGGAATGCCAATTTGTACCAGAGGCCTCCATCTTATGAGTCCAGCTCACTCCTTCTTCAAGCTGATGTCTAGACCGGTGGAATAGGCCAAAAACACGTGGATAAGTATCTCCCCCGGTAATACAAGTGGCCTTGCGTTAAATCCTAGGAGGGGTAGCCATTCCCGTGTCGTGACTCTGACCATAACCCTCCCCATTGGAACTTAGTGCAAAGCGCCCTGTAAAACGAGGGGTACTTATTCATGTGCCTTCCCATTTTTAAAATTCTCGAACCTGAGCTACGTTGTCTCATGTGATCCAGATTGACATATGCAAAGTAAAGAACGCCGAACCAGTCGCTAGTCATCTCCAGTCGGAGAATGAAACTTTGGCGCCACATGACAAAAGGACGGGAATCTACGTAGATACAAATAATTCTCCATAATTCTGCACTATGTGGTGTGGCAGTGATAGGTGTGCAAAAGGAACCAAATTTGGGGAGAAAACAGACCGACTTATCGAAATGGTTGTGTGAAATCATAGTGGCGACAGCGGGGGCCGTTGACGTATGCGCGTCAACATGGCCCGACGCCCACAAAGGCCTCTATGCAAGCTGTTTACTTACTGCGGCCAAAGTCGACCCCTCATGTTCCGCCGAGTAGCACAACAAGAGCCCACTAAACGTCGTGCCACGATAGGTCGCACTTCACCTTCCCCCCTTTTCCCCAGCCTCTTCCTAAAATGCAGACAACGACTTATCACAATGCATCAATCACTCGCTATATAGCGTTTCGACTTTTGCGGCTTTGCTCTATTGCGGATTCGATTTGAAAGCACAGCGGAACGAGTGAGTTCCGTATGAACGATCGGTGAGCGCCCCCTAACATTGTATATTCCCGATCGAAAACCGACAAGGCAACGGGCTCGTGGCCCGATGAGTAGAGGCGTTGACTTCTAAACCAACAGGTCGCCAGTTCGAGGCTCGGGTGTTCCACACTTCGGGCTTGGGTATGGCTGGCTGATGACGGCTAATAAGCCAGAAATGGCCATTCCAGTCTCCCTTGTCTTTGTCGGCAATACCATTCTGCCCATATTTAAATATATATCGGGGATTTTTTGCTGGTCCCCACATTTCTGCGGACAATGGGCCTATTTATATTTGGTACATGTGCCTTAGTTGGTCTGCCCATTTTTGTCTCATACAGTGACCGATTTCATGAAATATTAACCGCAATCCTAAAGTCCGTCTTCGACTAGGAAGGAGTACTTAGGTGCAGTAGCACAGTGAGTAACCGATCTCATGAAATGTTGGCCGAAATTCTGAAATGCGTTTCCGATCAGGAATGATTACTTAAGTGGGTTGATTATCAAGTGGCCTAATCCTCTGATATTTGGGACTTGCCGGGATGTTGGCTTTTGAATGCACTTCTTCTTGACCTCCTGGAAAAAAACCCACTTTTTCAAAAGTGACCACTCAAACAATGTACACATCTACATTGATTTCCGATCGCCTAACAAATTCAAATCTATTTTATAGAAGACGCACAAAAATATGCTTTCCTCAACTCAGATGGCGCAAATCAAGTCGTCTTCATATTTTATACTCGAGGAAAGAGTGTTTTTCGATTTCAAAAAAGTTTCTTATCATGAGATTTTGGAGACCATGCAATGTCCATTCATACTGTATTCTGCCCATCCTGTTATTAATGCTTCTCGGTAAGTATACAACGCAATCCGCACCCATTGCAAAATTGTATGAACTCTGCATGGTATTTTCTGAAGGACATACAGGAACGTATGATTTCCCTTAGGCGGGAAACATGTGCCTTGTAGGCTGAAATCGCTAGACGTAAGTGTAACGGCAGACCGAGCTCAAAATTATTCTGGAACTGAAAAACTTTTTAAAATCGAAAGATAATCTTTCTTCGAGCACAAAATTTAAAGAAGATGTAATTTGCTACCGAATGAATATGAGAAGTAATATTTAATGGTGGCTGCCTATAAAATGTATCTGAACTTATAAGGGCGCCGAAAATAAATGTGAAAAATTCATACTTCTTGAATAGCCATATTTCACCGAGTGAGGTTTTTTACGGGAGGTGGAAAAAGTCCATAATCCCAACGAGTCCAATGATCAATAATACAATCCCACCTAAGCAATCCCTCTTAATTGAAAATGCATTTCAGAATTTAGGCCTAACATTTCATGATACCGGTCATTGACTGTACACGGGACACCACTGCCGGATGTCTGAAAAATTACTCAATCAGATCACGCAGTTATGTATACTACTTTTAGCGTATCTTATTTGCTATCTAAGAGAATCCAAAGGGGTCATGTTGTGCAAGTGTTTGGGAAATTTCAGTAAGAAGGTGGAAGGGTTTACAAGAGCTTGAACTACATAAAAATATCCATAAAGCATACTGTTTTTACCTCGTGGATTTTCATTATTTGCAGGCGGTTGCAGATCGCAATCCCCCACCCGTCAGCCAGTCATGAAAACACTGTCCAGCTTCCTCCTCCACCGGAACTGAGTTCTTTCATCCACCGTCACTCCCCTACGAAAGTCTCTAATATTTGTAAGGTCTTGAGGATGAATAATTAAGAGTGTGCTTGTCCAGACTGACTGGGTTGTCGGCTTCCCTTTAAAATGTTTTCTTAGTCCCATTATTTAATCCTAGTTGGCATCGAGGGCCAACTAATTCCTCATACTGCCGGTGCTAAAAGCTTCTAGGCCAGTACCCCCTGCTGATGGTATAGTGAGTCGGTCGACACGTATGTACTACTGGCTGCCTTTTGGCAGCTTATGAGTAGTGCACGTTTATTGTGCTGAAGCTGGCGGATTTCTGCCCAAACATTCACATTTACTTTGGACCTGGTCTGACAAGGGCCATCCCAAAGAACGCACTTCAATTCCACACCCTACTTTCTGAGAAGACCCAAAACCTTGCCTGTAATGAGTCAGAAAAGCATATCTGACCGACCTGGCTGCGGGTGACGACATTCCTAGTCGCCTCAGCACTGTGATCTAGAGCCGTTGCAGACGTTCGCATGGCGACACTTCATCGAAAATGGGTGAGTTTCACCGACAAGGATCTTCTTCCAATACTAAACTCCAAACCAAACTCCGCCGGGACACATCTCCCCCAGCAGTACATGAACCGCAGGCACGAAATGGCCAGCTTTCTCGTAAGTGGAAAGAGCGGCCTTGGTTCCTTTTCCGTTTAGCCTCTACTAAAACACACGTGATATCCGAACAGCCCACCTCCCCCCCCCCCTTATCTGAAATCCTAACATGTTGTGTGGCCGGTGCAGATGGGCTATTTCAGCCCTGGCGGCCATCACTCCCGATCCCGCCCCCGTTCTTCTTGACTCTATCTTGACACCGCACTCAGGTGGGGGAGGGAGGGAGGAGGGGGAGTGAGTGTGATAGATTCTACACAAGTTCACTACCACTATAAATTAACTCACGCGCAGGTCACTGTACCTGCGTACGCATGCTATGAGACATACGGCGGAAATCGCCCTTCGCGACAACTGTCATTTGAATAGTCTCGACTTCTTCAAACCTGCATATTAAGATGGCAGTTAAGGCACAAATAGTGCAAACGTTTAGGAGTTCATTAATATGGTATATGCAAGTACTGCCGGATAAACTCTCATGTTCAGTATACTGGCCCCGTAGGCAACGTGGTCCTGATCCTTCGCACGAAACAGCTAAGAATTCGGGGTAATAATAAGGTAGGGAGCGTCTGATGAGCGCTAACAGCAACGCGCAACATGGACCCTTGGGCCTTTTTGCCATAGCGCCACAGCCTAGTCATTTCAGACATGCTGGCCTGAGAGTTGAGTCTGCCTGAAACTGTGTACGGCCACCCATCGCCTCGGGTTTAAAGCCATTTCGACCTAAGAGGCGGTGACGTCCACTGTGTGCCCCCACGACATGGGTCCAGTGGCAACGGTGACCCGCGCTAATTTGCGGACTTGCGTGCCATCTGTTGCACTCTCTCCTCCCTTATCCGCCTTGCTTGAGTGGTGTCAAGACGACGGGAGGTGGGTGCGGGCGGTTGACAAAACAAAACAACCCCGTCTACGCGTGCCCCAAACGCGACCTTATTCAGACTACGTGTGCCAAACTCCTGCAGGGGCATCTCGGATCTCACATGGATTCCAATGCCACAACGTTCACACAGACAAGGAACCACTGCAGTCTGACTCTTCGTCCTCCCGTCTCTCCTCAATACCCTCATGGAAACCGAAGTATTGTAACGAGCCCGAATGTCAGTACGAAAGGCGGCACAAGGGAAGTAAAGCTCTAGTAGTTAATGGATACTCAGCGTCCTGTGTACAATAAGAGACTAAAGGGGAAACCTAATTACAAGGATAAACAGGGACAAGGCGAGATTGTCCAGGAGAGGTTGGCGGAGGCGCAGGGATCCGACGAAGACGGCGGCGGAGGTCCCACGTCCGAAGGTTGGCGGCCTGTCAAGGGGTCGTTGGAGGTTAATCCTCGCCCGTATTTATAGCTTCTCCAGACGCCGAGGACGTCAAGGTTGAGTCCGCCATTTTTGATCGGTTGAGGGTAGGTTAAGGGGGCGAATTAAACAAACTTAAGCTAGGGCTATTTTGATTAATTTAGGGCTGTAGTTATTTATTATATGCATGCTTTTTATAAGAAGCCAGATTGCGACTAAGTACCTGGCGTATAAATATGGGAAAGTTCGTCGCGCGCGCCTCTTTATGGGCGCGCTTTCTAGAACCTTCAATAAGATGGCGGCACTTTATCTGGCCTTCTATAGCTCTTCAGTTTTCAGTCCTCCAAGCTTTGGCTCTTGGCGCGTTGTGCTAGACTCAAGTGTGTTAGATTTAGCATGGTGGGAAAGGCGCTGATTTGCTGTGGGGATGGATTTCCTAACGTCAGTTGCCTCGGGTTCATGCAGCATGCTCGCGCTAGTACCCCCACGCTCTCACCCCAACGATGGATTACAGAAAACAAGTACTCTCTCCCTCTCTCTCTCAAGGATTGCTTGACCATACTTGACAGACATCGACATAAGCAGCTTGCACCGCGACTGGAGGCAGAAACTCCTACTTGCGCCTTCCTTGTCTGTTGACTGTGGCATGGTACCGGTTGGAATAATTAAGATACAATAACTACCTACACCCACTCATACGAATAATTGCATTATAAATTATATCTTTCACAATTTCGTATCTGACCCTTGCTAAGCTTTTCACACTTTAGCCCCAAATGCCATCTGCCTTTATCAAGGGCAGTTGTGATCCATCTGGGAAAATTAGTTCCCCGATGTAACCCTGGTTAAATCGGGCAAACTCCGCGTCATCTCAGGGTACGCTCCGAGGCGCTCGGGTGATTGCTCCTGAAGGTGCTGATTGCTGCCAATAATCGAACAAGGAACGCTGCACCCTCCACCCGATCTGGAATTCCGTCACCAGGATGATCTCATGGGTTACTGGTGTTCAGCCGTTTTTGACTGTTTGTTTGGTGTGGCAGGCGAATAGGAAAGCCCCGTAATACAGGTGGCCTTGAGCGAAATTCCAGAAAGGGTACCACCTATTTCCGTGTTCCAACCCTAACCAAGCCACAACTTTAATCCCAACCCTAACAGTAACTTTAACCCGTACTGTCGAACCATTACGTCCAACGCGCGTGACAAGCCAGCGGTCGCGGTCGCAGACGCGCTTTCAGACACCTTTGTCCTGACCGGCCACCCTTCAGCCTGGGACATTTCCCCCTGCGTGTCTGCTAGGGTGCTCTTCCCACTCTGTGCTGCCTCCCGTACTCAATGAACGTCCTGCCTACAACCGGACTTCTGTTTTGCGTGCATAACAACCTGCAATAGGGGGGAGGGATTCTTGTTCCCCTGTTCTATCGTTTTTTTGTGTTTTTACTCCCTCTGTCCTCCTGTTCAAGAGCCTCTCCTCAAGAGTCTGTTTGAATCCATGACAGCCTCCTATGCCTTATGCGTGCGAACAGGTTTCGTGTGGAAAGTGTTATCGCTTTCGTTTAATGCTGCGCTCCCCGCTCGCGTTCCCACGCCTCCACCCTGATTATTCAACGTGAGCAGAGTTCAGTTGCAGCATCGACTGAAAATCTGCCGGGTTGCTTTTTTTACAGTATGCTTGAAATAAATTTTGTCCCGCTTTTCCGTAGTCCACTTTGGTTTGGCTTTATAGCAATCTCTCCAATTAGAACAGTGTTTTCTTCTGTGGTTACCGTTTTTTTTCAAAATGATGACGCAGTCGCTCGCTGTAGAGCACTTTTTTGTTTTGTACAGAAGTCACTTTCCCCCACAGCTGAAAATGTTGTAAGCCCAACTGTAGGATAAGCGTCAACTGCTTCAATAGGAGCTTCTAAAGGTGACAGTTGAGATATTCGTACTTCTGAACTAAGGGGGGCGGGAAAGTTAGACACAACCCACGCATACTTCACTTTCTGTGAACATAAAATTTGCCCTCTGGTGCTGATTTATGCCAGTAGCAGCCTCTTCTGACCTTTGCTTCGATTGCTAGTATAATTCCATGAGCTTCTGTGCGTGTGTGTGTGCATGCGTAGATGCGTTGACAACCGGATAAAAATCCGCTGAACACCCATCCCTCTCCCCCCCCCCCGCTTGGTCGTACTAGCCGGTGACGGGGGTTCAGTGTACATGCATGGGCTATTTTCGGAGCGCGGTTGACATATAAGACCATGCGGTTGACCCGCTGTTCAAGTAGTTGAAGAAGTCTACACTAAGGCAAAGATATAATTGTATTGGGAATCAATGCTCGCAAAATCAGGAAATAACTTTCACTGACAGGTAGTGGCAACCAATTGTTGGTCGGATCTCATTTCGTAGCCGTGCGGTGGACAAGCCCCAGCCTAGCCCCAAATCCTAACCACAACCCATAATCACTAACGCCAACTTCTAACCCCAACCTCTAGCCCTTAGCCCTTAGCCTTAATCCTAACCCCTCACAGGTACGGCTACGAAGTTAGATCTTGCCCGGTTGTTTAAAGTTGACACAGAACGAAAGTCTGAATTCAAATGAGCACCGTTACTTCTTGTCGACCGCTGCAGAGTGAACACAAGTTGATCCCTGTCTTTGCAGTCAGTAGTGGACAAGCACTGCTAGCAAAGATGTCTTCGGGGGATCTCTGTCATCAGAGCCACTCCGTAGGGATCATTTTCAGAATGGCGACGCCCGGTGTCTCTCCCTTGCTACATGACAAACAGATAGTAAGTAGTGCTTTTAGATAGAAAGAAGATAGATTTTCGCTAGTGTTCTCTGGTTATTAGTCACTTATGTCATAAACTAGCATTATGGAGATCGGATTCAGACAATATTTTCCTACCCACACCGAGCCACCAACTTGAAAGGTTAGACCCAGTCGGATCAAGATTCTTCGCAGTTTTGCTTTTTAAGGCAAGCTTTGCTTCAAAGCAGGTGTTACTTGCTGTGAAAGAATTGTGAATTCCTCCTGATCTTCTAGGTGGAAACAATTCACGAGCAAGTGGCAAGCACGCCAATGGGTTCGCTGACCTCGGGACTCATAGTCGAGGCTGTCCTGCTACGTCTGGAGGCGTTAGTCTTCCGACAACATAGATCAAAATTCTGGACTCCGTATGTGGGTGATATCTTCGACGCCATCGAATAAGATCAGGTGGTGAAATTCAAAGAACATCTCAACGTCGTCTTCCCGGACAAAAAAATTTGCGATGGAGTGAGGAAGAAAATTACCAGTTAGCCTAAAAGATTGTGGTGGCTTAGAGACATCGTCTTCCAGGCATACAATTCACGATTGAGGAGGAAGAAAATAATCAAACGGCCTTGCTTGATGCCCTCATCTGCGCAAAGAGTGTGGCGGCCTAAAGACGAATGTATTCAGGAAAGCTACCAATAGGACGCATGCACTGAATTTCAACGACAACAACCCAATCAGTCACAGACGCAGTTGCGTAAGGACGCTGTATCGGCGTGTCGGGACGCATTGCAGTGAACCGGAAGACAGGGTTGCTGAGTTTCAATATATTCCACGGAGGCTTATAACGAATGAGTATCCACTCAACTTCGTCCCCCAGATCCAGCTCAAACGAGACGAGAGACCAAATCCAACCGGCCGCAGATTCTTTCAAGCTCTCCTGCACGTGAAGAACGTCTCGGAAGCCGTCAGTCGCCTCCTCACACCACTCATAGCTGAAGTTGCACTCAGACCAGAGACAACCATCAGGCGTCATGTTATTAGGCTGAAGGACCAACTGTCACTTCAGGAAACGTTTGGAGTCTTTTACCGAATATGGCGCAGTTCCGGACAAAGCAACTACGTCGGGGAAGCTGGAAGATTACTCTGAACGCCAAATGGCCGAACATGCAGCGGCAATGAGGAGGACTCGACAGGACCCGCCACTCCTTCAAGTCGACGAGGCCGAAATCCTTGCGAGATGTGACAACCGTGTGAGTCGTAAGCAACTCTTGTCATTGTTCCCCGACCCACATTCACTTAACATGCACAATTACCTTTCCCGTCCGTATTCAGCGCTGAAACCTCGCGTAGACAAAGTAACTAGCCACGCGGAGAGGCCGTGGGCGAACGTCGCTCCGAGTGGCAATATCGTTGGAGCGGCGGGATGAAATGTCGTCAATTAATGGCACGGATGTGGATGAATATCCAATTATTGCAGCATTTATGACCACTGTCGGTGAATGTGAGAAGCCTGCCAATTGCGGTAGGTAGCTGGTGGCATGGCAACTGCATCGACTACCCCTGATTATGCTTTCAAGTTTGCACTCCAAAAGCTAAGTAACTAAGAAGGCTCCTGTTCCAACGATGGTGTCTCCATACTGACTGGTTCCTGAACGCACCTCTACCGGCAGAGTTTGTAGCATAAAATGCTTCGGACACAGGAATAAATAAATAGATTGTTTTACTTAGCACCCATAAAGGTACTTTCATGATAGCTTAGCATGACTGAATGCGCAACTACGACCGTGGGTAAGTAATCCTGGGAGGTGACTGTCTTTGCGAGCAAATTCTCAACGTCCTCTGTGCCTACCACCCAGGCGACTGTCCAACTGTGATTATGATCTGACTGTATGTCACAAATCCGGCACATCTGGCCGGAGTTTACTGACCTTACAGGCGATTGCGACCGGATCGGTCATTCGTAACTGTGTACAACTGGAACTCCGGTGGGTCATCCCGAACTTCTGAACTTCCTGTAATTTTCATGCAGTTGTCAACAACGCCTTATC
>CACRXP010000192.1:102090-132169 GCA_902702965.1 Spirometra erinaceieuropaei | reverse complement strand
TGGCGGTATATGCGTGGGTAGTCGCGATTTGGAGGTAAAAACGGCATTCCCCTGCATTATCTTAATGCTGCACTGCGTGGAAAAAACAGTCAGCGAAAATCTGAGGGCCGCCGACGTCGTAGCGACCGGGAGTGGACGTACGGTAGATGTGCCATCTCATGAAATGTTAACCGAATTTTGGAATGTGCTTTGGGCTCAAAAAGATAAGGTAGTATTAATAATCGTGCCGCATAGTCTTAAAATACTTCTGTCACGTCGTGATGCCAGCTTTTTAACGAGCTTCTTGTCGGTCATCAGAAAAAAACGATATTCCATGAAAAAATTACTACTATGGTAGTAAGACTTTTTTCCATATATTATGACGCCCTTGTAAACTCAAACGCACTTTGTAGAAAGCCTGCTAAAAATAGTCCTCGCCTAACTCGTTAAGTAGCAAATAACATATTTAGATTTCTACTTGAAGGAAGAGTGTAATTCGGCTTGAAAAAACTTTTTCAATTTCCGAATAATGCTGGATCCGACCTGCATTATACGTGAATTCAGTTTTCCCAAACTATAAACCGTATACTTTCTATGCAAAAATATGCATTTATGCATGTTATTTGGAAGATTCCATGTGGTTTCCATAAAATTTTACAGCGAATTCGAACCATACCGTAGAGTTTACGAGCAACATTGAAAAACGTAGAAATGCGAAGTTTTGTGAAGACAGTTCACGGTCTTAAAAAATCTCACAATTAGAGACTTTTAAACCCGGAGATATATTATTTTTCAGGAATAAGAATCAAAGAGGACGTCATTTGCTAGCAAACCAGTAAAAGAACGAATTTTTGTGTATGTTTTCTATAAAATGCACTCGAATTTATAAGAGCATCCAAAATCAGTGAGAAAACTTTGGGCTACTTAAGGAGTTACTTTTGCAAAGTGTGATTTTTGCAGACTGCCGGAAAGAACCTCGCTCAAAAGTCAGCAGAAACATCTTGGAATTATGCTGAGCGATTACTTTTGTTACAATCCTACTTAAGTAACTTTTCGAGTCGAAAAAGCATTTCAGCATTATGAGATCGAGCACCCAAAGTCTTGCAAATTAGCTTTAACAGTGGTGGGGTCACTGAACGGCATTGTCCAACCCCGTACAGCCTGAACTAACGGAATAATTTCCTTAATAGCCCTGTAAAATGCGAAGGTAAAGTATATTTCAGTCCCGAAACTAGGGCAGACGTGTTTAAGGTATTTGCCGGGTTTGCTGGTGTCAGTAACTCTGTGAGTGCTATTCAAAGGAGTATGGGCCTGCGCGTCTTGTGAAATGACCGTCCATTGTTGACCCTATGGATTTAGCGAGGGAAAGATAGATGAATTCGTTTTATTTTAAAAGTGTAGATTTAACATTTTCAGAAAAAAGGGACTCCATTCACTGTGGACATAATACAAGTCAACAAATTTCTTAACAGCCAAAAAGGTTTATACAGGAAGGAACAACTATTACGGGGACAATGCAAGTCTTAGTTTTTTTGTATTTCGGTCTATTCACATGTGAGATAGCATGCCAGGATTGGCAATACAGAATGCTGATATACGGCAAGAGATATGTCGAAAGCCATGACGCATGGGGCGGGAGGATTTCTAAGAAGTTAGTTCAGAATGTAGGGGATGGGCAACGTCATCCAGAATTCGACCAGCGAATTACTTGGCCGTTTTGAAATGTCGTTGCATGATAATATCGGCTAAAATGACATAAGAAACGCCAGCAGGAGAAAAGCGCATTCGGAGGGTTTGTTTCAAAATCCACATATCTTGGGAAAAGCAGGTGAATAGCGAGAGAAGAATAAAGACTGCAAGGATGGACACAGGCATCTATGAATCACCAGACGAAGAGTTAAGGCCTTACTAGGAAAGGGGTCTCAGTATGGAGATAGAATGAAAGATTTGACGACAAAGTAACACCAGGGAGTTTCCCCCAAGGTATCAGTCTATTCTGACTACAGGTCGGTTCGAGCCTCTAGTAATCCTGGTTTGCAGATTATTGACGAAAATAAATAAACCAGAAATGGCCATTTCAATCTCCCCTCATTTGCACGGTCTCGTTCTGCGTTTCCAGCACTAACCGCTATAGCGGCTTGAGGCAGTGCTTGTACCTCGGAGCGTTAGACTCATCGAGTTAGGCCCCGAATAGTTGGGGAAGAACTCCTATACTGCTCCACCGGAAGGCCGTAACCACTGACGAGACCAGGATATCTGTTGGTGATGTTGACTTATGCCCGAGAGGTGGGGTCAGACTTTAGGTTCAGATGTGTTAACGCGTTTATATGACAGCAAGGGTAAATGTCAAACTGTCCAAACGGTGTGTGTCTAATTGGCCGTGACGTTTTGCGCCCACTGGCCGAGGGGAAACAGTTCGATCGTCGTTGCCGACGATGTCCACCGTGTGCCCCACAGCAAGGTGAAGCTGGCAGTGTGATTTGCCCATGAATCAGTTTACAGTGAGAGTAGACTTGCACAACACCTACCGCACTCTCTCCTCCCCCACCTGGACCCCGTGTCAAGGCAGAGTCATGAAGACCGGAGGCCGGGGGGGGGGGCAGATGGATGACGCGGACGAGCTCGCATGTTGACGTTTAACTCCGCAACCCCTGGCCCGCAAAATAACTGACCAGGATTTTAGCCAACATCACCAACAACAACAACACGACGAGTCCGGAGGAGGAGGAGGAGGAGGAGGAGGAGGAGGAGGAGGAGGAGGATTGAGCACCTGCCGATAGATGCGCTTGCGCTCTCACTGGGTATATACTATTCCTGTTTCCCTCATACAATCGAATTCTAATCGTGCTTGAGCTACCTCATCTGCCGCAAAGATTGTGGCGGCCCAAAGACGAATGTATTCAGGAAAGCTACCAATACGGCGCATGCACTGAATTTCAACGACAACAAGCCAATCAGTCACAGACGCTGTTGCTTAAGGACGCTGTATCGGCGTGTCGGGACGCATTGCAGTGAACCGGAAGACAGGGTTGCTAAGTTTCAATATATTCGACGGATACCTATAACGAATGGGTACCCGCACAACTTCGTCCTCCAGGGCCTGCTCAAACGAGACGAGAGACCAAATCCAACCGGCCGCAGACTCTTTCAAACACTCCTGCACGTGATGAACGCCTCGGAAGCCGTCAGCCGCCTTCTCACACCACTCACAGTCGGATTTGCACTCAGACCAGAGACAACCATCAGGCGTCATGTGATGAGGCTGAAAGACCAACTGCCACTTCAGGAAACGTTTGGAGTCGTTTACGGAATATGGCGCAGTTCCGGACAAAGCAACTACGTCGGGGAAGCTGGAAGTTTACATTGAAGCTCAGTGACCGAACTCTTGGATTGCAGTCACACCTTCCAGTTTGAAGAGGCCGAAATTCTCGCCTGATGTAAAAACCGCGTAAGCCGCGATCTGCTCAAGTTGTTTTTCTCTGACCCGCGGTTAGTTAGCAAGCGCTACGACCTCCCACCTCCATATTCTGTGCTGAGATTTCGCCTGAGCAAAGTAATTTGCCATATAGAGATAGCGCCGGCAATCAACAGTTCCGGTGACAGTTAGCCAAATTTTCGAGTAATCGTCACGCCAAAAATCAACAACGGTGATGAAACCACGGCCCTTAACAAATCGGGTACGGACCGACCACTAATCCTCGCATCAACTACGACCTTTAAGGATGAATGCACGTGATGCTAGGCATGTACAGTAGGTGGGCTAACTCGTGAAATGTCAACCGAAATTCCGAAATGCGTTTTCGTTTCGAAAAGATTAATTAAGTAGGGTTGTAAAACTAGTCAGCCTACAACATAATTCTACAATATTTCAGTTACCTCAGAATGTCGGCCTTTGAATGAACTTCCTCCCGGCTGCATGCAAAAACCACACTCTGTATAAAAGGACTGCTTAACTAGCATGAATTTTTCTCATTGATTTTCGATGCCCCTAAATGTCCAATTATATTCCATGGAAAACATGCAATAAAATTTTCATTCTTTTGTTCATTCGGTAGAAAATTACGTCTTCTTGCAATTTTATATTCGAAGGAAGGGTATAATGCGGTTTTTAAAAACTTTTTCGATTCCCGAATAATTTTGAACCCGCTCCACCGTCACACTTGCATTCAGGGTTTCCAAACTACAAGCCGTATATTTCCGCGTACGGAAAACCCCACATTTCTCTACGGTATTAAGAGCAGACCATATAGGGTTCCTAAAATTTAGTAGTGGATTTGAGCCGTATTGTTAACTTTGCAAGCGAAATTGATAAATACAGAGACATGGCGATTTATGAACGACCATTTCACGGTATTTAAAAGTCCCACAGTTAGAAACTTTTTAAAACTGAATTATGTCCATCCTTCGAGTATAAAATTAGAAGAAGATGTAATTTTCTACCGAATGAGCAAACGAATGAATATTTTTATGTATGTTTTCCACGAAATATAACTGGACATTTAGGGGCATCGAGAATCCATGAGAAAAATTCAGGCTACATAAGTGGTCGTTTTTTACAGAGTGTAGTTTTTGCATGCAGTCGGAAGGAAATTCATTTGAAATCCGGCATGCTGAGGTAAGTGAAATATTATAGAACTATGTCTCATACTGACTAGTTTTACAAACCTATTTAATTAATCTTTTCGAAAAGAAAACGCTTTTCGGAATTGCGGTTGACATTTCATGACTTAGCCCACTTACTGTAATTGGCCTCTGTGACCGACAACTAGTCCTCGCATCAAATACGACCTCTAAAGATGAACGCACGTGATTCTAGGCGTGTAGTTGCCTGGCAATGCGTCCTATGAATACTGCGCCCCTTGTGTCTCCTTTACCCCTTTCCTGCGACTGTGTCTGACGAAGGGTTCGAAGGAGAAACCGAAAAGTCAGACCGATAAACCTTTTGCTTCTGAACTGCCTCCCGTAACTCGCGTCCTTTTTCTGTCGGTAATGTCAAATTACTTTCGTGACCGAGGCCACTTCCGATGGAGCCTACAGCGACAGAATGTCCTTGATCAAACTTCGGATTGTTTCTCCAGTTTCGCTGAGAGAGAGGCTGCCGGGTAAAGTCTTTTCCCGATAAAGTTATTTCTGTGTTATCTCTCCACACAGGTCATCCTTTAAATATCACACTCTCCCTCCCCTCCCGCCACCTAGGCGGGGCCTGCTTCCGTCGCAATCCGTCGCTGGCGCTTCCCATCGCCAACTCGTCCACGCCCACGCGTTTCAAACTGTTCAGTCTGCCACCAACTACGAGCATGCCGTAATACGCTGTACTAAGACGCCTGAACAAATGCAGTTTGAGAGAGAGAGAGAGATGGGGAGAGAAACAAATATGCTTCATTTTGGATACGCTTTATTCTAAACGTATTTTTCGAAGTTTTCGGTAAAAAGGGCTTTATTCACTGTGACCAACAGATAAATTAACAAATTGTGTGAGAATCAAAAGGTTTGCGTTAAATGCGAACACTTATTAGAGGGACAGCTGGAGTCTCAGTTTTTGTATTTCTGTCTCCTTGCACATAAGATATCGTGTCAGAAGTGACAGTACAGCAAGGGATATGTCGGAGCCGCGACACATGGAGCGGAAAGACTTCACAGCAATTAGATCAGAATGAAAAGGATGGACCATATCATTTTGAATTCGATCAGCGAATTGCTTGATCATCGCAAACTGCCGTTGTATTATCATATCAGCCAAAACGAATTAATAAATACCAGCAGTAGAAGAGAGTACTCGGAGGACTTGTCTTGAAATCATCATGTCTTTTTTGAGCAAAGCAGGAAGCATGGTAGGGGTACAATAAAGAATCCGAGGGAGAAGGCAGGCGGCTATGAATCGCCAGATTAAGGGTCGAGGTGTGTGGTAGAAACGTAAACGGCAAATGTAATAAGGAAGTTCACGAACTATAGTGAAAGATTGATGTCAGAGTAACCTCAAAGTACCGGAAATAGGATATCTCGGTGGGAAGAATGTCCAGGACTTCAGAACTGGGAGAGGGTTGCAGTCGGAAAACACGCTGAATTGATTTCTGATTATCCGAAGGGATGCCATTTTCTAACAGACATGTTGATACATGGATTAGGCCATCCTTCAGAAATTGGAGATGTCTGGTTTTTAAGAGGACGACCAATAACTATATCATTCGCATACTTAACTAGCAAACAGTTATTTGGTGATGTCAAATCATCGGTGTGGGGGGGGGGAGAAGAGGTAAGGGCACCTTGAAGAACTGCGCGGTTTTTGGGAAGGACAGTAGATTTCCCCTTGCCGGGTCGGAGGAGTTGGATTTGGGAAGTAAAATAGTCACCAAGACAAAAGACAGTCCAGCTAGGAAAGCCGCACGCGGATGTTTCGACAAGGAGAGGATGGCGCGGGACAGTACTGAAGGCACATGCGTACGCACAGCCGCCTTATCTAGAACTCTTGGTGCAAAATAGACAGCAAGAGCAACAGCGTCTGGCCTTATATGCAAATTTTAAAAGATCGAAGAATTGGAAAAGAAGTTGCTTTACAGTAGTTAGGGCAACTCTTTCAGCAAGCTTCAATATTGCGGAAGAGCAGGCAATCGGATGAAAAGACGTGAGGTCAAAATTAGTAGGGAGAGGACCAATTCTTACCGAACACTAGGCGTCAGGAATCTTGGACTCCATGAAGTACATGATAATAATCTGTGTCAAAATAGGGACTATCTGAGAACAGCAAGATTTCTGGAGAAACGGTGAGACACCATCCGGTGCGGCAGCTGTTGATCCACGGAAATTTTTAAGGTGTTTCTCCACTGTTGTCACAGATACAGGTGAGAAGACTCATGGTAGTATGCGTGATGTGCCTCCCAACCGGGCCAGGCGGTAGATGAGCTGGATCAACAAGGGGGGCATATCGGTTTATGGCAGGCGTTATCGGATTTTACACCACAACAAATGCCAGCATTTCGGGGTGCGGTGGCAGACCCGTTTGCCGGCAGACAACTGGAACACCTGCCGCCTGTTGTTGTTGGTCAAAAGCCTGACAATTCGTTGTGTGGACCAGGGTGTGTGAAGTGGAACGCCAAAGTGCGAGCTCGACTGTGTCATCTACCTGCGATCTCTCCCTCCTTCGGTCTTCATGACTCAGTCTTGACACCGGGTCCAGGTGGGGGAGGAGGCGAGAGTGCGGTAGGTACCGTGCAAGTCCACTACCAATATAAAAAATTCACGCACAAGTCACCGTCGTGCTCTCACCTAACTGAGGAGCACACGGTGGACATCTTCGGCAACGATGGTTGAACTGTCAGTAGGGAAATGTCGTTTAGGGGAAGATAGGAGTCACTGCAACTAAAGATAAAGTTTAAATTTTCATTTAAAAAGTCTTTATCAACATTATCATCTGCTAGTGTACAGCGTTGACCAGTGAGACGCTTACACTCAGTCCAAAATTTAGTAGAAGAATGAGGAAATAAGGGGTGGTAAAGAGACAAAAGTTTACTAACAAACAAGCTGCCCACTCTTTTTGTTAGGGAAGAAACATCCTTTAGATTGTCACGTAGGCATAGTCTGCAAAAGAGCGTCTTCTGACGTCTTATGAACTTTAGATAGGGTAAAGAAATTTGTCAGGTCTTAGCATAACGGTACCAAGAGAATAAGAAACATTAAACATTTAATTTAAAAATGTTGTAAGGTAGTTCGAGCACGATTAGAATTCGATTGTTTGAGGGAAACGGGAATAGTGTAAAATATGCACGCCTGAAACAGGCAAGTTTTTTGTGGGGACTTGTCGGCAATCTCAATTTTCCACTCAAATCTGCTTAATAGTGCACGCTTAGAAGTGGGGTAGATTTTTTGGAAGGGCTATTAACGCAGAATGATCTTGACCTGACAACAGGGCTCTGTTTTTACACAAGCTTGAAATGGTTGAACAAAATGTGCTTTAAAGGAGCGTCAGCGCAAGTATTGGCGCTTTAAACCTGCGAAAGGATGCAGGTGCACATGGTTTAAATCACCTCATAAGAGAATATGATGCTCACAAGGCAATATAGCAAGTTTTTGTGAGATTCGAAAAATCGGACTAAGGCTCCTCCACAAGGAGAGGGAGGAATATAAATACTGACAAATATAATACCTTCAAAAGTATTTGGCAAACGGGGTTCACATATGACAGCGGTAACTTCTGTCAAGTCATCAGAGTTGGAAAACAAGGACCTGCCGTTTCCACACCATTCCTAGTTGACAAAGTTTGATCCATGTCAACCTGAGATCCTAAAATGGGCATCAAAACCAACGACAGGTATCTTCAAGTGTCCTTTCAAACAAAACAGTGACGTAAGTGAAATTCTTCTGTCGTTTAGCATAGAACATAACTTTGCAGGATCGAATGCTAACCTTTGATTCATACACTTTCCTGCCACCGATTCTAGTCGCGTGAATATGAGTGACCGTTTATACTGCCTTTGTGAATTTAGCTGTAGTTTCCAGAAAGATGTACAAACACTGTACGCTTCATTCCCGCTTTGTGAAACATCGCATTTAAAAGAATGAACTACTTTGAGATTAAGACTCATCGTGTATTTCTGGAACATAATCTGGTCTGCGGTATGCACGTTCTCGGCCACCAAGGTGACATTTCTCCTGATGGCCCCATGAGGTGAGCCTTTGCCAGCCAATGGGCTTTAAAATGTCCAAATCATGTAAAGCATTCTTAGGCGATGCATCCTCCCCCCCCCCCACAGGGATGGAATTATTCATAGTTAAGAGCTCCAGTACGTTAGGCGAGCTGAATCAGTGTCACACGACAGTATGTGAAAACCGGGACATGAGGTCCTACCCGTCTCCTTGCCCAATCTGTCCTTGGGACTAGGTCGAAAACGAAAAGAAACATAAAGTCACGATGTCAAGTGGTCTTGCCTCCCCCCAGTGCAGTCGTGCTTTCGAAATTAGTGCACCATTTTGCCTATTTTACTCAGCATATCCCCATCTTTCCGCTCCCTCGTCAGTGTATTACGTTGGTACCTTTTTTAAAGGGAAAAAATCTGCATAATCTGCGCAATGAACTCACCCAGATTTGTCCATTGCATGCAAGGTTGTAGTTAGCGTTTATTATAGCGCATTGTTCATCTCTCTCTCCCTCTTTGCTCTTTTTTCCAAGAGTTTCGTCACAAAAGCTTCACTCGCGCTTACCAACCAAAAACCCGTCCACTCCAGACCGCATTTCGACTAATCAGCGCTCCAATCTTGATAGGACTGATGTTGCTGCCTCATTTCTTAATTAAAAGCACAAAACAAAACTGAAGCGATTTGCCCCCGGGAGACACGGTTGACCACTGGCATTGTTTCAAAATATTATGCTGTCGACCGCAGCCTTAAAACAACGAAAATATCCCCCAACGGCAACAAAGATGGAGGCGGCGGAGAAGGCGGAGGAGTCACTATTTTCATCAGAAATGGATGGTATAAAAACTGGAAGCACTTAGTTGCACAGTCCGAAAATCCTGTCGACTTTACTGGTGACATCTGCAGGCCTTGTGTGACCCTAAAATTCTTGATAAAACTTACTAAATTGTCACGCGAGTATAGTAGATGACCTACCTCATGAAATGCTAAGAGAAATTCTGAAACTCGTTTCCGGTTAGAAAGGATTACTTGGCTGGAAGTGAAAGATTGGTTATGATGAAGCAGGCTATTCAGTCACGCCTGGATGTCGGTTTTTGAATGCGCTTCCTTCCGGCCTCTCGCAGAAACTACACTGGGTAAAAAATGACGGCGAGGTTTGCTTCTTCAGTTCCACCTGAGTGATACCGCATGGTTAGCTTATTAAAACAATATTACTGAACATTACCTAACTTGGCCACTCGCTGGGTTGGGAAGGGAAAGAGAGCGCAAGCAGAGCTCAAAACACGCGCAGGAAAGCGAATGAAAGTGGTGTGTGCACACTCTCCCCTGACACAGCCACTCGCTGGATCAAGGGGATACGGGAAGAACAATCACAACTGGAGGTCCATCGAAGGAATCGCGTGGTAATTTGCAGTGCATGGCTACTGTATTGGAACCGACGGAGTTCCACACCGTCGGAACAATTCCATTAACTAGTATACCTGACCGCTTGCTGGATTAATTTAATAAAGAGGGCGCAAGCAGGGCTCAAAGCACGCGCGAGGAAGCATTTGTGCGTTAATACCTGATGTAACCGAGGCTGGCGTATAAGCATTCCTCCCCCCCGTGGCACAGTCACTCGCTGAATTAAAATTGTAGGCAAGATGCAGATGCACGTCACTTTTAAAGTCAGCGTACTCGCGTTTACTAACAGTTTTTTATAAAAATAATCATGTGATATCACTCAGGTGGGGCTGCAGAACCAAACCTTGGCAAGATGGCTATTCAGTTAACGAAAACTGTCCGCTGATTTTTTGGTTCCCTTAAAAATCCAAATATATTTATGAAAAACCGTCCATCGAATTTTTCCGTTCTCATACTCATTGGGTAGAAACGCACGTCTTCTTCAAATTTATGCTTTAAAAATGTTCTCTTTTAACTTTCTGTGTAATTTTATGCCTGATCCGCCGCTGCACTTGCGTTTAGAATTTCCAAGCTACAAACTGCATACTTTTCATGCAAGCTGAATCATACAGTTTTCAGTGCTATACATTTATGAGCATTGGAAATCATTTGAAGTAATTCATATTACGTGAAAAAAAACGATTTGGTAAGATGTGGTTTGGTAGCCTCATCTGATGGACACAATACTGTTGGGGTTGAGGCTAAGGATGAGGGTTAGGAATAGGGGGTTAGGGTTAGGGCTTAGGGTTAGCGCAACTATTTCTCAACCAGTCAAACTACAATCCCGCATCCCCAATAGCTTTTCTTTTGCATAAAACTACTTGTCCTCTTCGCCTGTGCGTTCCCCGGCTCCACTTGTAAAAACCCCTATTACCACCGGTCTCGTATTAGAGGTGATTGGGGTTTGTTTACTTCAGGTGGGGCTACATAACCAAATCCTACCAATAATTTTTACCGAGTGTAGTCTTTGCAGGCTGTCGGAAAGAAACATGTTTATAACCCAGCATTCTGACCTGATTGGAACATCTTGGGATTTTTCTGCACGTCAGTCCATCTTACAATCCCACCTAGGTTATCCGTTATAATCCAAAGCGCATTTCAGAATTTCGGTTAAAACGTTAGGAAATGGATCACCTGTTAATTTTTTCGACGATTTTTGTCATGCCAGCCTATGTTCCACGCTTCGTTTGGGCCTCGAAGAGTTTGTTTCCTTTAATAGTTCTTTCAAGTGCTCCCGACCACATTGTAACTGATTACCCAGGATATTTTCAAGTAAAAAATTGATCTTACTTGTCTAACGCGAGTCCCCAGGAAAGTGGCCTGATTAGAAGTGATAACATATTTCCCTCCACCTTATGTTTCTAAGGCTTTGAAAGAATCACCTCTGAAAAGCAGACAGTTCTGAGGGCTGTTGACAACGTAAAAGCATTAAAAATTTTCAGGCCATGCTTTTCTTCTTGTTTTTGCTTCTCCCTGCAACGGTTTTTAACGTCTCACTGGCGTACGAATCGTCCAGTTCATGCTGATGACGAGTTGGGCCCACTAAATCAAAAGTTTGCGTGCAGTAGGTGGGCCAACTCATGAAATGTCAACCGAAATTTCGAAATCCGTCTTCGTTTCGAAAAGATTAATTAAATAGGGCTGTGCAATTAGTCATCATGCAGCATGGTTCTATAATAGTTCAGTTACCCCAGGGTACCGGCTTTCGAACAAACTTCTTTCCAGCTGCATGCAAAAGCCACACTGTAAAAATGACTACTTACAGTAGATGTGCTAACTCATGAAATGTCAAACAAAATTTCGAAATGCGTTCTTGTTTCGAAAAGATGAATTAAGTAGTGTTGCAAAACTAATCGTGATGCAGCATAAATCTATAATGATCCAGTTACCGCAGGGTGTCGGCTTTCGAACGGATTTATTTTAGGCTGCATGCAAGATCTGTACTCTGCAAAAAAATGACTACTTAAGTAGCATGTAATTTTCTCATTGATTTTCGATGCTCTTGAAAATTAATCTATATTTCATGGAAAACATGCATAAAAATATTCATTCTTTTGCTTATTCGGTAGAAAATCGCGTCTTCTTCCAATTCCATACTCAAAAGAAGAGTAGGATTCGGTTTTAAAAAACTTTTTATTCCCGAATAATTTTGAACCCGACCTGCTGTTACACTTGCATTCAGGGTTTCAAAACTACAAGCTGTATATTTTCCGTGTACGGAAAACCATGCATTTCCCTACGGTGTTAAGAGGAGACCATATGAGGTTTATAAAATTAAGCAATGGATTTGAGCAATATTGTTAACTTTACAAGCCACATTCGTAAATGCAGATACATGACGTTTCATGAACGGCCATTTAACGGTATTAAAAAATCTCACAATTAGAAAATTTTTTAAAACCGAATTATACTCTTCTCTTGAGTATGAAATTGGGAGAAGACGCGATTTTCTACCGAATAAGTAAAAGAATGAATATTTTTATGCATGTTTTCCATGAAATGTAATTGAATTTTCAAGGGCATCGAAAATCAATGAGAAAATTGCATGCTACTTAAGTAGTCATTTTTTGCAGAGTACAGATCTTGCATGCAGCCTAAAGTAAATCCGTTCGAAAGCCGACACCCTGCGGTAACTGGCTCATTATAGATTTCTGCTGCATCACGATTAGTTTTACAACACTACTTAATTTATCTTTTTGAAACGAGAACGCATTTCGAAATTTTGGTTGACATTTCATGAGTTAGCACATCTACTGTATGTAGCATGCATTTTTCTCATTGATTTCCGATGTTGTCTCTCTATTCACTTCCATACCACTCGATTTAGCAAGGCAGTGTACACAGAAACGCTTACAATCCTACGAAATCGATGCTCCTGAATCTGCTTTGCTTGAACTCTTGGACTTATGTCTGGAAACGAACTTTTCGTTCGCACATGAATATTATCGACAGCTGAAATGAGCTCCTATGGGGTCGTCTATTTCCGGCTTTTTTGGCTGAGGTCACAATGCAAAAATTAGATGCTATCCTTTCCATTATTCAATCCAAAATTGTGGGTAAGTTACGTAAGTGACCTCTTTGTCATCGTCAAGAGTGATCAGCTGAAAACGCTGCAGCTTCACGCTCGAAAGAGGATTTGACAGCAAACTCCCATTTCTTGATGTCCTCGTACAGCGAAAACTGACGGAACATTCCAGGCATCAGTGCACCGCAAATAAGCTTACGCGGAAGTTACCCTACATTACGAGAGCAACCACCCTATCATTCACAAACAGAGTGCTGTTAACACCTTACTTTATCGAGCAAAGACACACTGTTCTGAAAACGAAGGCTAAAAATAAGAACTCAATTATCTGTTCAACCTATTTTCCCGAAACGGCTACCCTGGAGATTTTATACGCCGATGAATAAAACAGCAGGAATCAAAAGAGAAAAAGAAACTAGATTGTTCCAATCAGGCACAAAAACCAGAATATTAGCGAACGCTTGTTTATATTAAAAATGTATCTGAACTCGTTGAAAGACACCTGGGGAAGCACCAAATACAAGTGGCCCACAAACCGACGACTACGCTACGCAATCAGCTTATACACCCTAAAGATAGGGTTGGCTATTTGGATAAAAAAGAAGTAGTCTATAAGATTTTATGTGACACTTGTAATGCGGCATATTGTGGTCAAACTGGAAAATCCGCCTCTACACGCCTACATGAACACAAATTGGCAATGAAGAGGCGGGACCACTTATCCCAAGTCGCCATGCATACTCTTGAAACTGGGCACAAATACGCATTCTCTGTTCCTGTCCACATAAGAAAGGCCGGAAATTCCTAGAGGCCATTCACCCCGATGATTCATGCATTAATCGGCGCATCAATCTTGACGCCATGTACGCAAATCCCAAAGAAAAATTGAAAACGTAATAGCCAATCAAGACGTGACATCAGCCCACAGCATTGACCCATCCTCAGCCCTGACAAAGCAATATCGATTTTTTGGGCACGTTTAATTTTTGACTGTTTCTCCACACTTTACGTCTGACAACGAGTTGGGGAACCAGACTAGGAAATCTACGAAATAATGTTTATTCATTTTCCCAAAGGACTCATTCTTCTTCGAAATATATATGTCAAGTGAATAATTTCAGAAATTATTCACTGTAGGAAATGGAATTAAGTCTCCAGAATGGACATCACGTGGTTATTTCACAGTAGCCGTTTGCCTTCGACTCAAATGTTCATTCAAGTTTCGGGTCTGACCCTAAAATTTCATGCCCCGGAGACTTAACTCCGTGTCCTGAATTGAATAATTTCTGAGATCATTCGCTTGATTCTTCTCTGGAGTTTTTATACCAGGGAACGCTGGGTGATCCACTGAGGAGCCGAACCCCGCAGCGGCAGAATATCGGCAAAACAAGTGTCTGGACATTTAGTTAGTATCTACGCCAGGAATACGGTACCATACGTTTGCCATATACATTTCATACTACTCGTAGTACTTCTTGTTCGTGAAATGGGCCCTGCTTGGTTATTCCACAGTGGCCGTTTGTCTTTGACTCGTATGCTCATCGAAATTTCGGACCTGACCCTAAAAAGCTATGTCCCGGAGACTTAACTCCATGTCTGGCATTGAATAATTTATGAAATTATTCGCCTAAAAGATATATTATAGGTAAGCAGCTCACTGAGAGTGCAACAGGACAGACGTCGACAGCTGTTTCACTGTCGTTGTCGATCATCAGTATGCCACAGCTCCTGTGAACTGAGGTATATCAGGTAAGCGTCTGATCCTCTCTGTCGTAATTAAGGCCTCACTCGATCACATTCTGTCCGCCCGCCAGCTTGCTACTGGTGACACTTACTTAACATGTTTA
Source organism: Spirometra erinaceieuropaei (assembly GCA_902702965.1). Classification (NCBI taxonomy): domain Eukaryota; kingdom Metazoa; phylum Platyhelminthes; class Cestoda; order Diphyllobothriidea; family Diphyllobothriidae; genus Spirometra; species Spirometra erinaceieuropaei. Next base: position 117,247 of record CACRXP010000192.1, on the reverse strand, counting down.
TATATCACACTTCCTATGTCCTAATGCGTACTGACGATCGTTAACGACCGTGAAACAGCTGTCTGCGTCTGGTCTGTTGCACTCTGGGTAAGCTGCGTGTGTATTATATATGGTATGCGTCCTATGACACAAAGTTCGTTGCTACAAGCAGAAAGCTGGCCGGCGGACAGAATGGGATCGAGTAAGAACCTAACTATAACACTGAGGGTCACAAGTTTAATTGAAATGTATATATATATATATGGTTCCCGTGATCGCTTCTTCTCATATATATATATATATTTATTTATTTATTTAAGGCAAATACTTTCTTTCGGAGAAAGCAGGAAGTGTATTAGGTAAATTTTCGATGCGAATTGCCCATGTGGTCGTCAGACAAGAACCACCTAGCATTTAATGGCGAAATAAGTGGTCGCTTGCTGGCGCAACCAACGAATGAATATCAATGTTTAAGCACCTTTGAGGTGCTGACTGTTTTGTGCATTTTCTCGAATCTGACACCACAACTTGGATTCGGCGAAGGCGCAGTTTATCGCAAAGAAACATACTCCGAGGTCATCCTACATTTTGAGAGTAACCATCCCGTCTCTCACAAGAGGATTATTGTCTGCAGCCTGCTAAACCGAGCTAAAACACACTCCTCTGAGGAAGTAAGTTATCAAGCAGAAATGAAATGCCTTTTCAAATTATTTTTCTACAGCGGGTATCCGCGCGACTTTTTACGTCATTGTATGAAACATGAGTTTAAACATGAAGGTATTTCGAAAGCAACGGCCACCCAGGCACCAAAAACATTCACCTGTTGGACCCTCCCATACGTGAAAAATGTACGTTAACCCGTCGACAGACTGCTGAAAAAGCACCAGATACAAGGGAACCATCAAGCGGCCCCTGGGTTTACTGTCCTGGTGCTTCGAATGCAAACACGTTTTGGCCGGCAGCGACAAGTTTCGTACGGCGACTCACAGTGTTTTGATGGTGTCATTAGCGCTGACATGCCACCGTCTTCAAGGCCGTCTGTGTAGACTGCATCGGGGGGAGTCAGACGCGTGTTCCCATGGCTATAAATGTTTTTCTCCCATCACCCTCTCGGAGGATGGCACCGCCCTCGTCTGTATTGTTTGTACTTGCCGTCCCAGGTCCGCAGACCGCCCACCGCTTCGAGTCTCATACTGACATCGAGTAACGTTTCTGTCAGGCTTACTCTCTGCTACTTTTAATCTCTTCCTTCGGCTCCGATAAGTTTTTCTAACATGGTCATTCACATCGCCGCCCACATAGTTTAATTCCTTCCACTGACTGTCAGTGTCTGTCGAAGGCTTTATTTCACACTTCAGTGTCGTTGGACCCCGTCTGGACGCCTAAACTCCAAAATGTGCAGCAGTTGGAACTGTCGGTTGGCCTGGTTGGTGAAAATTTGCAGGATAATATGCATTCGAGGAAGGCTAGTGTAACACTCACCTCCCACCCATTCCAAGCACTCTTTTTGCAATAGCCCTGGCTAGAATCGCATGTTGGCAACCCTCCAAACTGAACGTCAGTTCACGGCCGGACTGACAGACCGGGAGTGCATCCTGTTGCGAGCTGCTTACTCCATAAGTAAACATAGCTGCGACTCCAAATCTCTCGTTGCTCTCTCAAGAATGCCAATGGACTCGCACAATGATGTCGCTTTCAAAATGGTCAGACACAACGCAGTAGAAGGCATGCTTATGTACAGAAGACTCAAACGGTTGGACCAAGGCATCATGTAACGAGCACAAACGTTAGAAAAAAGGGTGAAGATCGTTAAATCAGTAGTCAGCAGTCATCATTTTGCAAAACTGACCATCAACAGATGCGAAAGGGTAGTTTGACAGATGCCCTTACTAATTACTCCTCATACCAACGCAGTTCAGTTGGAATCGGGACGTGCAGAAAGCGGGGTGGAGGGAGTTGACAGTCGGGCAGTCGGGGACAGTCAGGAAAGAGAAAATGTCTAATTAAACAAGAAACACCTGCGCGGTCCCTTGATAGAGGACCTGGTAGGGACTACGCGCAAACTTGTTGGGGATCAGTCGGGCTTAAAATAATGGCTAGATCCCAGTTGGTAGCCGGGAATGGGGAAGCGGACGACGATCTTAACCATAATCCTAACCTTAACCCTAACCCTAACCTTAACCTTAAACGTTAATCGTTAACCTTAACAACAAACTTATACCCAACCCTAAACGAGATCGTAGACGTAACCGTATCCCTTAGACATAGGCGTAACTATACTGAAACCTGGCCGTAAACTCAAACCCTAACCGTAACCCGAAAACCTATGCCTAAAGGGTATGACCCTAACCCGGCAATCGGACACCATTAACCGGTACCTTAATCCTAACCCCCAGACGTAAAACGGAAGCCGAATGGATCAGATGTGATTACGCAACCCCACAAAAAGCCCCAGTAAACACACCCCCAGCCACCCGTAATACGGGGCCTGGCTACCAACTGCGATCTAGTCAAAATAATTGCTCAGCTGGCACTGCTGAAGTTGTAATGCAGACCCCGATACCGCTTCAGTATACTACTGTAAATGCTCGGTGAGACGTTCGTTGAATTCGGCGGGCATACTTCTGGATAACAATGAATTTGGGGAATAGAAATATGTGCGAAACTTGATTGTTCTAGAAGTTGGGAATGAATAGGAAGCGGACGTAAAGATGGCGTGACCAAAGTGTTTCGCAGAAATATAAACAGCAAGCAAGACTAAATAAAGCTATAATGGCAAAATAGTCACTGCAGCGTAAAAGGGAGGGAACAATGACGATGTGAAAGTTCAAATGAAGTGACCGTTATGTGCGAGACAGATGGGGACGTACAGATTCCAAAAACCAGACAGTCCTTAACATAAGTAATTATGCTTGTAAGTGTAAACTGTGTCTTTGATTGTGTACTGTGGTGGCAGTCGGGAAGTTTGGAAGCGAGATGGCCGCGGTATGGCCACCAAGGATGGAGTACGAGCAGGACAAGCGATAAAGCCACGATGTTGGTGGAACGCAAGTTAAACATGACGGTGAATAATCACATCCCTTGTAATCAGTAACCGAAGAAAACTCTCAGTTCCTCGTTTGACTCGTTCCTTCAGCGTACAATAAACTGTTCCTTAACGCTGAAATTCCAGTCATCCCAGGAGTTCCTTAGTAAAACGCATTTAGCCTGACTCCATGTCTCTCTTACACAAGTCTGCGACGTATTTCAGCAAGTGGGGATGAATATGTAGCAGATCCTGAAATCCGACAAGCTCCACTACCCCCAGCATCTCAGGCATCATGAGCTGAACTGCAATTACTCATACTGATCTGGCCGAATTCCGGGCATCAAAGAGGTCAAAACGACGCATTTAGCAGTCTCTATTGCGAGGGCCAGGCTCTTATCGCTATGCCACCGTAAAGATCTCGCTCTAAGGCAGAAACAGTTTCATTACCCTTTCATTGTGATGCTTATGAATAATTAGTCTCATCCCGAAATCTTATCGGAATAGGAAATCATGATAACATCGGCTTTGCCATCTCGCATCGCCCAGTCACTCCACCCGCCTCGCATAACTTCATGCGACACGTGGGGGGACGGGGCGGGAGAGGATGATGAGTCGACTACGAAGGGCGTCGGAAGTTGAATTGCTGATAATGCCGATTATCAGTTCTAGTCTCACTCCCTCTCATCTACCCACTTCAATTCGCGGGAGCTATTCGGATTTGGCACCCCTCTTCCGATTTAATTGACCATGTCAGTTACTAACTTCATCGTGAAGTGAGGTTGTGCACGCTGGGAGGACTTTGGCGATCCGTCTTGTATGATGAAGCATAAGGGTCTCTTCCTACACACTAAGTGACGACTCAAAAGCGATATTGGAGATGCAACGGTTTACATGATCAGGCAAGGGCCCGAATGAATCTATTCAAGGACCGCAATCAATTGAATGTTTTTACCGTCGACCACGGCTGGAGAAAGTATCGTGTTCGGAATGGTACGCACAATTTTGATTTAGTTGGGTGCTAAGTTTCTAGAGCAGTACATAGGTTAGGAAACTTTTTTCTGGATCCGACTACTGTATAGAGACAATCGTTGTGTAAAATTCGACTTTAAGGCGGACGTTAAGGTAGGATCAGTATATTGTTCGCAAAAATATGAACAAAAGATGTTGAAGTGAATCAATACAAAGTACGAAAACGGAGAATCGAATTTCGAAAAAAGTGACCTTGAAAGACGCACTAGACGCTAGATTAATCTAGCGTTGAAGCAAGATCCGTCTAAGTGTTGAACATGTTAAGCTAAATGTCCTAACTGCCTTCAAATGAATATCCTTCCTGGCATCTCTGTAAGTTACGCGATTGATGAAAGGGTTACTCAAGAAGTGTGTGCGTTTCCATTAATTTTTGATGTCTGTACACATCCACTCACCTAATGCCAGTTTCCTGTACTAATTGCACGGAAAATTAGGCCTTCATCAAACGTAGTGCCAGAAAAATAGAATGCAAAGACTGAGGTATAACCTACCTCTCCCCCCCCCCCTCCTTTAAATAAAACCCATTCACACTTGGTTACTACTTGCATTCCTTGGACTGACATCCCCACTAGGTTATCGACCTCAAGAATGACACATTCACCATATTCGCTTCCTTAGACTGCAATGGCTCAGTCAGCGTATGACTATGATCGAATTTTCATAGGCGTCAGAGACCATTGGAAAATGCAAATCAGTGTATCCCATCATCAGTTCTTTCAAACTCGTACTTGTAGCCTAAACACACACGCAAAAGTCCTGTGCTGACACTTATCTTAGGAGAAGTCGCCAGTTGTTGGTAGAATGATTGTTACGACCCCTGCCGTTCATAAAATATTCGTAGTTAACGGTCAGCTGAATCGCATTGTAGGATATGGCATTTGCGTTTGCGCGGACAAAATTATCAATTCGACAAATAAGGCAGACCTGGAACGGACATCGAAGCATAAACTTATGAAGTAGTTACATTTGTTGTTACTGTATTCTAATTAGTAGTTGATAATGCACAGTTCACAAAACTGTCACAGTAGCCTCACTTTGCACCTGTCTTAGAAACGTTGAGTTTATCTGGCCGCTGCTCCTTGGTGAATAGTTCGATGGGGACCGCATTGAACGAGGACTAGGCATCGGCCCGAGTCCGGTTTCCCCATGAGCATGAAGGAAGGTCTGGGAGTTCCGTCGACTGACGACTGGTGCGCAGACTGTTCTAGGCAAGGACAAGGTCATCTTTGATCTTACCGCGGATTCTAAGGCTTTTGTAGGTTGCTCGGCCTTCTACGTTTCGGTTTACGTGACTTCATTCGTAATACTGGTAAACGAATGACTGCAAGGAGCAAACACATGTTCTCCAAGAGGCAGATATGAAAGTAAACTTCATGAAAGCCAACAAACATGGAATAACCCCACGGAAATTGCTCACTTCTTTGCGTTAAACACCGATGATGGGTAGGATAGATAAGTCAAAGAAGTGGATCATATAGGAAGTGGAAAGTGAGTTTAGCGGACAGGAAGGGAGGTTATGAGGCCATTTTATGAGAACTGTATCGTCCTCGATCGGAAATGTCAATTAGTGACAACTTTCAGATACCAGCGGCGGGATTTCCACGGGACGCATTTAGCATAGTATTTTTGTCAGCCAGTGTCGAATAAAATGAGACTTCGAAAAACTACAGTTGATTCAATGACTGAGTTACCTAGAAGTCTTCAGATTCCCTGTACAACTGATTTTGAAGAAGGTGCGTGAGAAAAGGACAAGGAAGCTAAGACGTCCACTGCTCAACCTCCAAGGGTTTTAGTTTGGATTCGTTGGACTGCTGCGCATCTGAGTCAAAAATTTCTAACATTTAGCATGCCAGGCTACAGTTTGCGTATTCCTCGGGATCGGCCGACTAAAAAAGGACAATCAGGAATCACACAAAATGTCCCCTGTGGAGATTTGAATATTTCCTAATGCAGTCGAGATAACGAATACCCACTGCCCAAGTGATAAGATGCTTGTCTTAGATGATTAGCTGATCAGGTCGTTCTGCCCCTAGGTATGACTGGTTGATGGCATCACATAAACCTCAAACCGTCAGTCAAGTCTGCCTTCTCTTGTTCGTAGTATTTGTCGAGGTGGGACGGTTGACGGCTTGAGGATGCCAAAATTGGAAGACGGGGAAAACAGGTCAGACGGACAAGCTTTTATTGAGTCCAAGTCTGCACACACAACATTGAAAGCAGTTGCGACTTGCGTTCTCCCCAGGGAAATGTTGGCCGAAATGCATGCGTCCGAACTCCGTCTGGCTGCAGAGAGAGGAATATCGGTCGGCGTTACGGAGTCTTAACCCGGAGGTCGAGTCATACATGCTAGGTTGATCGAAGCGACAATTCGCGACGTCATTGAGGTCGGCTAGGCCGAACATGACCACAGCCATACCACGTACAAGTGGTAGTTCGTTTTCTTTCCTTTTCTTCTGGATAATATGATGCCAAAGGTCATTTTATTAATTTCATTTCATTTTATTTTTGCAGCGCAGCCCGTGCGTTGATCGCCCTTGCTGAAAATCAGACTAGATTGTGGACCAAATTACAAGAATAACCAAATGTGCCGTGTTAGGTGGTAATTTCCAGGACTTTCCACAAAACTTGCCAACAAAGAGTTCGTTAAGGTCAAAATGGGCAACATGAGGAGGCCCGTTCGGCGACCAGCCCCACCCGGTGGTCTTCAGTGTTCTGCAAACCAAGGACTTTTCACACTGGGTAATTTAATGTATTTGTTGATCGAACAACAAACCAGATTCGCCAGATTCGACTCAGTTAGTGGGTTGCAAATTGGAATACATCTGTACCTAATGACAGCGAGGATCTTGGGGGTTAAGTCACAGATGGATACCTGTGTTGCCCAAAAAGTGAAAATGTCGCCTTTTGACAGCGTGCAGTTGAATCTTGCGCATCCAGGACTGACCAAAAACATTTGAACAGTCGGCTGTCATATGGCGCATCCCCTGTACCGACTGCCCCTGAATATATGCGAGCCAAGCGGTGAGAAAAAATGGGAGCAGGCTGCGTACTCATAAAGTGGCAACTGTATGGGGTGACACCTTCGACCGTGCCGTCAGGACTGCAGTGAGACTAGTCGCAGGAAGACGGTAGGAGAGGTAATTCAGGCATGGGAATATGGTTCATTGGTTAATCAAAAGTGCATAGGATCGCTATGTCCTGCGTCGATAGGACACTGAAGGACGCAGTCCAGGCCCGTGATTGGCGACTCTAACAAAGAGCAGCGCATGGTCAGTCGGAGGGACATGAGGCGAATTCGATTAGCCAGGTTCCAGCATTAAGCATTTCATCCCTTTCCTCGCTTGTATCACTGTTGACGGAATGAACGGTGCTGAAAATGGACTAATGTTCTTGTATGCGGGTCACCTTCATTTGACGCCTTGTTTTGTCCTTTCAATCAACAGACCGTTTTGGTCCGTTTTAGATTGTAAACTTGCGGGTCGAAGCAGAAGCGCTAGAATGCCGACAACCCGACAGTTTGAATTCGTCCAGGTTGCTTCGTTCACGTTCATCTTGTACCACAGCAAGAGTTCGGCCTCACTGTTTCGTGTTACGTAAATACTCCCTCCCTGGTTCCCAGTGTGTGTCATTTTTGTCAGTTGTATTGAGCTGCTTACCACGTTGCCAACTAATCCCTGAAATCAATATTTCCGTGAAATGTAGCCTTCGCAAGTGCAAACAACCGGACTGAAAGGTCCACCGTGGATTCTTGACGGTAGAGGATTTGATGGAGGAGTTAATTCAGTGTTCAGCCCTGATGTTAGAGGGTGCTCAGACGAGTTATTTCAAGACTGGTCCCGACATCGACGCCGAACGTTGTCCCAGACAGTTAGTCGTTTGAACAATGTACATGGGGTAAATCGTAGGAAGAAATGGCCTCACAGTAAGACGACAAAATAGGCGTACTTGGTCGAAATAGGGCAAATATTTTTTGTTGCTCGCACCGTGTTTTACGGGAAAGGCAGTAGTACGTCAGTCTCTGATTTCCACCTCTTTTATTCTGTCTTTATGTGGTAGATCAAATATAGCTCTCACTCACCGTGGACCAGATGTAGTAAACTACCCACGGGCGAATATATAAAAGACTGACACCATCTCAGAATTTACGCCTATTAGTATGACACACAACCCAAGGCACACTGTGCACATTCGACTATATTTGCCAAAATATTAATCAGATTTTAACCGTCTATTTTTTTCGAAAATACATTATCCCCACCCGTTTCACGAGTCACTCTCTGTAAAATTAATTTCCCTGTATTCCTTCTTTTTATTTTGCTTTGCTTATTTTGCTATTTAAACTGATTCATTTCAACATCTGTTGTTTATGTTTTGCGAACAATATGCCGACCTTAACATAACGGCCGCCTTAAAGTCGAATTCTATACAACTTTCTGATTCTATACAGTGGGAGGATCCGTAAGAAAAGTTTTCGAACCTATGTACTGCTCCAGAAACTTATCACCAAGCATTTCCACATGTATTATGAAACAATATCCGGTAACAATCGGGAGTTGGCACCCAAAAAATCCGTTACCTAGACATAATACCTTTAACAGTGGACTCAAACGCCTTCGGGCTATATCAGCGGTTGCAAGCCTACTTTCACGCACTACTTGGACTTTCCGCGACGGCCTAACATGGGCTGGCCGAGCGAACATCGCAGCAGGTTACATGGACGATGGTCGCTATTACCCCACCTTCCCCATCGTTACACACATACAACTGAATATACGGCATACATTCGCATTATGACAGTTTATTACAAAACAAAATCACTTTTCTATAGGATACCTCTGCACAACATGGGACAGGAAAAGTTCTCAGGCATCTTTCAAAGCATTGGCATTGAGGTCAAACGAAAGACGATACTCTAATTCGTCTCTGTGGGCCCACACAGCTCGACCACATACTGGGCCTCCCTCGTGGAGTTTCCTTTTCAGTCTACTCCAGTATGCCTCAATGGCATTGGTGTGCGTCCGGTGGTAGGGTCCTTAAAGTTCTTTGAGTAGTTAACATAGAAAGGTAGATAACCTTCTGAGGGAAGACGATTATGCGCCTTCCACTCGTCCGTTACCACTATACTGCCTTTGGTGACCCATTTTATAATAACGGAACGAAGAGCGGGCCAAATTCGATCATTCACCTGTTCAAATAAGGCTTTCTGCCGGCTAGTAGCGTACATCCCATCAGCCATCACCCATAAAACCCCTATTACCACCGGCCCCGTAAGACAGACTGCTTTGGTTAGGCGGATTTTCTTGGGTGCCATCTCCCGATTGTTACCTCGTCACTTAGTGTGTAGGAAGAGACTCTTACGCTTCATCATACAAGACGAGTCGCCAAAGTCCTCACAGCGTGCACAACCTCACTTCACGATGAAGTTAGTAACTGACATGGTCAATAAAATCGGAAGAGGGGTGCCAACTCCGAATAGCTCCTGCGAATTAAAGTGGATAGATGAGAGGAAGTGAGACTAGAACTGATAATCGGCATTATCAGCAATCCAACTTCCGAAGCCCTTCGTAGTCGACTCATCATCCTCTCCCGCCCCGTCCCCCCACGTGTCGCATGAAGTTATGCGAGGTGGGTGGAGTGACTGGGCGATGCGAGATGGCAAAGCCGATGTTATCATGATTTCCTATTCCGATAAGATTTCGGGATGAGGCTAATTATTCACAAGCATCACAATGAAAGGGTAATGAAACTGTTCATGCCTTAGAGGGAGATCTTTACGGTGGCATAGCGATAAGAACCTGGCCCTCGCAATAGAGACTGCTAAATGCGTCGTTTTGACCTCTTTGATGACCCGCATTCGGCCAGATCAGTATGAGTAATTACAGTTCAGATCATGATGCCTGAGATGTAGGGGGTAGTGCAGCTTGTCGGACCGTAGGATCTACTACATATTCACTCCCACTTGCTGAAATACGTCGCAGACTTGTGTAAGAGAGACATGAAGTCAGACCTTAGGATAAATGCGTTTTATGATGGAACTTCTGAGTTGACTGGAATTTCAGCGTTAAGGAACAGTTCATTGTACGCTGAAGGAATTAGTCAAAGGAGGAAGTGGGAGTTTTCTTCGGTTGCTGATTACAAGGGATGTGAGTATTCACCGTCATGCTTAACTTACGTTCTACCGACTTCGTGTCTTTATCACTTATCCTGCTCGTACTTCATCCGTAGTGGCCCTACCGCGGCCATCTCGCTTACAGACTTCCCGACTGCCGCCACAGTACACAATCAAAGTCACGGTTAACACTTTCATGTGTAATTAATTAGGTTAAGGACTGTCTGATTTTTGAAATCTCGACGTCCCCGTCTGTCTCGCACAAAACAGTCACTTCTTTTAAACTTCCGCATCGTCATTGTTTACCGCCTTTTATGTTGCACCGACTGTTTTGCCATTATAGTTTTACTTAGACTTTCTTGCTGTTTGTATTTCTGCAAAACAATTTGGTCACACCGTCCTTACGTGCGCTTCCCAGTCATTCAAAACTTTTAGTATAATCACGCTTCGCACATATTTCTGTCCCCTAACCTTAATGGGGCCGAGAGGTAGGCCTGCCGAAACTGTGCGCCATTCCAGTAATTCCTCACAAAGCATTTACAGTAGTATACTGAAGCGGTATCGGGGTCAGCAGTAGAACTTAAACAGTGCTAGCGGAGCAATTATTTTAAGTCCGACTGATCCCCAACATGAAATCAGGGGATAACAAATGGCTTTCATTTTGCAAGTTGTCCCACTAGGTCCTCTTCCAATGGTGCAGTTCGGTGTCTCTTGTTTAATTAGACGCAAATGAACGAATAATTTTCATGGACTTATTCCATGTTTGTTTGCTTTCGTGACGTTTGCTTTCACATCTACTTCCTGGGGAACATTTACTTGCTCCTTGCAGTCATTTGTTCACCAGTATTACGAATGAAGTCACGTAAACGGAAACGCAGACAACCGAACAACCTACAAAAGCCTTAGAATCAGCGGTAAGATCAAAGCAGCCTGCTTGCAACAAGGACCTCACTGGCGTCCACGCGATGACCTTTTCCACGCCTTGAATAGTCTGCGCACCAGCCGTCAGTCGACGGAACTCCCAGACCTTCCTCCATGCTCATGAGTAAACCGGACTCCTGGCGGATGCCTAGTTATCGTTCAATGAGGTTCCCATCAAACTATTTACCAAGGAGCGACGGCCAGATAAACCCACCGTTTCTCAGACAGGTGCAAAGTGCGAGTACTGTGGCAGTTTGTAAACTGTGTATTATCAGCTACTAATTAGAATACAGTAACAACAAATGTAACTACTTCATAAGTTTATGCTTCGATGTCCGTTCCAGGTCTACCTTTTTTGTCGAATTGATAATTTTGTCCGCAGAAACGCAAGTGCAGTGCGACCCAGCTGACCGTTAACTACGAATATTTTATGAACGGCAGGGGTCGTAAAAATCATTCTACCAACGACTGGCGGCTTCCCCTAAGGCAAGTGTACAGGAGATGCGGCAGATGACAGCCGACTGATCAACTGATTTTGGCCAGTCCTGGATGCGCATGATTCAACTGCACACTGACAAAGGGCGGAATTTTTACTTTTTTGGGCAACACGGGTGTCCATCTGTGACTTAACCCCCAAGATCCTCGCTGTCATTCGGTACAGATGTATTCCCATTTTCAACCCACTAACTGATTCGAATCGGGCGAATCTGGTTTGTTGTTCGATCAACAAATACATTAAATTATCCAGTCTGACAAGTCCTTGGTTTGCAGAACACTGAAGACCACCGGGTGGGGCTGGTCGCCGAACGGGCCTCCTCATGTTGCCCATTTTGAAAATAACGGACTCTTTGTTGACAAGTTTTGGGGAAAGTTCTGTAACTTACCGCCTGACGCTGAACATTTGGCTGTTCTTTTAATTTGCTCCAGGGCCTAGTTTGATTTTCAGCAAGGACGATCAACGCACGGGCTGCACTGTAAAAATAAAATGAAAATGAAAACTAAAAAATAAAATAAAATGACCTTTGCCATCATATTATCCAGGAGGAGAATGTGTTTCCTTTCCGCCATTGACAGAATGCAAGCTCTGAAAAGGCAAGAAAACGAACTACCACTTGTACATGGTATGGCTGTGGTCATGTTCGGCCTAGCTGACCTCAAAGAAATTTCGAATTGTCGCTTCGATCAACCTAACACGTATGACTCGACCTCCGGGTTAAGACTCCGTAACGCCGACCGATATTCCTCTCTTCAGCCATTGGCTGCAGCCGGAAGGAGTTCGGACGCATGCATTTCGGCTAACATTTCCCTGGTGAGAACGCAAGTCGCAACTGCTTGCAATGTTGTGTGTGCACATTTGGCCTCAATATAAGCTTGTCCATCTGACCTGTTTTCGCCGCCTTCTAATTTTGGCACTCTCAAGCCGTCGACCGTCCCACCTCGACAAATACTACGAACAAGAGAAGGCAGACGTGACTGACGGTTTGAGGTTTATTTGATATCATCAGTCAGACATATCAAGGCAGAACGACCTGATCAGCTAATCATCTAAGACAAGCATCTCGTCACTTGGGCAGTGGGAATTCGTTATCTCGACTGCACTAGGAAATATTCAAATCTCCACAGGGAACACGTTGTGTGATTTCTGATTGTCCTTTTTTATTCGACCGATCCCGAGGAATGTGGCAAACTGTAGCCTGGCATGTTAAGTGTTAGAAATTTTTGACTCAGATGCGCAGCAGTCCAACGAATCCAAACTAAAACCCTTGGAGGTTGAGCAGTGGACGTCTTAGCTTCCTTGTCCTTTTCTTACTCACCTTCTTCAAAATCAGTTGTACTGGATATCTGAAGACTTCTAGGTAACTCAGTCATATAATCAACTGTAGTTTTTCGAAGTCTCATTTTATTCGACACTGGCTCACAAATATACTATGCTATACTATACTATATACTCTACTATGGAAATCCCGCCGCTGGTATCTAAAAGTTGTCACTAATTGACTTTTCCGATAGAGGACGATGCAATTCTCATAAAATGGTCTCATAACCTCCCTTCCTGTCCGCTAAAATCACTTTCCACCTTCTATATAATCCACTTCTTTGACTTATCTATCCTACCCATAATCGGTGTTTAACGCAAAGAAGTGAACAATTTTCATGGGGTTATTCCATGTTTGTTGGCATTCATGAAGTTTACGTTCATATCTGACTCTTGGAGAACATGTGCTTGCTCCTTGCAGTCATTCGTTCACCAGTATTACGAATGAAGTCATGTAAGCCGAAACGTAGAATGCCGAGCAACCTACAGAAGCCTTAGAATCCGCGGTAAGATCAAAGATGACCTTTTCGTCGTCAAGAATATTCTGCGCACCACTCGTTAGTCGACGGAACTCCTAGACCTTCCTTCATGCTCATGAGGAAACCGGACTCGGGGTCGATGCCCAGTTATCGTTCAATGCGGTCCCCATCAAACTATTTACTCAGGAGCAGCGGTCAGTTAAACCCACCGTTTCTAAGACAGGTGCAAAGTGTGGGTATTGTGGCAGTTTTGTGAACTGTGTATTATCAGCTACTAATTAGAATATAGTAACAACAAGTGTAACTACTTCATAAGTTTATGCTTCGATGTCCGTTCTAGGTCTACCTTATTTGTCGAATTGATAATTTTGTCCGCAGAAACGCAAATGCCATATCCCACAGTCCGACCAAGCTGACCGTTAGCTACGAATATTTTATGAACGGCAGAGGTCGTGACAATCATTCTACCAACAGCCGGCGGCTTCTCCTAGGGCAAGTGTCAGCATAGGACTTTTGCGTGTGTGTTTAGGCTACAAGTATGAGTTTGAAAGAACGGATGGTGGGAAATACTGATTAACACTTTCCAATGGTCTCTGACACTTGTGAAAATTCGATCATAGTCATTCGCTGACTGAGCCATTGCAGTCTAAGGAAGCGAATATGGTGAATGTGTCATTCTTGAGGTCGATAACCTAGTGCGGATGTCAGTGCAAGGAATGCAAGTGGCAACCAAGTCTGAATGGGTATTTTCTAAAGGAGGGGGAGGGGGGAGGTAGGTTATATCTCAGTCTTTGCATTCCATTTTTCTGGCACTACGTTGAAAGGAGGCCTAATTTTCCGTGGAATGAGTACGGGAAACTGGCTTTAGGTGAGTGGATGTGTACCGACATCAAAAATTAATAGAAACGCACACACTTCTTGAGCGACGCTTTCATCCAGAGTATAACCTTCCGTCCATCAAAACGCGAGTGTCTTTGCTGAATGAACCTGCACGTGCTTCGAGATTCCTACTTACTTGTCGCGTGATTCCATTCCCTGTCCAAAATTTAAGAACGTCCTCCATTTCATTTGCTGTTTAAATCAAGCCCGCAAGATGTTCTAAATTACAATATCATGTCTGTAATTTTCCCCTGGGTTTTACTCTACCGTAGAAATTTGGCATGCTGGAAAAAATAAATGCATATTAAGCTTAGAAATCGCTTAGGTCTCCCCCTGTAATGCATAGTGAACAGTGGCTGATGCGAATAACGTTACTCATTCGTAACATGATTTAAATCATCACAATCGAAGGGGCAACTCATATCTTCACCAACGATGCGCAGTCTGTCAAGCCACCACAGAACAGTTATGCATTCACTGCCTTTCGTTTGCCCATATCCTTTTTAGTCTTCTGATGAACAATCGGGTAGTCCCTGGTTGCAAGGTGCTAGAGTGCACCTGTTCTGCACGGTTAAGCACGGTAGGCACAAACATGACCGGCGTTGCCAGCGGACCTTGAATAGTAATCGAGGCAACGATGCGAAGCGTGCAACACCTACCCAACGCGGTGTGGCCTCATGTGCTAGGGCAGACGTGTGTGTACATGCTCATGCAAATTACCCCTCACCACCGTACGTGCATGCGCAAGTACACACGGTAAATGAGCTAATACGGTTAACTCACCCTTCTCCGCTCGACCGCATGCCTGAATGACACGGCATACCGTCGAGTGTGTTTTCCGGCGTGTGCATGTAGAATTCCACCAGCCTGCATAAGCGCAGGTCTCCGCTGGTGAGGCTGAAACGACCCCATAAGAC
>CACRXP010000192.1:82233-96015 GCA_902702965.1 Spirometra erinaceieuropaei | reverse complement strand
AGCATTTATTATTATTATCAACGTGTCATGTATGTGAGCCGCGCCATTATTTTGATTATCCTGCCAGTAGCTCGAATCCAGATCTAACTATCAGAGAGCGTTTTCCGGTGGATACGGATGCCTCCGTCTTCGGCCCTTTTCGTCTACTCAAAACATGCTATGCGTCGCTCCAATTTTACTGATATTTGGGGGGTTCATTCCGTTCGCATATCTATTCTAAACCACCCCATCTAATCAACACAAGCCGTGAATTTATTTATTACACAAAATACTATGCCAGATGGAAGTGAGTTCTCAAGCCCTGAACGCCAATTGTGTCTGGATATAGTATAGACGGTTGCGCTATTTTTCTCCGACTTGCTAACGGCAAGCAAGCCCGCATTCCGGCAGTTCGACCATTGTGACCGATGATGTTTACCGTGAGCTCTACATCAGGCTAAGTGTAGGAGCAATGACCTGCGTGTGGTTTCTTTTAGAGTGATTGTGGTATCAAGTTGGTCAACGTTTGGAATTCTCCACGCCCTCTTAACGAGTGCTTCCACTTTTGGCCCCTGTTGACATTCTCCTTTCGCCGTTTGTAACCCTCTTTCGAGGACTATCGGTGTTCTTTCAATTAACTATTTTTTTATATTCTGACCTTGGGCTGGGGATTCGATTTGCTCGAACAGTCACAAAGGACTTCTTTGTCTAGGGTATCCACTGTTGAGGTTTGTACGTTTTTTTCTCTACTACATGTATTCTAACAATAGTACCGTATATACATCGAAGTCTGTTTTTATTTATACGCGTTAGGGGGCCAACAAAGAATTCTTCAATGATAGTGGACTTGCACAACATCTATCGCACTCCCTCCTCCTTCCCCACCGGGACCCGGTGTCAAGACATAGTCACAAAGACCGGAGGCGGGAGATGGTACAGGTGCCTGACACGGCGAAAAGCATACCATCACCGTTCCCGCCTCCGATCCACAGCAACAAGTACGGCCAGGATCCCAGTTGTCGTGGCGCGAGCTTGAAACTGGGCCTTCCATCCCACCCCACTATGGGTGTGCATTCCCGATAACGCCTGCCGGACTCTCATCCAGGCCCCTGTTGCGTTTCAGAGGCACAAGGTCCGCGTTGCACCAGAGTTATCACACACACTATTGCCCTAAGAGGGTAGACCAAGGCCTTCACCACGCAGTTAACCCCGAACCCTCCAACTTATTCGGCTGTTACACTATAATCACTTGACCTGTTCTCAACGGGCAGCTGCTTGTCTGCCACTGGGAGAGTCTCCGTGAGACTTGGCGGAGTACAGAGTCGTGATCTGTTTGGCTTGTTGGCAAACCAAATAACCTACGTAGGTAGGCTTATTCAGTAAAGCAGGAGTACTAATATTCGTTGCTCGTATACACATTAATAGGAACGTAAGGGGACGGCAATAAACCCACCTATCTGTTCGATGTTGCTGTAAAACAGTTGTTTCCAAACTGTTCGTCGACACGACCCCAGAACAGAGCGGAACCTCAATATTCCGTCCCACAGTCAGAGCAGATCGGCAAACGTTGTACCCCTGTCAGGAAGACATCGTCCAAAGAACATTCCAAAATCTGACTCAGGAGGACAGCAAGAAGCTTGCCAAAAGCGTCCTAAAAAACCTTTGATATGACAGCCATAACAATTGAAATATCAACGTGCTTTTACCCTAAAGGGAGGTATTAGAGACAACACTCCGTAACGGTTTGCCTTTACTCCAGGACAGTAAACATTCTTATGAGGGGTGTTTTAACGAGGTAAGACTGAGCACCTTCCTATGGGTGAAAAAAAGATTGAAGCTAATTTATAGTCTGGCCTCCACTGTCTGAATACTTGGGGAGCGAAATTTTTGCCGGCAGATCATACTCACTAGTTTTCTTGCGTTTTTTTCATGACTTTTTTCGGCTAAAAGGCGCTTTCAGTGTCTAACGCTTGTGTCTGAGTCTGAGCATATAGGCCTGCCTATATCCCTTCTATAAGAAAGTCAGTAGAAATCCGACGAGAAGTTAGGAAGGTCAGAACATCGACCGATCACATTTCTGTCGCCTGAGATGAGTGTACGGAGTACTCCCCGCAAGCTCTGTCCAACCGACTGTCATTTAAAGCAAATAAGTACACACATTCCGTTGGAATGGTCATTTGTTAGTTTTTCTACTGGCATGAATAGCAAGGGAAAACTTTGCTGACGATTTCATCGCCGAGAATAATGTAGCATTAAAACGCATTACGAAGAAACCTGTGACTTTCTGTAACCAAGCAGTATTACAATAAGTAGACTGAACAGCAAGCTTGGTTTGACAGCCGTAATGATATCGCCTTGCGTAAAAGTTCCTGCCTGCGCGAGCCTGTGTCGATAACTATAAGGATAGACTTATAGTTCTTCAATCACAGTATGGTCATCGTAATTTATCATTTCTTTAAATCACCATCCTTCACTAGGAGGACGCGGTGTTTTTGTATTGCAAGGCCCCGAAGACAAAGATTCGCCAATTTTTAATCATTCAGATCACTAGAGTAACAGCAGTAGAATCGTAGGTGGCAGTAGTAGTAGTAGTAGTAGTAGTAGTAGTAGTAGTAGTAGTAGTAGTAGTAGTAGTAGTAGTAGTAGTAGTAGTAGTAGTAGTAGTAGTAGTAGTAGTAGTAGTAGTAGTAGTAGTAGTAGTAGTAGTAGTAGTAGTAGTAGTAGTAGTAGTAGTAGTGGCGCATGATGTTTTTATTTTGTATGACTTTGGTGGTTACCCTTTGCAGACCACATACGATGTTGTAACGGCGCGTTCTAACTCGCTCGGAACCTGGTCCTACATCAGTTTAATAATCCCTTCAGCTACGATTGTTACCACGTTTCCCCCTTTCGAAAATAGCAGCTCTTTAACTTCAACTCCACAAACTCTTCTGTTTTATACACGATGTATCCTAAGTGCCTGATCTAGTTATATGTAGATAACCAACCTAACGGCTAGCCGCTCCTCCTCCTCCTCCCCTCCTGAGCCTCAATTTTCTCGTTCTTGACAGCCCAGAATTTCAGAAACTTAGCGCATTTTTGAAATTGGTACTCC
Organism: Spirometra erinaceieuropaei; assembly: GCA_902702965.1. NCBI lineage: Eukaryota > Metazoa > Platyhelminthes > Cestoda > Diphyllobothriidea > Diphyllobothriidae > Spirometra > Spirometra erinaceieuropaei. The sequence continues at coordinate 92,942 of CACRXP010000192.1, read as the reverse complement.
CATATCCAGGAGTTTAGAGTATCAGGAAGAGGAATTTCTGAAACCACCTTCCTCCCCACCCCCCAGATCATCTTCCTCACTTGCACTGACATATTTTACAAGTGTGCACGGATGACTCGCGGATGTCGGCTCTGTGACGGACTACGGACTACTACAGCACTTCTGCAGGCGCGGGTTCTCCATCTGCGCCTTGTTTTTGCGAAATTTCGACCGCCACAATCGACGAGGTTTGCCATTGTCTCTGAAGCGCAGCGATGACTGCCGCGTGAATTTGTTTATAGTTAGACAGATGTGTGTATCCACCTCCACAACCACCGTGTTTCAGTAGCAGGACTAAGTGAAGGCGAGCGACGGTGAAAGTGGGTGTAAAGTCCGCCTACACGCCCGCTGCACAGAATCTGCGTTGTGAACTCTCCTCATGCCTCGCTGGCTTGTCTTCCAAAAACCCGCCTTCATCAAATTCCCTCATCAGAACTCGATAGTCGGGCGGAAGAAAGGGTTATTAGCGTACCCCCAGTGCGTATGTAAAGCTGAATAGGAACACACGAGAATGTCCAAGGTCGGACTGAAATTCAACCAGTCATGTAGCGTCCTTGCGAGGCAAAGGCCCAATCGCATCGGGAGCTAGTTCGGCATCAACACAAGGACGGCGTCCCAACAACGCGGGCCGCGAATCCACGTGAATTTGGCTTGGAAAAGAAAGAGAGGCTCTAGGATTTCGCAGTAGGTCTTTTACAGTGGCGCGTACACAATTTGGGTGCACCATGAGAACTTTCTGTCCCATCAACCAGGAGTCTCAAAATCGCTGCTAACTGGTAGGCGAGGCGTATCGAACGCGTCCTCTGAGAAAAAATGGACTTGGTCGCCATCCTAACCAGCAAAATGTATCCAACTTCTATATTGACAGGCGAGGCGGACTCACTTCAGCGCCCCAACCAAATGTGCAACCCTGTGTATTGAACGGCAGATACAACAGTGCCTCGTTTAAAACGGAGTCTGTACATAAGTAACTCCTGATATCTTGCAAGCAGTGGTCAACCCTCGGCTCTTTGTTTTCTTGTTGAAGCACACGGGTCTTAGTTGGGTTTCTCTATCGACATCCGTAGTCATAGATGAAAACGACGGATTTCCAGAGTTGCGATCGGTTTGCTTCAGATGCTGTGGAGTACTGAGCTTCGAGGCCACCAGAGGAGTGGACATTTAGGAATATGACTGATTACTCTTGCAGTTTTTTGTTGGCATTCAGGCTAAAGGGATGGGGTTGTCCTCTATAAATACTGAGTAGGTCAAATTCGGCGAGAATACGCTTTCCATCATTCATCCTCAAGCCTGTACACTAATATAAGAAAGTTGCAGTAGAGCAGGGAAGGTTAGAATAGCCAATGATCAGTGGTCCTATAGGAGAGGGTCAAGGACGAAACATATGCATAAGTCACTGTAAGACTCCCCCCCCCCCCGACGCCCAAGCAGAACCAGACTATGCTTACGCCCTGCCTGTTGTCCATTGACTAGTTAAACATTCGGTGCTTTACCGTAGCTCACTTATATTGTTGTAGAGGCCTGAGGGCGAGTAATCGAAAACATACATTCGCCGAATTCGATTTCTCAATGGTTGAGTGGGTATCGTCGTAGAAATGTGGAGTAGTTGTGCAAGTAGGACGTTCTGAAAGGGAGCTGGGGTCGCAAACTTTGAAGGGTTTCAGTTTTTACGACATATACCTTATTCTCACTGCTAAGAACTGTACACATGGGGTGTGAATGATTAACAGAGGTCACAAACAGGCCACCTAGCGGGCCGAACTTGGTAAATATAGGGCCGGGGCAACGATCGGATGAAGACCCCCAAACATACATGACCAGCCAAAGGTGCCTGTCTTACGGGAAAAGGTGGTAATCGGGGTTTTACGGGCGTGGCCTATGTATGCATAGAGGAGTGACAAAGTATAGATAATTGGTAGATTCGTTTTTTCGGGTGAGAAAGTTTTTACTGCATTGACATATAGTAACTGAAATTAAGCAGGACAATTTAAAAAATAAACATTAATTGTCTGCGACGATCGTTTCTCAACTTCCTGAGCTGAGGTCATTGTAGAGAACGCGCCAACCGTCCACAACAGGCGACCCTAACTTGTACGAAGCAACGCCAAATCGGAATAATCGTGTCGGACTAAAACCCACTGAAATAAGTATAGTAGGTATTCTTTGTATGCCACAGATGCTTGGGGGCCTTCACCCGATCCTTATCATCCGCTCTCCAATAAAAGAAAATTTCAGGTAATGAGGCACTGATTAAATTCTGTTAAATGAAGTTCATGCGACTTGTTTGATCGACAATGTCTGTGGACCATCTGCATTGTGTATGCTCGCTTATGTTCGTGTTTAAATAATGATCAAGATTAAGGGGTGGGAGGGTACGGACAGAATAAAGTCGAAACAGCGTTGCGCTAGTCTACCCACGGTTCGATCGCTTCCTTTCTACCGGCTACCATCGGCACAAAAATCGACTCGATGGTCGTTCCAGCGCCTTCGAGGGAATTAAAGGCCCACTTCTTGAGATAATTACTTTGAGATCGAAGGAAATGAGGGCCTGATTGAGCGATGTCTAGAGAAGATATGAAGGCCAGCATGGCGGTTTCATGTAGAACTGACATGCTAACATCCGAGTATATGCATTACTATTCCACAGCTATAGACGACTTTCACTACCGCCACAAAGGCCCAACAGGGGTTTCCTTTGTATTCAACTGGAAGCCCTAACCGGACGGGCAGACGCTAACTAAGTAAAAGCTGTCATTAGTTTTTGTTTCTTTATCAGAGGGATCGTGCAATTTTTAAAATGATGTAAGTTACTAGTTGACCAGTTTTCCACATTACTTGCTATGCTGTGTGGGAATGAATATTTTCGCTGCCGCTACAAAATTCCAGTGTACCTTTGGACCTTGGAGGCCATCCTATGGTGGACGACGATCCTATCGAAAGAGAACGGTCTGTTCCCGCACATACTGGTTTGTCCAAAGAGTCTTCGCGATCTCTTTTTTTCAAATGCAAATTTTCCCGCCAGAATGCTTTGCTGTGACAAGCGCTGTCGGTTGTTTGAAAAGATTTATACTCTACTAGGCTACTGACGCCGTTTTCCGGCAGCAATTAACATTGTAGTTAGTAGTGGGGTGTGAATTGGTGAAAAACGAGCAGTTTTGACTCCTGATGCTTTTTGCATTCAATGAAGCAGCCAAAGCTGCTTGTGGCACTTGTGTTGTACATGGGGGGACGCCATCACTGAAAAGACCGCTTACAATTGGTTCATCTAATCCAAAAATGACACCGTCGAAATCCAAGAAGACCTCCGTTCCGGACGACCGACTGATTTCCGAGAAAAAACTGTCGGCATATTGGCAAATAAATGAAAGAAGGGTTTAACTTGAACCCTTATCTTTGCCTGACATTTACACAGAAGCGCCATCTCTCATTGTCAGTGGTTGTATGATAGGAGGATCTTCGTTCGTGCCGCTTAAACAAATCGGCAGCAATAATGCTCGTTGCTTTAAGAAATAGCATGTGGCGCCCACGCTCCAAGCCCTTGAAATTATCCCACTGACTTTAAGGGATTGCGGATGGTCTGGTGGTCCCAGTGACATTTCCTTGCTAGCTTTCGGTCAATTTTCATTCAAACGTGCATTCGGCCAGTCTTGATGGAAACAAGTCGCTCGTTCGGAACGGCGGTCGTCTTGGATTTCGAACGTGTCATTTTTTGATTAGACGAACCAACAGTAAGCAATTTTTTTCATTTATGGCGTCCCCTCCATGCACAACACAAGTGTCACGAGCAGCTTTGGCCGCTCCATTGAAAGCAAAAAGCATCAGGTGTCAAAAATGCTATTTTTCACAAATTCCCACCTCAGTATTAACTGCAATGTTAATTGTTGCAGGAAAACGGCGCCAGTAGCCTAGCAGAAGAGAAATCTTTTCAAACAACCGCCCGACTTCACAGGAGAATGGTGGCAGTGACCCTGTAGAGCAAAAAATAGACGTTTTCGAGTGATACGCACCGTTTGCCAGAAAAAGTAAGTTACCTGCATTCCTGTCTCCTGATACGCCGGAAATCGAGCCAGGTGCGATTTGATTGATTGTTGGTGAGCTAAGGCGCTGTAACCGATGCGTACGTGCGTCCACCCACCGTTCGTTTCTTCGGAAACTATTCACGTTTTGATGGTTCTCTTTTACAAAGGAAGAGGAGGAGGAGGAAGAAGAAGAAGAAGAAGAAGAAGAAGAAGAAGAAGAAGAGAGTCTGAATAGTTTTCACACTGAAACTCGAAGCGTGCTCAGATCATTGATGCTCTGACAATTCGGTGAGGGTCAGTATCAGTGTGACAGTTCGCGGTCGTGACTTTGTGAGCCTGAAACCAAAGTCCAGTTCTTAGTAGCCTTGACATTCGTCACGCCTCCAAGCTAACCGACAGAATTGGCTTGTTGGTTTGAACCCAACGTTCTCCTTAAAACCCTTCCGAATTGCATCGGAAGTCTGCCTGTACGATTGCTGCCCGCCCGCAAAACTATGGGGCTGGTAAGAAACCCCCGTAAGGCCAGAAATGGTACCTATTCGGGCGTTGTAGTCCTAACTTTGGCACTAACACTAACCCTAATCTCCTGGCCATCTGTATCGCCGGGGTGGAGAGTTCCAATTCTCGTGTCCTACCGTGGAACTTTACGCAACTCGCTAAAAGTGCTCTCATTTCAAACAAATTTTTTTGAGGGAGAGGGGTAGGACAGTAGGCGGTAAAATTCATGAAACAATGCACGAACGCGTCAGTGAGAGCTGGAAAAGTTACTTAGACTACTTTGCAATAATGATCGGCATAGATTGCACGCTGGCTCCTGCCTGAGAACCCTCTGAATCACGTGTGCTATTTGTACTTATTTTGCGGAAGAGTCGTAAATAGGAGAATTTTGAGCCGTTTACATGGGTATTTGCATAACATAATAATGCAGTATTATGGAAGTATCGACTGGTTCCCTCACAGAATCAAAAGGAAAAGTATAGAATTATTTTCAAGTGAAGTATGTACCACTCAGGTTTAAGGCTATAACATTTGGTAACCTCAAATAATAAATTTTTGCAAGCCTGGGTTTCCTAAAACTTAGAAAAGGAGATCAAATTTGTGCGCGTGGATTCCATGACATCTAACTGAGTTAGTACAGACTCTGGCGGGCAATGGAGAAGTTGACATAAATTCAATTGTAACTCTCTCCCGAATCTGATTACCACGGATGCGTGGAAAAGTCCTCTAACATAAGCCAACATGCTACAGTGTGTGAACTAACTTGGGGGGTAGGGGGGAGGGGAGGGGGCATATTTATGTGTCCGAGCTATTTCGTTGAATTTAGAGGATCTCACGCCTGCATTAGCCGACCCTTTCTGTTCGTTCGTTTACCAACAAAACCTGGCTCAACTTCCCCTCCCCCCTCCCCCCCTTCTCCACCTCCTCCTCCTGAACGAAGGCGCTCATTCTAAGTATGTTTGCCAAATTTCCCCGTCTCAGGGGAGAGGACGGATTGTATGAGCCAATAAAGGCAAGGACGCTGTAGGATGTTCACTCTTACCAGACTGTTCACTGTCAGGCAGCCACCTACGGCGACACTAGTCTGTCTGAGCTTCCGAACAAGCGGGAGCAAAGGTGCGACAACCGTGAGGTTCACAAAGCCAAAATCAGGGAAACTGAACTAGGTAGGCAGTTATTTTTGCACCAGAAGGTGCATAAACGGTAAGCGCGGGCAAACGTGTGAGTAGCATGGCCACAAGCAGTGGTGTTCCGTTGAGAACCTCGTCGGCCTATCTCCTTAACCAAGGCTGTCGTCTTCACAAATTCAGATTTCAAAACCTAAAGCGGAGATGCGCGGTAGAAAGATGACTTTGTTCGCAAAATGCAGTTTACTGATCCACTACATTATCGTTTCCGATCGACTAAAAGCATTGATTTTATGAACTAGAGGAAGAAATGTAATTCCATCATTACGCAGTATTATCTTTCTAAACTGAGCATGAGCAGACGGCAGATTTCGGGCTGATAAGTTTTGTCCGGCTGGCAGGTGTCCAGAAGAAGGCAGTCAAGCTTAAAAGTGCCCTTATCAAGGTCAAGGAGGCAACACAGGAGTTCAGTTTACAGTCAAAAAATTACTATCGTCCCGTCCTGGAAGTCATAACCACAAAAGGAGAGGCCTGGCCTGACAGCCTAAAAATAAGTGGTAGAAATCGGTGGAGTACGCTGCGTTCGTGTCGGCTGGGAAACCGGCAACTTTAACCCGACATGTTGGCATAATCATTGAGCCGAAAATGGAATAGGACTAACCTAGGATTGGCTATGTCTGTCTGATGACGGCTGCTGGGCCATAAGGGAGCATCCCAGTCTCCCTTGTCCTTGTCGGTAGTGTCTTTTTGTCTATATACCACTAGCTGCTATGCGGCTTCCTAAAGAGTTCCAAATCGAGCCCCAAGGCGCAGCGGAGCGACTGTGTCCGATAACCTCGACCGATGAACTTCCCTTTACTATAGAAGCAACCCCTTCCACCACTCTCTCTCTCTCCATCATACAGTTGTTGATACTTTATGCGACCGTAAACTTCGACATTTGACTTATCGGAACTACAGCCTAATCCAGATCAAGAACCAGTAACTGGAGAAATAGATGCATTTTACACGAAAGACCCAAAATTCACAGCAGAGCGGAACCATTTAATATGAGAGCCATTGTTAGCAATGACACCTTCGATTGTCGGTGTGAATTTGGCGTACGTGTTCCTTATGCACTCTGGTGGCATCTTGTCCCACTCCCTAGCAATGGAGACCTTCGCGGCCTCAATGCTATTGTGAAGCTTGTTGCAGGCATTCTCTTCAACATAAGCCCAAATGCTGTAGTCGAAGGGAGTTAAGTCTGGTGAGGATGGTGGCCACATATCATTGAGTCATAAATAAGGCATGTGGACGTCCAGCCACTTCTGTGTCTTCCGTGACGTATGTGGAGGCGCACCATCTTGCAGGAAAACCATATTGTCGTTTGAAGTGTAGTTGGAATCTATCCAAGGCTTAACATGCTTCTGAAGAGCATCCAGGTGTACGTCTGTGTTCACTTTGACTCTAGACTTGATGAACACAGGGGGGCATGACTTGTCAGACCAAAGGCCATCGCAGATGCAGGATGTCTGGCCCAACACTTGCACTTAACATTCTCAGGTACCTAGTTGACCTTCAGGAGGCTTACGTAGCGATCTACTCTACAGTTGGACACTGAATCGGCTAAGGAAAATATTTCGTTACAATAGGGCACCGTGTGTACTTCCTTCTTGAGGAGGCTTAAGATTCTCCTACTTCTTTCCAGTCTCTTCTCTTCTACAGCCTCAGTAACGAGACTTTTATTGGTCCTAGGTCTTGACTTAACCTTCGGGTCTTTTTTAACGACATTCCCGGTCGTGCGTTCCGACAGCACAAGCTCCAAAGCCATATTCCGCATGCTCCGGACTGGATTGCGACGAAGACAATCCTGGAAAGCCCTCATAAGACGAGAGTTTCAAACTTTTTCGTTTTTCCACTACCAGGCTTCCAGTCGATGCAGCCAAATCTCTTATAACGGTCGGTAATGGTGTAAACTGTTGACCTGACAATCCCCAACTTGGCAGCGATGTTCGTGGGCGAGAGGCCATTGAGACTGAGCTGAATAACCGCCTCATTATTTATGTAATGGCAGAATACTTGAATGCTTTTTCCAAGAAAAGTGCGTAGATTTTGGCACAGACATTTCCGGGAAGTAGCGGCAAAACTATTACGAAATTTACGGTCGCATACGATACAGAGACTTTAATTTTCAGGCAACCAATTATAACCTTTAGACCCAACGACTGCCTGATTCTGGCCGACCCTGGAAAACACTGCTAAGGTGGAGTAGCCATATCTGACAGTATACAATGCTTTCAGTCATGCTTTTAAGTACAAAAAAAACAGACTATGAAATCACCCCGGAGTGACGGAAGATGTGATTAAATAGGACCAGTGCGGATGGCCGGGCCGTCCCTTTTATACTGTCTTTATTTGTCTTGAGAAGCCAGCCTGACTGCGGGTCAGCACGATTAATGTGGTCCGAATGACCACGTCAGAAATGTCTAAATTTCGTTACCACTCCTCTGGGTCCATGCGTGCATCTGCTCCCATGGCAGATTCAATAGGGGTTGAAGGAGGACGTGACAAAGCCAAAAGTTGGGGTTCATGTGACGCCTCAAAGGCCCTCGGAAGAATTTCTCGCCCAGGTCGGCCGGGCCTGCTAGCAGTGATGACAGCTGCACGATTAGTCAGACCAGCTCACTGGCTTGGTGACTCACTCCCCGGCTAAGCGCCAGCATTTCCACTCGCAAGCAGGCGCGCTTGCACGGGCCGAGCCAACTCGCCAAATTTGGACATTCCGGGTGCGTGTGTCCTCTCTCTCTCTCCAGCTCTCGCTCGCTCTCTGGGTATGAGGACGTGCTCATTGGCTCAGACGAACAATGGACCTGGCCTCGCCAAATATGGCGTCGCTGTGACAAGCACGCCTTAGTCTGAAGGCAATTGGCTGTCCGGACGCGAAAGGCTGCCAGTACGCTGGTTGCGCGCACTGAGTGCGTGAACGCTACTCACGCAAGACAACGATAGTCCGCAGAGGTGCTTACTACTACGCCCGCGTGTGCGCGCGCGCGTGTATCCGCCCTGAGATGTTGCCAGATGCTTGTGTGGTGTGTGACTGTGCCAAACAAACGACGTTTGTGGAGGGCTGCTGGTGTTCCATCAGACTGGGTTTACTTTATCCGAATGCCTCGCGAACCTTGCGCGAGGAGGCTGTTGTGGTTTAAGCCGCCGCCTCTAGCGTCACCGAAATTCAGTAGACAATCTCGACATAGTCCGAAATTCTAACTAATAAGAACATAGGAAGCCAACTTTGATGAGCGTAGCTTTTCGGTATTTCTTTGTTAGGCCGGTACTGTATCAAAATATTGGAATGCAAAGTAGCATTTGGTTATGGGGGAAGGGGGTTAGGGATCACATGGAGAAAGAGTTTTAGGGATGTATGGTTAGGGGGTGAGAGTGGCGGCCACGTGATGATCGACAGACTAGGCAGATGGCCGTGCGTTAAACCATGTGAATTAGCAGGAAACGTCATCAGATGGAATAGCATTACTGACTACACATCGGGTACTCTGCACATGAGCTCTGGGCAGGGCGCTTCCCAGCTCTGCGGGCAATCCCTATTTCGTAAGACTGAGATACAACCACCCGCCATGCTTGCTGGGTTGTTACTTACTTCCGTTAAGTAGGCCTCTGCATTTGGCTAGCGACCTCATAAATGACACTTTGGTAAGGGTATGGTTTATGGCCAGGGTTACTTACTCGGAGGAGTATTTGTGTTGAGCAATAGAGCTGGACGTCGAAGAACTTCGTGTTATCACAGACGTGGATCCTCCATATTGTCACCAATTAAAGTGGACGCTATTTTTGCCATTTACCGATAATAGTAGATGCATTTACTGTCCCTCTGCAGGCATTGTCAAAAAAGTATTAGACTGTCGTATGTTTACGCCGATTACTACCTTAAAGCATCTTGACCACTTTCACGCGACAGTCACCGCGAGGTCATTTCATTTCTTTCTCTGGCGCATACAAATAAATATCACCAGTTATTTTCTTTTAGCACAATTGCTCTCTGGAGTAAGTAACCCCGGTCATAAACCGTACCCCTGCCGACACTTTCTACAGTTCATCATGTTTGGACGAAATTTGGTTATCTTCCCAGAAATGAGACATTTGAAAGTATGCTCGTTGGCAGCGTATGCCATAAAGCCGCAGATAGATAAGACTTTATACGAGAACATAACGGGAATTTCCTCCTATCGATTTGTTCTAATATCCAAGCATAATGACACATGCTCATTTGGGTGAGGTTTAAGGCTCAAACTATTCAGTGTTTGGTAGAGAACGCAATTGGGAGATATGCCTACTAGTAGGAGAGGGGGGGGGGGGAATTATTGGATGTTGACTCTGGTGGTAACTTCCTCGCAAGTATAATGAGCAGCATTCAACAAGGACATTGGAGCAGTATTTGGGGGGTTGAGGGTTGATTTCAGGAGGAAAGGAAGGTGATGCTTGTTATACTTCAATAGAATCCTCTATTTCCAGACTGTTAACTCACAACTCTGTGCCAACAAGCGCTTCCTGCCCATTCCAATTGCCTCTTTCCCGTAGTTTGTCATAAGGAATGGCCACAATGCAACAAGGGAGGCCATACCGTCCGTCGTGTAGTGCTTGTTAATATTGCTGTCTGCCAATGAGAACTATAAGATGCAGTCCGTAGAGGCCCGCAGGGGTCATTTCAAAAGTGCGGATGTGGGCGTTGTGAAGGCAGGGAACCTTCCAGATTGCCACCTAATTCTTATTGTGTAAGTTGTGTCATTTTTTTCAATGTGCGCGCTAGGAAGGCGCTTTTTCGAGGCTACGGTGCAGACGACTCTTCGGTGAAAAGATGGGCAGAAAGTAAAATTGGCGAGTTCCTTCATGAAATTGCCCTTCCCGGAGGACGGCTGATAACACGACAATCTGTCCATCGCTCGTCCCACAACAGGCTGTGCTATGGATGTGCCAAGGATCAGATTGGCTCATGTTACTGCGGCCATGTGGAGTCCGCGAGAGCACACTTAGT
>CACRXP010000192.1:38718-50659 GCA_902702965.1 Spirometra erinaceieuropaei | reverse complement strand
GGGGGGGGGGGGAGGTAGAGTGTGGTCTCGCACGAGGCCTGGGTGGTCTGCCACCTTTTTTGGGGATTTGTGGCACGTAAGGGCGTATGAAAAGGACTTTGGTGGGAAGCCGTGAGTGGTAGTTGACTCGCCATCCTGGCTCGTGTTGAGCGTCTGAGGTCGCGTCTGTAAACCTGGGTGAGGCCTTGTCCTTAGCTGGGATGAGGGATCGTTGCGGGAATCGCCTTATGCTGGGCCTCATTCACGTTGCATGAAGTCATTTAGAATCATCCGACCACCGAGTAGTGGCCATGGAGGGGTCTGCGGTCTTGGAGTAGCATTGCTCATTCTTCCAAGTCCTTGTCATCAGTCACAGTTATCAGTCCCCTGACTTCGTGAGTCCGGCTGAGCCGTCTAGATTTGCCCACCGAGACTGGTACTTGTACTCGGAACTTCCGCGAGCATTTTTGACCTAGCCGGCTTCGGTGATGTCGCGGTCTATACTTCTCCATGCGTGACAACCGGCGACAGCGGAGCTGGATAGCAGTTTGTTCGTCAGGCATGGAGATCAAATATCGAAGGTCTGAGAGCCACTTCCGTGTCGTGACGGACTGTGTCGAGCCAGGTTTTGGGTTGGCTACCTCTTCGACGCCTCTGAGTGGGTATCGGTGCTACGCCGAGGTCAGCGACACTGAGTTGGCGAGGTGGACGGTGGAGAACGCGTCCGAACTACCGCAGTCGCCTTCCTTGAATGGCCTGAAACATACTTGCGATGTCACAGCGAATGCCCACTGTCTCATTTGAGACGAAGTCGGCGTAGTCCACTTGGAAGGTTGTCTTCAGTCAGTGGTGGCCAAACACCAGTTCTCGCCCATCTTCCACTTGCACAGCCCAGCATTCACAACTGCACAGAAGGACTGACTGGACGGATGCACAGCGCACGCGAATCTTCGTGGTGATGGAGATGTCGCGTTGGGTGCATACACACTTTCGAAGGCTTGAGAAAACCCGGCGGGTAGCATAGATTCGGGAGACAATGTCGTCCTTTCCCTGTTCGGAAGCAGCCTCGTCCCGAGGTATTTGGAATTCTACATCTGCAAGTGAACAACCATTAATCTCGAGAGGGATATAGCTGAAAGACACCTTGGCCTCCCCAGAGTTTGTGGATGAACCGGCGGATTCGGCGACCTCATTCGCCCGTGACGCCATAGATTGTAGATTGCAATATCCTCAGCGTAGTCGAGATCAGTCAGCTGGCGGCCGGGGGAAAACTGAACACCATCAACTTCGTGCAGGGCTTTCCCCAGAGTCTAGTCAACGGCGTGTTCGGACAGGATACAACCTTGCCGAATATCGAACGACTGGGAGAGACTGCAATGGACTAGGACTCGCGCGGTGGTTAAGCGGTAGTAGACCTTGATAATGGTAGTGATTCTGGCTGGTACATCCACGTCCAGCTCGGAATCCGGTCCGGTTAGGTTTAGCACAGCCTGGAATCACCTGAAATGGACAAGGGAGAAGACCTTTGCAGCGACGTCGATTATGTTTGTGGGGCGGCGGTTCTCGCGTCTTGTCTTGGAGACATGCACGAGGATGCTCGAACCCCAGTCGCCAGGAACGATCTTATCTCCACGCTTGTTCAATCACCTCCTGAAGCCAGGACGCCAGAGTGTCGATAAAAGACCTGCAGATTTCAGTAGGAATACCGTCCTCACCGGGTGCCTTGTTGTTGCGCGCCCTTTGTAGTCCACTAGCGACTTCCTCCTTAGAAGGGGGTCGCACGACACTGCATATGTTGGAGAGAGATAAAACTCCGCCGTAGAGGAGAGCGAGGATGTGGTGGGTTGCCCATCAAAGTCGAGAAGGTATTCGAAGTGCTCACTCCAATGATCCATCTTGGTTGAGTTGCCGGAAAAAGAGCCGTCATTCGCATTGCGAACAGAGTCGCTCAGTGTCGGGTGCCTACTACTAGCTTGGCGGATAATTTGGAGCAGTTCTCGAGTGTCACCAGCGTTGAGGTCGATGTTTTAGCTCCCTGTCCTCCGGTCACCCCTAGCCGACTTTGCCGTCATTTTTTCCGGAGTTGGCGGAGTGAATCATCACTAAGGGACCTGGCTAGAGCAGTTTGGGCAGACAACTGCAAGGTGCCTTCGCCGATCCAGTCACTGCGGCGCCGCTGGGTGTATCCTCAGCTGCCTCACAGACCAATGACTTTAATGATGACCACTGACTACAGCCTTCTCCGTCAGCTCGGGTAGTAGAACAGGACCAGATTTCTCTGCTCAGGACCCCGGTGGTGCTGGGCTGTCGTAGTTAGGTGACATCAAGGCGTCTTTCACGCGACACTTTGGGTGCAGATGAGAGGTGGACTTTTGAGCGTGTGTGTGTGAACAAGAACATGGCCAATCCATGGGCGTTACCAGTTTCGACACCACGCATCGATCTGCTATTGTGGACCCAGCTGTGGAACCTTGAACTGACTATAATGTGGTCGATCTGACTGGCCATATGACTGTGGTTTGGATACCGGGTCGGAAGATGTTTATGGTGATGCTGGGAGCACGTGTTCGTGACAAATAGTCAATTTTGATCAGCAAAGTTCAGCAATCTCTCATTATTGTCGCATCTCGAACCAAACCCAAATCTGCCGACAAGGTGATCCTTGAAAGAGTCGCCAGGTCTATTTCGGCCATCCCACTTCTCGACAAAACTAGAAGATCAAGGCGGGGGTTTTTCAACTAATCTTGCAACAGCGAGTAAAAATGTCTTCATCGCACTGTTCGGCAGCTAATATTGGTGGGTGCACGAGGACAACAGTGATATTCGTAAAGTGACCCTTTAACCGCACGTAAGCCATCCGGCCACTAACTGGTTCCCAAGCAAGTAGTGGGCGGTCCACATATTGAGAGAGGGCGATCGACACAGCATGTCTACCGGAAAAGTCGCTTGGGCCGCTGTGGTAAAGGAGTGGTAAAGTGTGAGGTGACATTCGGGATCTTTATTTCCCGAGCGGAGCGCGTCGGTTCCCGTGGGCGCAGTAGCTTGGATCATATTACTTCATTGGAACATATCTTCACGAGGTTTCTTGGGAGCTATGAGTACAGGTGGGTCCCAAACAGCTGTTCGGATTATTTGTTCGAGGTCTTCTCCTCCCCCAGCGCTTTGGCTCAAGGGCCTAACCACAAGGCAGCGGTGCCAAGTAACCTTATTTAATGGCAGTTCACGGTTGCCATGTTGCAGTGACATCAATGGACTTCGCACAATTTATGAGGCTGTCGCCGTGCCGAAAACCAGCCCTAGGTGCACTGCTAACTCTATCGAGACTGATCGATGAAGCTGAGTGGTGACATGGTGACGAAATGACTACATTCAACCCGAGCATGCCGTCATAGAACGGGGACCAAGTGAATGCTGGAGAGGATATTTTGTTTGAGGCATCCGTCGTTCCAGCGCGTTGGACTCTACCTTCGTCTGCGTTCTTCAACACTTGCAATCAGGATTAATGGTGACCTGTACACCGTACGTCCTGCGCAGGCTGATGACGCCGTGGTTCCGGTAGCCTGGCCGTTGGATCCCAGTTATTTTCTGAAAACCGGTGAAGTGTAAATATTTCCGGAATAGACGTGGCTGCTCCTGCAGTCGACCGCTGTGCACCGGCCCTGCTACGATGGTATCATGAGGCCCCGTTGCGTTCGGTCTAACTTTCTGTCTTTATTTTTTGTTTCTGGGACATTTTTAGGCAGCCGAACGAGTTTGTGGAGGTGAGATCATCCCTGATGACTGGACTCAGCTATCTGTGTACCTATTGTCAAGGCTGTAAGAGGGGAGTGGAAAGTCCCACAACGTGAATCCTTGCCATGGCCACTTTCGTGAAAGTCAATAATTGTGCGGGACTGACGGACAAAAGCAAAACAAAATTTATTCCCAGCGTCATGCGGATGCATCAATCACACATCCACATTGCCGTGCCTTTTCGAATTCCGCAATGGCTTCTAGCAGCTGACGGTTACCAGTTTTGTTGAGTTCACTGCAGCTGTCATTACCCTCTAGGGGTCCATGCGGGGAATACTACGGCTGAGCAGTGTATCGAAGGCCTACTATCGTTTCGCCACCGCAGTAGTTTTTATCCGCGACTATACCTCTTAATCGCTCAGTTCCGGTCTGAAGTTCGACAAAGTTGCGTCTAGTAGTCCATCCTGTCTAAACATGTCGTTGACTGGATCCTCAAAGGGTTGAATTTGCCCAATGTGCATTTCGTATCACGTACACGCATAAAAACCGCCCGGCCAACCTCGAGTACGCTGACGATAGTGTTTTGCTGGCATCAACCTATGGTGTCCTACAGAATGCAGTATTGCCGGCTAGTGAGATCATTAATTTAGTCTGTTTATTCATAAGGGCTACGAGGACGAAGGTTTTGTCGAACTGTGTCCCTGATTTGGAGAAAAAGCCCCTTGCATTTGATGGTGGCCAGTTTTAAAAAGTGGGCAAACGGACAGAGTAAGGACGACATCATCGCCTGAGCAGATGCTGCCCGCAGTGTTTTCGAAATCCCTGAATGTGTCTACGAACCCGACGCTGTTTCTCCATCATCACAAATATTCGCGTGCACCGCGCACTTCCGGCACTCGAGTCCTGCCAGTCAGTCAACTCGCGGAAATGGTTTTTCGGGTTGGTGGTGATCGTGTTGGATAGCTGAAAAAAGGAGTGAGTCGAACTTCCCAAGTCCACCACTGCCGATTGATCGTGCGGTCTGGCCAGCCAGAGCAGGTATTATCAGGACCGTAAAAAGTTCAAATACGTACAAGCCTTCTCTGAACGCTTAGATACTGTAGTGAGATCAGCCAGGCTGAGAGGAGCCGAAACTCTCATCAGAACGATCCTTTTATATGGGTGAAGAACATGGCCCGTGTGTTCAGGAGGAATCCTCCACCTCATGTCTCATCTTCCAACGACTTCCACCAGACCACATCTTCGATGGAGGGGAAGAAAGCCGGTCAACCATGATCTCCCTACTAGCCAGCTCTAAATGTCTGGTTATGCGTTGTAACGGCACAAAAACGACACCGTCCTGGAAGTCATCACATCCGAACTCCACTCCAGCTGTTGACGGCTTCGAGGTCGGTCGAGTTAAAGAATCTATGGAAGTTATCCGGCTCGCCTGACAGTCGGTTAAGCTTTAATGAAGTTTACCATTTGGTGACACCATGATAAGTGCAGATAAGGTGGACTAGAAACGCCCTTACACCCGAATTCTGTTATGGTTACCATAACGCCAAGGGGAAAGTGATAGCTAGGAGATCTATTTTTAGCTGCTTTCCGCGTCAGAAACTCCCAACCTTCTGTATAAGCTTCCTCCCTTGCGCCCCGAAAGAGGCTGGTTCCTTTAGATTGCCGATTCACCTAGAACCATATATTTACAGTGCTCAATCTCACAAGTACCAGAAGTAGTTAAGCATTCCAAGAAAAGTGTTCACTTAATGGGAGACAGTAAGTATGTCGTACAATTCGGCATGCAGATGCCCAAGGACGAGTCATTAGACGCCTCCTTCATGTGACCTTAAGTATTCCTATCGCTGTACGCAGAACGCGGGTGACTGGCATAAGTGGTACAACCCACTTGACTCAAGTGCTTGAGGACTAGTTGATCGGCGTCTTGGTGGCTTTTGGTTGAGGGTCCGCTGGGTGCTGGTATAAAAAGTCTAAAACGGCCCGTCCAATCTCCTCAATTATTACTCTTTCATCGTTCTTCGAGACCGAAGTGGGTTCAAGGCCGATACTTCAAGACAAAGCGAGGTCATCCGTTATTAAGCCTGAAATTAGGGAGGTTGCTGGGAGACACCCTCGCTGGATGCCTTTCATCCTCGTGAAAGGGTTCACAGTTTCTAAAATGCCCAAATTAGGGCAATTTGCTGTGTAGGCTCAAGGCCTCTCAAGATTAGGATGATTTAAAGCATCAAAGAACTTGATTTCGCAATCCACGTACAATATGAAGTTGGCCACCAATGATGTGATGTTTGACACAAACATCTACCAGTTAGAAAGAAAGCTTTCTAATTACGACTGATCCTTCCCACTTTCCTTTTGGGCGTTGGAAAGCTTCCGTTGCAGTGTCCTTAGGGTCGGTAATCTGAATATCAGATATATGCTATCTACAACAAAATATAAAGAGGTATTGGAAGATGCACGCTCACCGATCGGTTATGGAAATCACTCGCCCTGTCGTGCTTTTGAGACTTGATCTAGAGCCCCGTCGGCCGTCACATAACGAATAGTAATTAGAAAAAAAATTCCAAGGAAGGATGACAAGGAAGACTGGGATGGCCATTTCTGGCTTATCAGCCGTCATCAGCCAGTCATATCCAACCCCGAGGTGTGCAACCCGCGAGGCTCGGATCCGCAACCTGTTGTTGTTCTGTCGGTTTCGAACGGAATGTTGACATTGGGAGGCCCACTGACCAGTAAAGGGACTCGCTCGCCACGTTCTGCTTTTGGGATTCGATATAGACAGCAAGCCCGTGGTTCAGTGGTTAGGACGTTAGATTTCTAACCCACAGGTCGCAGGTTCGAGCCTTGGGGGTTGCACTCTTCGGGGTTGGGTATCACTAGCGAGGGAGCGGCTACTAAGCCGGAAATTATGACTGTAGTCTCCCTTGTCTTTGTTGGGAATCTATTTCTGAGTATAAAGTGGTGTTGGTGGTCCTTCGTGTAGACTCACAAAACAGAACATCCTCCATGACGCTCGCGTTTGACAAAGACCTAACAGGGGGCATCAGACTGAGTTCTGTGAAGCTGGTAGGTGTTTCGCTAAGTTTGGGCTCTTTGGTCTGTAGCTGACAGTCATGCTTACAATACCCGCCGTATCAAGGACATTCATATTCACAGCGAGCTGTCCCGGACGCACTTACGTACAATCGGTCCGACTGAAACATGAGCAGACGTGTGTATTCAGGCGGCCACAGCCGTCCGTGTCGTCACTCGGCTGACGCAACACGCGACACTTGGACGCAAAGACACCTGAACCTGCTCCGATATCGCTACCTCAATCGCACTCGGGCGAGGTTTAACACCGTCAGCACGCGCCCTGGCTTCGCCCAAGACAGTACTCTGTGCGCAGTAAATCCCTCCCTCTGGTGCCCTCTTTCTTCTTCTTCTTCTTCTTCTTCTTCTTCTTCTTCTTCTTCTTCTTCTTCTTCTTCTTCTTCTTCTTCTTCTTCTTCTTCTTCTTCTTCTTCTTCTTCTTCTTCTTCTTCTTCTTCTTCTTCTTCTTCTTCTTCTTCTTCTAATACTGCTGCTGCCGCTACTGCTGAATTCGGTGCTCTGAGCATGCTCATTACGTAGATGCTAAAGGTCTTAATGCGTTATGCGGTTATTCCTCTGAATTTGATCATTTCCGACTCAATTGATAATTACAATTTCGGGACCGACCGTAGAAAATCATTTTTATGATGCTTAACTTAAAGTCCTTCCCTCAATAATCTACAGACTACAATGTTATACGGGCAGTATGACGGTGTTGATTCTCAGGGGTCTGTGGGAGCAGGTCTCTCCCCTATTTGGACCTCCACAAAATGGCGATTACAAAAGTCCTTAACTGTTCCAGTCTAGTCTCCACAATCACATGTGATACGCTAATGGGAGTAAGTAGTTTTGTGTGACGTGGCTAAGGCGTTGTGCATGAAGGACATAAAAATGTGCACAAGAACTTTCCGGTGTATCCCTGCCGGACTCACAGGTACCTTCGATGAAGGTGTAGCTGCCTGGTCTCACGGACGTCAGCGCCGCCGACTACCTACCCCGTCGCAGGTCTGCCTAACATGCATGACTCAACCTCTGGCCTGCGACATCGACCGATATTTGTCCCTTCGCGGGCGCGCAGGCTTCAGGTGGCATTTACCTGGTGAGGATGCTGGGTGAAACTGCTCGCGACGTTGCGTGTACACTCTCGGCCTCAGTAAAGGATTATCCACCTAACTGTCTTTCCTGCCTCCTGATTTGGGGGGCCTTTGACTTGTCGACAATCGTACTTCGACAGGGGCGCAATTTTATTTGAAGCTGACCTGCCTGAGTCGTGACCTTATCCGTTGCAGTTTGGGTACCGCTCTAGTTCGCTGATCGCTGTATCCATGTGTTGCGTTGTTAGAAGTTGTGGCTTCCCGACAATCAGCCGACCGCTCAATACAATGCATCGAACTGTGATTGGACAATATGACTGCAGCCCATATAGCAGTACTACTTGAAGATAGAGTACATTATAGTAGTTTTCATTTGCTACGAACGTGGGCGGATTTCCTCTCACCCTGGCCTTTTTAAACCGACAGCGCAGGCGCTTTTGCTTAACAGCAGAAGAGCGAAATAGTCATTTTCGACTGCCGTCATAGCTAATATACTCGACCGCAACCGACAGGATAACGAGTACGTGACTCGATGCTTGGAGCGTTGAGTTCATGACAAAAGAGAGTGGAATTGAGCCTCAGGTGCTGCAACCCCGGAGTTGGGATGACTGGCTACTGACATCTAATAAGCCAGAAGTGACCACTACAGCCCCCCCCCTTGTATTCGCCGGTAATTTCCTTATTATTGTTTATTGTGCAACGGTCTGTGGGACTGCAGATCAAGCCCCAAGCCACAACGGGAAGAACGGTCCTGTAATACGACCGCTGAGCACCCTCCATAACTTGTGAATTTAATATCCTCTGAATTTCCTGTACGGGAGAAAGGTATCAGAAGATCCACTTGTTCCTTATGAAACGTGTGTTTTCGTCATCAGTATACTTAAGAAGACTAGATTACTGCCAAACTTCATTTGTTTGTGACAGTGATGTTAATTTGATAGTTCAAAGAAATAAGTAAGAACTTAATCCCTCCTTTTTAAGTACCTGACTCGTTTCAGGCGAAATAACTGCACTGAGGCGGGAATATAGCTGTAGGATAACAGCTTTATGATTTGCACGGCAATAGGTGTCAATAGGTAAGGACTATTGGAAGCCATTGCTGGATTCAGTACCGGTCATTTACCCCCATCGGGAGCTCTAAAAATGCTGAAGTTCTCGTTTAGCAATCACAACAGTCGGCTGAAACAAGTGCTTCGACCGAACTAAGGCTCAGACATTTAAAAGTGTGAAATTTTGTCGAGACAGATTATAAAATCAGGCTGTTCCTACGGCCCGAATGTATCGACTCCGAGACGGAGGATGGGTGGATCCCCTTTTCCAGTGGTTTGTCTAGACAAATGATATAATTACAACTAAAACAGATTTTTTAAGCAGGAAATGACAAGTACTGAACTCCAGCGGCCAGATGGAGCCGCCGACTACCCCAATTCGTGATGTGGGCCATACAAACGGAGCCACCACAGAAGCGACTAACGGTTGCGCTAACTAATCGATATCCCTTCTTCCTCAGTCTGCTTCAAATAACTTTCATAATCGATAGAAATCGCAGATTATAATGAAAGTGTCCTGTATACTGAAATGACAGACTATGTCGGGTGTCAGACACATTACTAGAGCACTTTTTCACTCAGTCCGGATTCAAGGCGGGCATTGGGAACCGCCTACTGTAAACTCAGCGCATGTAAAACATTTATGCATGATGGTCTGTCTCGGAATCCAGGTGACGCATCAATGACATTCAATAAATGTAAGATGTTCAATTTACCTTCGAGGGACGCCTGGGGACATTTATCAAGGTAGCGCGCAGTGAACTTCGACCCTAACATCATTTAAAATATTTCATGAAGAAAAAAGACAAAAATACCGGATTTAGATCATAGCACATTTGTGCGGAAAATGACGCTCTGCCAACTAAGCCGCGGGATTCACTGGACACGAGACAAAGGCAGTTTATGGTAAACTTCGTATCACAAGTGCACAGAAGGTACCAGATTGTCCAATCTCCCCTTGATCAAGCTCGGTGGGTTCTGCCGGGAAACTAACTGTAACACGAACGGCTGTTGGAGTATGATGAGTACGTTTACTTTATAAGGGCGAGGTGGAACGAGATTGTATTTGCCATGCGATCTTTGATTTAGGCCTCCAGTTTGCCGAAAATGGATAGACGCCGCGCCTTACCAGAGAGTCTATGTTCCAAAAAGCACTCGGCGTTTAACTTTGTCAGAGGTGTTGGAGCAGTTCGGCAGAATCTAGAACAGACGGCTCCTTTCGACCCAAATGCATGTCATACTCCCAGCAGCAGTCATTTCCCCTCTGCTCTTGTTTTCCACTGCACTGAAGGCAACTTTTACCAATGATATCAGCCGCGGTGTACTGGTCGACAACTTGAGGCCGAGAGTGTACATGCAGCACTGTGAGCAGTTGCAGCTGGTTAACTGCATGCACCCGAACAGCGAAAGTGTTAGCGAGGCCGGTCTAAGTACGGAGATTCATTAAAAGACAATCTATGCCTCGGTGGTCCGGTTGAGTCATTTTAAGTGTCACAGGTCGCCTTGCGCAAATTTTTAAGGCATTAAGGTTGGGGTTAGGTGTTAGTGTCCAACGGCCTATGGAGCTTCAGATAGCTGGATCAGTGCCGGCCGATTATCCATATCGGTAAGCGTCCCTCTACCACTGTCAGTATACCCGATCGCAATCAACACGACAAGGAGTACGTGGCCCACTGGTTAAGAGCGTTAGACTTCTAACCGACAGGTCGCGGGTTCGATCCTCAGGGGTTGCAAAACCTCTGGCTGGCTGATGACGGCCATATGATGCCCATCCCAGTCTTTATCGGTAACTTCCACCTGCCTACGCATATAAATTCGTCCATTTTTGACTGGCTACACCTTGAAAGAATTGTCAGGAACTACTCTACCCCTCTCACACTGTCAGGCGTAGTCCTCGTATTTGGGACTCAATGAAGTAATCACTATGGCAACATCTTGACTGAAGCAAAATGGGATTGCAGAGCATAAAGATTGTGCCTGAGAGTTTTATTACACAGACAAGTCCCAAATGTCACTGCTGCAAGCCAAGAGATCCGCTGTATCAGGAAAGTGCGTGCGTGGGTTCCTTAATGCTTATCCGATCAACTGATGGGAAATTACCCCTCTAAGGAAGAAACATTAGGCACTTTATATTTCCCGTCCATCTCATTGGCTGAAGCACTTTACTGCGTGTCGAATGGTAAGGGGTACGACATTCGTTGAGTTCTTATTCTTATATATTGGAAAAGAGGCGTCCCAGATCCTCTCTGGGCTATCTGCCACTGGATGGGGACCAAGACTCTTCTGAATTCCCATTACTTGTAGCTCAAGTATTCTGTAACTGAAAATTTATTTCTAGGACAAGAGTCTATAGCAAAACTGACCATGAGTATTACCTCCTATCGATAGTGTTGGCCAACATGTGCTTCTATGCGCACAAGTAAATGAAAGGAGCATATAATTGTGCTGTTCCATTCCTTATAAATGTGCCTTGAGGAAGCTTTCGGAGGGAGCATTCCTTTAGAAGGCTATATTGCCTTTCAAACTGAATGGGAGATCTAACGAAACGACGGACTTATTTTCGGCTGAATGTAGAAGACCTCAAAGTAACCTAGCCGTACAGTAAAGTAGTTGCGACAGTTGAACGACATCAAAGACCTATAACTCAGCGCAGCTATTTGTGGAAAGGTTTTTTGAACGGAGGCTGGACGTTGAACGAGATTACATTTGTCATGCGATCTTTGATTTAGGCCTCCAATATACCGGAAATTGATAGACGGCGATCCTTACTTGAGAATTTATTTTCCGTATAACACAACGTTTAACTGCATCAGAAGCACTCGAGCAGCTCGGCAGAATCTAAAACAGACGGCTCCTTTCGACCCAATTGCGTGTCATACTCCCAGCATCAGTCACTTCATCTCTGCTCTTGTTTTCCACTGCTGCACTTGAGTGATAAGGCGGTCGGGAAAGTGGGCTCGACGGCCGCTACGAGTGGTTCGAATGCCCCCGGCATTGGAAGAGTTTGGGTTGGGGGGC
>CACRXP010000192.1:0-30884 GCA_902702965.1 Spirometra erinaceieuropaei | reverse complement strand
TGACCTATGCATCCAATGGCCCAGTTTGAATGATATGTACTTTTTCCCCCTTCTGGGTTATTTGGCCTATTTCTGGGAAGTTACCTATACACTATACTAGCACCTTTTCGGATGAATGAGAAACTTGTTTTCTCTCTGTGGGTGCATTCATCCAATATTTGGCATGATGTCGATGGCTGCAATCCATACTTTGTATGCTGTATTTGCGACCGATCCCCGCGCCAGATGGCTCACTGGTTCGGACGGTAGACCGGTGACCGGGAGAGGGGAGAGAGAGTGCGTGTGGGGTCCACTCTGAGGACCCCGCCCCAAGCGCAAGTCACCGCCCATGTGCATGGTGGACATCATCGGTAACGACCTCAGGCTGTTTGACTATCGGCCAGTTTGATACTTGTCTGTATAGGGTACGGGAGGTAATGCATCAGTCAGTCGTCTTTCGCACACTCCACCAGGATTAGGGCCGAAAAATCGAAAGGGGCGCTTGATGGGAGCACGCCTTTTCGATTAACTATCATCGACCCAATCGCACTGCTACATGAAGTGGCCGACCTAACATCCACAAGGTTACAAACCAGTGGTACCTGCATGGAATAGGCCTGACGATTATCAGCTGAAAATGCACTTCTGTTTTAGATTGTCTTTTGGAAAGATCCTATTTCGTAGCCGTACCTGTTAGGAGTTAGGGTTATGGATTAGGGGTTAGGAGTCGGGTTAGGTATAAGGGTTTAGGGGTTAGTCTGGGGCTTGTCTACTGCAGGTACGGCCACGAAATAAGATCCGACCTGTCCTTTAATTGGATACCCACCTGTCGTGAATCTGAATGGCACTGAATACCTGCATGTATGTGACCAACGCGAACCGCTCTGCCAGATGAACAACCGCGTATTCTTAGGCGTCCTGTATAAAACTGCAAAGACAATGAAACTGATAAAAATAAACAGTCACTCAAACCCGCTGATTGGCACCTCGTGAGGGAAAAATTGGGAAAATAAGGCAGTAGACTGAGTGTCATGAGCTCAAATTACCCCCCCCCCCGCCCTCCAGTTTTCAGACTTGTTGAAAACAGTTCAGTGAAGAAGCCGTGTCGTCACCTCCTACTCCCATAAAACCAGGTTAAATATCGATTATATTGAGGTTTATTGGTGTTTTGGCAGATTTGAATAATTTATTTGACCCAATTTGGTCAAATAAATACTGAGGTTGTGGGAATCGAGATTGTATTGTGGAAACATTGAAAGTCACGAGAATACTACCTACGAACCACGCAATAGCGGTGGTCATTTGATAATGCGGATAAAACTCTGACGAAACTGCCTGGCGCTGACATGGAAGGAGCCTATGGGAACACTTAGCTGGACCTGTGTTCAGTAGGCGATTTTCCTTGGTCTTGACCACTTAAAACTCGTGTAAAACTCCGCTACTTATATCGAGGAGGTAGTAAGCGTAGTTAAATATATGTTACCTCGCAAACTACAATTCGTTCGAGGATGGGGGCAAGGAACACGGTATCGGGTTCGAATTATACACTACTTAGGGGTCACGAATTGTCACACAAGCCCACGACGACAATCCTTAGAGGACCACTTTGCTGGCTCTCATTCACTGCCAAATAATACTTGCTCCAAGTTACCTGAACGGATTACGGGGCAAGAAGAAAGGGTAGAATTGCAGGGGCGTGACGGCTAGGTTGCCGCCCATCCCTCACCTGTCATTCAGAGATTTCCCCTTCGCACTGCCAAGCTGGAGCTTGCCCACTATCTCGCATTAATGAACACACGACAGGAATCCCCAGAAAGTAGCCAACTGAGGACAGGTGAGGCGAAGAATGTGGCCAGATTACATGGCAGCGTCTACTTGTCATCGTAGACTCGATTTACATATTTGATTCTTCTCGAACAGCAAGAGCTGAACTTGCTGGTCTCTTTCATCGTCTTTGGCATACCGGTTCCAGAATCTTCATGGTAGCAGAGCAGTTCGAACCACAGTGTGTGCTCCAAGTTTTCTCAACATCCTCATCTTCACCTCTGCTCTTGCTTGTTGTTTGGGCCGAATTTTTTTCACCAACATGGTGTTCAGCTTTTTGAACAGGTCATTACACTGAGGCCGTTTCCGTCGTTGAATCCGAAGTTTCATCCCACGGGCAACCAGGCGGTGACTTACGCAGGATTCGGTGAGGAAATAACCTATTTTTAGCAACGACTTTAGATAGTTTCTCTTCCTCAAGATCACTTAGTATAGTCATCGCCAGTGACGTAATCGGGGGCCCACCTTAGCCTCATTCTTGTAGGTAGATAGGCAAAAAGCGGGATTCATAATAAATAGATTGTGCTGTGCGCAACTCAGCAGAGAATTTATATTGCTACAGCTGCCGTTGCAAACACCTCATCAAGCGGTGACGTAGACACTGACTTCTGTAGTCAGAGCCTTAAGAAACGGTAAAACGCCACAACTTAACTCCCTGACGCTCTCTCCCCGGCAGGCTCGATGTCTGGTTTGAGTTATACCGATTTATCACGTTACTACGTTTCTACCGTCAATGTCTGCTCTTAAGAGCAACCTATTCCTCGTCTGTCAATCTGTCAGTACGGCAATGAATGACCCGCCTGCCACACAACTCTAAGATAAATTAAGCTACCCTGAGAGTTGATACACAATGGCCAAATGAATGCCCTACCAAAATCCATTTATTTATGCTCGACGACCCCGCGACTTAATGACTGTTCAGTAGTATCCGTCTTTAATTTAAACATTATGAGCTGTTTGCGTAACTCGAGGGTAAAGTCTGGCTCCCGGTCCACCTTCTATCATTTCTCCCACGCCTCCCTACCTGTTTTAGTTTGCTACCTATATAGTAGCACCCGCCCCTTCAGCCCCGTCGCAAGAACTAGTCGTTTTCCAAATATCACATGGAGTGTAGAACTGACAGCTGCCATGTTATCCTTTCAGGCTCTTTCAAAAGTGAACACGCTTGACACATGCCGCCCATAGGCTTCCACAAGGCACTAGTAGTAGTAGTAGTAGTAGTAGTAGTAGTAGTAGTAGTAGTAGTAGTAGTAGTAGTAGTAGTAGTAGTAGTAGTAGTAGTAGTAGTAGTAGTAGTAGTAGTAGTAGTAGTAGTAGTAGTAGTAGTAGTAGTAGTAGTAGTAGTAGTAGTCGATTTTTATGTCTGTCAAATTTTTCGGATAGCAGCAAACCCAGTGAATTCACATTGTGTCAGATGAATGTCAGTGGAGGGTTTCCCGTAATCCTACTCGGCCTAATATCTAAGCTTAAAGGAAGAAGAAAAAGGTTTGTAAAAGTTCTATTTAATTTACATTTAGAAGCACTTTCGGTGGACGATCCCAGGCCCAGACTCGTCATACTCTTGCTTGGAAATCCACATCTGTTGGAATGTTGACAGGGAAGCCAGGATCGAACCACCAATCCACACTGAGTACTTCCTCTCCGGTGGCGCCACAATCTTTATCTTCATCGTGCTCGGAGCCAATGCAGATATCTCCTTCTGCATTCGGTCAGAGATGCCAGGGTACATGGTCGAACCTCCAGACAGAACCGTGTTCGCGTACAGGTCCTTCCTAATATCCACGTCACACTTCATGATGGAGTTGTATGTGGTCTCGTGGATACCAGCTGACTCCATGCCGAGGAAACTCGGCTGGAACAGAGATTCGGGACAGCGGAAACGCTCGTTGCCAATAGTGATGACTTGACCATCAGGCAACTCATAACTCTTCTCCAATGATGAACTTGACGCCGCATTGCTCATCTCCTGCTCAAAGTCCAACGCCACATAGCACAGCTTCTCCTTTATGTCTCGCACGATCTCGCGCTCGGCCGTCGTAGTGAAACTGTAGCCACGCTCGGTCAGAATCTTCATCAGGTAGTCCGTCAGGTCACGACCAGCCAGATCTAGTCGAAGAATGGCATGTGGCAGTGCGTAACCCTCGTAGATGGGCACAGTGTGAGTGACACCGTCACCAGAGTCCAGCACAATACCAGTGGTACGACCAGACGCGTACAGTGACAACACAGCCTGGATAGCCACATACATGGCCGGGGAGTTGAAGGTCTCAAACATTATCTGGGTCATCTTCTCACGGTTAGCCTTCGGGTTGAGAGGCGCTTCAGTCAGCAGTACAGGGTGTTCCTCAGGGGCAACACGCAGTTCGTTGTAGAAAGTGTGGTGCCAGATCTTCTCCATGTCATCCCAGTTGGTCACAATGCCGTGCTCAATTGGGTACTTCAGGGTTAGAATACCGCGCCTAGACTGAGCCTCATCACCGACGTAGCTGTCCTTCTGGCCCATGCCAACCATGACGCCCTGGTGTCTTGGACGGCCTACGATGGATGGAAAGACGGCGCGTGGAGCATCGTCTCCCGCGAACCCGGCCTTGCACATGCCAGAGCCATTGTCAATCACAAGAGCGGCAATATCGTCGTTAAAGCCCATGCTGTCTGCTTGCCTATGTGTGCCACCGGCGCCTTGGTCGTTCATTCTGTGAATTTATAGTCTGTACTTCTGGCCGTATATGGCCAATATCCGAGACTGACCAATGGAGTAGCAAGCGGACAGCTATTCACTTTCGCGGAGCCGTTTCAGTACACCCTTGTTTGCAGTTTAAAGTCCGGATGTCGGCCTGTAGTTTAAGAGTCTCTCTCACTCACTCTATGCTCTGCGTGCCACGCCCGTTCTGAACTTTACCAAGTCTGCAGTTGTGCTTAGGCCACAACTGGTATTTTCAGTCCTGAAAACCGAATTACACGTTGTTTAACAACCTCCCAAGTCACGGCTTTATACTGTGCCATTACGCCGTAAAAACGTGTCAGACTTGTAATAGAACAAAAGGGCGTGCAAGATCGGTCTCATTCTCTCGTCATTCCGCAAGACTACCTCAACGCAGTAGGAGGTGGGTGTATAGTCAAGCCTCTCGCACACGCTACAGAAATTGTAGTCTCCGTATACTTTTGATGCACGCCTAGGGTAGTCGTAGTGCTAGCTATAAAGACATGTAAGATTACTGTACAGTAGTTATCCTCGTTCAGCCTGCACCTTTGCCATGTCGAGATACGAAGACTCGACGGAGGTGGGAGGTCAACCTTGAATGCAGCTGGGGAGTCTACAAGCGCCTCGGAAGGCAGTAACGGCAGTTGTTCCAGCGGTTTTTGAGGTTGTCAGTCCCAGCACGAGGTGTGTGCGTGCGTGCATGCATGCATGCACCTTAGCATTGTCAGGCCGCGACCAATCGTTGAATATAAGGATATCGATCGGCAGGACGGAGGCTGAGTTACATGCGGTGCACGCAGTGAACTGGTCGCCGTTGACGCGCCATAACCTTCCCGAGGCGGGTTTCGATCCTCCCAATCCACAACCTCAGGCGTGCATCCCTGAGACCTGATAAGCTTCTTCGCAATGCGTCAGGCACCTGTATGTTCAGGGAAACCGGAGCATTCCATCTGAGGCAGACACAGCGAGATGCAACAGACACGGTGACTTGCTCGTGAATGAGTTTATAATGATAGTAGACTTGCACAGCACTCATCGCACTCTCTCCTTCCCATCCCCCACCTGGACCCGATGTCAAGACAGAGTCAAGGAGACCGGGGATGGGGGAGGGCGTGGGTGGCTGGCACGGCCGGACCCGCAGTTAGGCGTCCCACCACATCCCCTCGCCCACAACGTACACTTGATCAGGATTTTCCACCAACAACAACAACAACACCCCAACAGGGGTCAGAAGGACGAGGATGATGACTGGGCTGCCATGCCCACCACCTGTATACCCAGCGGGGGCGCAAACGCACCGACAGGAGGTAACTGCTGATACTGACATAGCACGAGCTTTCAGACACTTTGACTGTCAGATAACCACTGAATTGTTTAATAAAGCGCATAAGCTTGCTGCCTCAAAAAGTGTGAAATAAAAATTCTGGCGGATTTTGATTTTATCCGCGTAATTTAACTAGACCGGGACGGGACTTGTCACATCCGGCCCCTAGTTTTTTTTTATGTAAACGTCCGAGGTAGGTAATATCAACTTCAGCAGAACAACTGCATGGAATTCACACCTGCAAATCAAGTAGCGGCATGTGTTATGCGTAAAAACATTTTCATCATATATCAAATAAGTGTTCCAACGACGCTTCTGTCACCGCTTCGTGGTTCATCTGCGACGGGTTCAACACGGGTTCAACGGTTAGTCATTTCACGCTCTCCGTGAGGTACCCGATTTATATATATCCGGTTAGCGAACAGGAGTTTATGGCCCAGTTACTCCGCAGAAGTCGATAACATCTAATTCAACTGCCGGACCCCAAAAAACTCTCTCGAGCCCAACCACCAGCCACACAGAGGCGCATGATATAGGCAGAAGGGGTATTACCGACAAAGACAAATGAGACTGGAATGGCCACTTCTGGCTTATTAGCCGTCGCCAGCCAGCCACACCCGAGGTGTGGAACACTAAGGCCTCTGTTGGTTAGAATTCCAACGCCTCTAACCACCCCTCTGTCATTTTACATTCCCAATCGCAAAGAGCCGTGGCTCAGTGGTTAGAGGCTTTGGACTTCTAACTAACAGGTCGCGAAATCGAGCCCCAGATGTTGCCCACTTCGGGGTTGGGTATGACTGACTGACGACGGCTAATAGGCCAGAAACGGTCACCCCAGTCTCCTTTGTCTTTGTTGGTAATAAAATTCTGCCCATGTCATGCGCCACCTTGCGGCTGCTGGTTGGGCTCGAGAGAGCAAGCCCGTAAGGCACAACGGGACGAGTCAGTTTCATAAAAACGATCGGTGAGCGTCCTACCCTATTCTACGCGGAGAAGGCAAGGATAGGCTGCCACCTCAGACCGCCTCAATGTGCATCTAATCATTCACTTGCTCCTGTGGAGCAGGTTATATTGGTCGTGCGAGTCGGCGCCTTTCCAAAAGAATACGAGAACACCTTCCCGCATGGCCGGCAAGGGGTGAAACTAGGAGAATAGACAGCGCCATGCTTGTGCATGCAGTGGACTCAGGGTATCATGTGGACCCCACTGAAGCATTTCGTGTGATTTACAAGGTCCCCTTGAGCTACCCTAAGCTACTGGGCCAGCGCCCGTGAGCAACAGCAGAAGCGGCCGCCATAAGATTACGAAAACCGACCCTATGCGCCCAAAAGAACCTTGTTCAGGCTCCGCGCTTACTGTGGTCAAAGGTTGACTAACCACATACAACTTT
The DNA here is from genome assembly GCA_902702965.1 of Spirometra erinaceieuropaei. Taxonomy (NCBI): domain Eukaryota; kingdom Metazoa; phylum Platyhelminthes; class Cestoda; order Diphyllobothriidea; family Diphyllobothriidae; genus Spirometra; species Spirometra erinaceieuropaei. Next base: position 23,666 of record CACRXP010000192.1, on the reverse strand, counting down.
CTGCGCCCTTCCGCTCTTGCCTAGTCTGTAATTTAAAACCTAATTTTTATCGATTTTTGTTTCACTCACTGTACCCCGCCCTATGTAACTGTGTTGGCCTGATGAGAATTTACCGAAAGGAACGTTCGCTCGCCACTGTCTCTTTTGAACATTTTGCTAGTCTATAACATAATTTTCACAATTATGTCAACCAATCCTACCTACTTTCATCAGAACTCGTCACAAGATCAGCTTGAGGAAGAGGCTGTGGCGACTTATTCGGCACTGTGACAGCTACCGAAATCCCCTTTACAGTGCACTGCTTGCTCGACTCATGACTCAGCCTCTGGTTCCGATACCATACCACCGATCGATATTTTTCTCTTGAACGATTGGCTGCAACTGGACAAAGCTCGAGCGCACGCACGCACACACGCAACTCGCGTCGGGCGTAATAACATCAACGGCTGGCAGTCAGCTTGTCTGCCCAATTGCTACCGCTGCCTCCTTAGCCTAATGTGGCCTCTGTGGTAAAGGTCGTCCTACTGACTCTCCAACATCTGGTTTGTGAAAGTTGATAGCTGGCTCGGGAAGTCTTCTTGCGAAAAAGCTAGCAGTATGACACCAGGCCACTCGTGGTTGAAGTCTACGGGGTAACGAAGGCAGCCCTGACATGTCAAGGAACTAGGGCCTCCTGGCTGCATGACACTTGTGTCTGTGATCCGCATGTCTTCGAGAGTCTGTACACGCGGACTACAGTGTACAAGGACAGGCCTCAAACCTGCAACATTCCTTAATACAGTAAATATTGTCCAAATAACTTTCTCCGTTTGACTTTCGATTTGCGAAACTCTGCGCTGTTGACTATCGCACTTCAACTTCATCCATCTTGGAGCGACACTCCCTTGTTACCCTGGTCCTCAGTGTTCATGAGGCCTTAAGCGACTTCCTCACCGGTATACGGAGAGGGGGGCAAGGGTGGCAGACATCTTCAAGAGAGGAGGGGCACTCGAGTGAGCAGATTGGAAGGAGTCCTTCTGAGAAAGGCAGTCTTAATCACACTTTACCAGGCCTAGACCCGCCATAAATACCCATGTTTTTTACATGTTCGAAACTTGACAGTGTTCACGAGGTCTGATCATCTGGCAAAGAAGGTTGTTTCTCTGGGACCTTGCGGTCCAGTGCTAATGGCCCAGTGACTAAAATTTTTCACTGAAGACCAAACTGAGATTTTGAATAACTGTTGTCTAAATGTTAGCGTACTGAGTTGAGCACGGGAATGCGGACTCCTCTCGCAGTACAGGTTGTCTTGCTCCGAATTCCAGGAGAGTCCGAGCTAGGTTTAGAAGGATTAGGAATCCATAGAATGAATTGGGAACCGAGGAGGCTCCAAGCGCAGTTTTACTGTAATTAACCGAAAAATGTGGACCTTTCCTCGACGGGAAAAGTTTCTAGCCACTCGAGGGCTGGCGCGCTGACTATGTGGTGACACACCTCTCTTGAACTTCATGTACCCTGGCCCGCGTGCCACCTCGGCCTTGCCTGCATGTAAGGCCACTCGAATGTAGGCAGTGACTGCCTCCCAGTTAGCTGAGTCTAGTGGCTCCTTGCTCAGGCGTTGTGTTAGGCCTGAAATCCAATAGTAATTTGGTGCTCACTTGTTGGCGCCAGAATGACTTTCCCCTCCTCCCCAGCCATGTGGACCCTTGTCCGCCGATAGTCCTTCACTATTTGCTTTCAATGGCCTGAACAATCTGACGCCATTATGGTTGACGCTGGAATTCTGTCTACCTGAATACCACTTTTAGAAGCTCACTATTATCGTGCACCTTAAGTGACAGCTGTTCTGCTCGTTAGTAGATGCAAGGGTCTCGTTTAGTTCAGACGAAGACGAAGACCTGTCCGACCAGCAGTCCACTCGCCAAACGGCCGAATTTAACTTCACGAGTCGGAGTTGATTGATATACTGCTAGAGGAACCCAGAAAAGGCGTTGGCATGCCATTTTTGTCAGACGTCAATTGTTTTGGCGTAGGTTTCGTTTGATTCAAAACACTGAGCTCACTTCATTTCAGTTCATCTCATTTTTACTAAGGGAAAGATAGGTGAACACCTTTTGACTCAATATTGGTCACAGATTGTCAAAGAAACATCGTCGATAAGTAGAAAATTTAGAGAGAGTTTGTTTACATAATTGCATGCGAAGAGCCTGGCGTTCAAAAATTGTAAACATGAACGACTACTTACCAGTGTAAGCAGTCTGATGGAAGCGAACAGGCGAGTCCCAGGTAGCAGTTCAGAAGATGAAGATGCGATCGCATCTTCATCTTCTGTAAGCAGTCTATATATCTAAGTTTAAAGCTTATTATGTGAGTGTGCGTCTGCGCGGCGGGTAACTAGGGCGCTTGATACATGTCGGTATGTTTTCAAGACACGGAAACGGATAGCAGAATAAAATAATTCAGTAAGCAAGATGAATTATAGGATGAAAAACCAAGTGATTCCAGACACTATTTAACTAGAAAACGCGGACATGAAGTTTTGACCTGTCGTCATGAGCACAGGCAAAGTCCTGAAGGAGAGGAAGAAGAAGAAGAAGAAGAAGAAGAAGAAGAAGAAGGAGGAGGAGGAGGAGGAGGAGGAGGAGGAGGAGGAGGGGGGGATAGGAGGAGGTTTTAGACTGAACGAGCTTGAAAAGGCCCATTGATACTCCTGGTTCGTTTTAATGATCCTCGGCTTACCTAACTCAATTTTTTGTCTCCAATCTAAACACTTGTGTTTCCAATCTGTAGGGTAAAAAAATCATTTGGATGGAGGATAGTTCAAGCGAGTGCCACTTAAACTTAACTGCCACCACTGAGGGCCGGAGATTCGGGATGGCCAACATAGCTTTTCATTATGGGTTCATCCTGTTCAACTGACTTCGGCACAAGTATCTATTAAACTTTTTGATGTTCGTCTTTAACCAACCTTTCCCTGGGTGTAAAAGAGGGAAATGCCGTGTTACCAGCAGTCTAGCATTAACAATCTCGGCAGGGAAGGTGATAACAAGTAAAGGTCTGGACCAATGGCATAGTTAACTGGACCTTCGGTACCCGGCAGAGCCTGTCGACAGTTGTAATGACAACCAGTAAAGACTTACTGGTGCTGATAGAGCCCAACACGCGGTGGATACGTCCCTAAAACGGGCCATACGATAGATGCGCTAAGCCGAGAGGTGGACTAGACCGGAGTCCGACAGGCGATACTGGGAATGAATAACCATAGGAAATGCCCATTTGCAAGCCCAGTAGGGATTCGAGTCGAATCCCTTTTTAAATTGGTGTATAAAATGCTGGTCAGTGTACGTTGTGAACCAGAAGGTGTACTGGTATACCTTGATGCGGATTCTCGCCGTGACAGCCACCTGTCTCTTCTCCCGCCTCCGGTCTTCTTGACCATGTCTAGACACCGCATTGAGGTGGAGAAGGAGAGAGTGGGTAGATGTAGCACAAAACCACTATTACCATAAACTAATTCACGCCCAAGTCACTGTCCCTGCTCTTCCCCTGCTGTGGGGCGCACAATAGATGTCATCGTGTGTGGTTCCATTTCCTGCATCAGACATGTAATAGCTCGGACAGTGGTCTAGTGCCTGAGAGTGGGAAGAGAATGAGGTTGAGGTCTCAGCACATTTTCCTCACTATAAACTATCTGAAGCGCTGAAAGCCATTATGGTGTCCTAAAAGCCTTGGTTCGGAAAGTTTCAACCGACAGGATAACTCGGATCTCTCAGTCGGTCAAGGGTGTGCTTGTGTGGAGTTACGGAATGCCGGACTGTTCTTCAGGCTGCAATGGTTCCTTCTTAATGTAACCTTTATGGCACTCCTACTCAATTGAATCAGAATTATCTTTTTCATTCTAGGTGTAGAATCCTGGTCAGTGTGGTGATGCTGTAGTGGACAGCCATCATGACCGGTCCGGCGTCATTGTTCGAGACCTCGCTGTCTCAAGGTCATCCACCCTTTTTAGTGAGTCGCTCCAGACGCGCTGACCTGAAGTCCTACGACCGACAGCTTGGGTATACCAGCGTCCGCACAGCCGCAGCTGCCCATGAGGCCACTTGAAAGCGCCTCCCCCCTGCAACCACAACCTAGGCAACTGGGACACCATCCCTCGGCAAATGCAACATACACTGACTGGCCACAACTTGAGCTTGGCCCACGTGCCTCCAAAAGCGGCCGTCACCACTATCTCAGGGACTCTCAGGCATGACTGGACGCAGTCAACGCCAGCGCTGGCTTCGCCAGTGGCCACTGCCGCCTGAGAGGACAAATCCGGGTTCTGTGCACAATAAACGCCTCATTCTGGCGCCTTCCGTGTTCTCCTTCCAACATGGGGTTTGACTTAATAATTGTAGCTCACAGACACACACACATCCTCACGGCTGTGCCATCACACTGCCAATAATTGCGGGTTTTCGCGAGGCCAGTCAATTGTGTCCTCTCCAACCTCCATTCTTCTTGACTTGTTCATGCCACCGGATCCGGGTGAAGGAGGTGGGGGGAGTGCGGTAGGCGCAGCGCAAGTCCAATATCACCCTAAACTAGCTCACGAGCAAGTCGCCGCCGCTATTCTAACCCTGTTTTGGAGCAACCAGTGGACATCGTAAGTCACGACGTTCGTGTGTGTGTCAGCTGGGTGGCCTTGACCTCAAAGTCGTCATTCTGGCAGTGGGGCCGTATCGCGCGTTAAGTGCACGGCTGGTAAAAATGCTGGCTGACGGAATTTCATTCGGAGGTCAAGTCCTTAACTGGCTTCCGATTTAATTTGATGCCGATCCACGCCATTATCTTCGCCCCAACGAAAGCAAACTTACGAGAAGGGGAACCAGTGCGTCACCCCCCCCCCGCACTTTTTGTACTAGCGCACTCGTTGATCAAGCCTTCTTTATTTCTAGCCTGCATCATTGTAGGAACAATTTTTGGATCAGATGTAGTTAATAAACCGCCAGGTCCACGTAATTGATTGGTGTTTTGGCAGATTTTGAATAATTCACTTCATACGGCTTTTGTATGTGGAATGTTGTGCTGGGGATAAGGGGACCGAGCGAAAGGGAAAACATTTCCTGGCAAAATATAAACAGACTTGTGACAACCCACCCCTGTCATCGTCCACCACGCCCGTCAGTCAATGCTCGAGCGCGTGACAGTCTTCTGCTCGCGGACACCGTGGCGTCAGTTGACATTTCTCTCTTCGCCAATCGGCCGCAGCCGGACGGTACTCAAGCGTAATCACCTCGACTGTCACTTGACTGGTGAGTCAGCTTGACCCAACTGTTTTCTGAGCCGTGCGTACGCTCTTTCGCCTCAGTAAAGCTTGTCCATCTGACTGTCTAACTTGCCTTGTGATTGGGAACCCTCGAGTTGTCGCATGGCTACTCAAATTCCAACAGTAGGCACGTTTCAATGTATTAAAGGCGGTGCACTTCTACCGACGCGTCTGAATGACTGCCCCTAGACTGCACGTTCGGATCACCTCGGGATCCCCGCTGCCGCGAAACGACGTCTCGAGTCCGGCCTGACTACCTGCCCATCAAGCCGTCTCCAGTCGAGAGCCCAAGCCCTTATGCAGGAGGAAAGATCAGACAGAGATACCATAGGAGAATTTTGTGTGTCGAAACACCCCTGAGGGTTGACCTAAACAAGTGTCGTGCAAATGAGTCTACCCTTACAGCTAACGCCAACCACTTACCCAGCGACTACGATACGCACTAACTTCTAGGGTGTACGTGCATAACTTGGGTTATTTTTGGGGCCCGGGAGTGACGTCATGTCGAACGATGCCACAAGTACCTCCACTCGAGCTTGCGGCAATCCGCTATCGTGATTACAAACGCAGCCGCTCATCCATGCGGCCTTCGATCTGCCTGAGTTCATCTTGACAGTTTGGTGCTTGAAGCACTCGTTACTTGGCGCTGACGTTGCGAGGACTCAATGCCAATCGACGCCGCACCCTTCGCCGATTGTTCGCGGGTGGACAAGGCCCAGGCGAGAGCACGCCCTTCACAGTGGACTGGACAAACGGTTGGACTCGGCTGGAAAGGGCACGTGCTGACTGCCTGCTGAGCCACGTGTACGTTCTCACACCTCAATAAACCCTGTCCAATAACTCGGTATTGATCTGGCTTTTGATTTCGGAAACCTTGCGTTGTCGACCCACTTCACCTCGACAAGAGCTTACTTTTCGGAAAAGGGCTGACAGATCAACTTGAAGTCGTTTCCAATTAAGTCAGCTTCTTGCGAAAGTCACTTGGGCAGGTTGCAAAACACGCTGTCCCTCACGGCAGACTGTCGATTGTCATCGGTCATTAGGATCAGCTTCTTGACTCAAACTTAGCTCAGAAGCTTTTTTGATTAGTTAGTAACTGGTTTTGCCTACGAGTGGTGTGCTTGTCGAGGTGCGAGGTTTCCCAAATTATGAATCGGGGAGGAGGGAATTTTCCAATAAACTTTATTAAGGCTAAAGCAGGCTCAGCACGCAGAGGCAGCAAGTGTTATCACCAGGCGTTTAAGTTGTCAGCCCCAGTGCAAAGTGTGTGCCTGCGCCTGAGCACTGCCCGGGTTTGGCCAATCGATTAACAGAAAATATATCGATTGGCTTTACGGCGTCGGTGAGCCGAAGGCTGAGTCACACGCTAACAAGCAATGACTGTCAGACGTGCTACGCGAACCGAAGACGGCATGAGTAAGCGGCGTTGCTGATGCTTGCTAGAATCGAGCGCCACATTTTTATAGGACTGTCGGTCGTTGGGGCAAACTTGAGTCTTCTCACCCTACTCCAACCGCTTCCTTGCAACTGATGTCTTTCCAGCGCAGGCGTTCGACCTGTCACCGCTTTCTTCTTCTTCTTCTTCTTCTTCTTCTTCTTCTTCTTCTTTCTCTTCTTCTTCTACTGCCTCTTCTCGACACTAGAACGCAAACTCCCAGCTTTTTTATCTGGTTAACACGTCCTCAGTAATATTATCCCACTATTATCCGGATGCATCTCGCAGAACTATATAGATGGTGTAAAAAAATCAAGCGTGACAGATTTTACTGAGGGAGAAGTCTAAGTCGAGGACTTTTTTCACTGACAGGGACAGAGACACCAAAATGCCCAATCCCGACTTAGTTACCGCTGTCAGCCAGCAAAAACCCTGATAGTTTAACCATCGTGTGCGGTGACATCCATCGCGCGGCACACGGAGTGCGCGCAGCAGCGCTGACTTGAGGGCTGTTGTGAGACAAACTTGCACAGAATCCACCACCCTCTCTCACTCCTCACCTACCTGGCGCGGAGGTAGGCGGGGGCTCTGTGGCTGACAAGGTCAGACAGGCCGTTTAAGCGTCCCACAAACGAAACAGCCCCCACCGGGTGTAAGAGCGATTCGGACGTCACATCAGTGAGGAGGCCATAAAGGCCACATTAAGAAGAGATCAGTTATCCTGTCACCCCAAAAATATTCCCATGAGGAACTGGCTGACGCGTCAATTGACAGCCTTGCAAGTCACGACTCTCAGCGTGCCGTGATAGACTCATGAGCGTCAGATTTATAATAGTGAGAAATGCGCTGATTTACCGTGATGATGAGTTCCCCAGTATCGGCCTCACTAACCATGGTTTCACTTCGAAGGTTCAGATTGGAGTTAGCTTACTATCGAGCGACGCCCTCGCTACTCCGCTGTGGGATCTCTGTACGTTGGGGGCTATTCAGACACAGAGGAGTATTTTTGTGGACTGCAGGGTCTAAACTCCAAGGTCAAGCGGAGATACCCATTCCCGCTCTGCAATTGTGGTAGAACGGTGCACTTCAATACTGTTGTGCGGCTGAATACATCGGAGTTCAGCCGTCCCCCTCCCCCCCCCCCTGTCTACCTGTGGAGCTGTAAGCCCCGACGCAGTGTCCCAGTGCCAGCAAGAAGGGTTGGAAGATGCTACAGAATAGTGCTCACGTGTTCTAGGCGTCTCTCGTTTAATAGGCAACGGTGAACACTGCTAAGCTGTCACGGGACCTCCCAGAATCACATGTACCCCATACGCAGGAATTAGGGGTTGTCATGCTAGGCGTCCTTCGCGGAAAATGTAAATAACTGTCGGCCTACCCATGACCCATATTCGTTGTCATGCTACTTGGCTAGTCTATCGTGGAAGCTTGTAGCTGCCCGCTCTCATGGCCGTCAGCACCGCCGCTTATCCATCTCTCCTCCGATCCGCAATAACACACGTGACAAGCACAGCGTGCGCGCGTGACTAGACCTCTGGTTTCCGCCGCCGTGACGTCGATCGATATTCCTCTCTTCACCGACTGGCGTATACACTTCAACTGAGACTAGCCTGCTGAGGACGCTAACTACAACGGGCTGTGGTGCTGCGAGTACACTCGGCCCCAATAGGAGGTCGTCCGTCTACCCATCTTCTTGTCTTGTTTAATTTCCGAGGAACTTAATGCGAGAACTTGAAGAAAATCCTTCGGAACAGACCGTGCCTGAAAAGGTTTGTTCCGAAGGATTTTCTTCAAGTTCGTGCATAAATTTCCTCGAAAATTAAACAAGGCCTGGTGAAACTGGAGTTCATATACCAGAAAACACACGGGGAAGACTGGGGAACCCACTGATGAGCCGTTGCGTCAGACAGCGGCACAAGATCGGCGAAACACGCGTGTCTGGGCTTTTAGCATTTACCTGTGTTGCCAGTACGGTAAATAATTACACAATTCTAACGATCTTCTCTGGCTTTTGATTTGGAAACTGTCGAGTTGTCGATTGTCGTGCACGCACAAACAATGACCTCCGACGAACGGCAATCTTCGCCCATCCAGATTTTCAATGTAGCCCGATGATGGCGATGTACAACCTTCCACCAAAAGGTAGCTTATCTTCGCATCGTCTTCTCGCCACCTTTCGACTGCCTTACTCACCCAGCTTGTCGGGCAGCTGATGGGCATGCGTGATTTCGTCAAGCCTTCTTTTCCCGCGATTTCAATTCTAACAGCTTCACCTGCGTCCATTCTCTCGAACTTGAAGCCACAGATGATGAATCTCACATTAGATGTAGCCCCTCTTTGGCAGCAGGCAGCCTCCCTTTCACCAGGCGAGCTAACCGACGTTATTCACCCGGCAATTCCAACACACTTTTTCGTTTCGATCTAGCACAGATACCACTTGTTGGTATCGTACCACAGTTGGTGACAAAGCTCGTCACTGCAACTCTCCCTGCCCCCTCACTTAAAAACAGACCAAACGGACGGTGCGAAGATCAGTTTGCTCGATCTCCTGGCGCATCCCGGTCTTACCACACATTCTACGCCTGGGGCAGTCTGGCTCGCAGACGTTTTTTCGTGGATACTGGAGCCCAGATCGGCGTGATCCCTCTCACTCCAATCGACCGCCGCTGTCCCAATCCAGGTCTTTATCTCCAAACTACCAAACTGTTCCTCCATTTCCACGTTCACCAGTCTGTTCCTCAGTTTAAACATCGGCCTTCGTCGTTCATTCTCCGGGATCCTTGGGATCCCCGATGTCCCTCATAGAGTCGCCGGCTCGGAATTTCTAGTCGAATTTGAGCTCTTAATGGGATGCCGGCGTGCCCGACCGCACTACTGGTCTATCTGTTCGCGGGTTGGCTCCCTTTAAAGCCTCCTTCCACTTATCTGTCCTGTATATAGATATAGCTTTCCCTTATCGGGAGCTCCTCCCCTAATATCTGAATATCACCGACACCAGTTCCTCAATTCCAAGTTCCAACAAGATATTGCGCACCATATCAACACCTCAGGCCCTCCTGTGTTTGCTTGGCCTAGATGACTGGCGCCGACCTGCCTACAGGTCGCGAAGGCGGAGTTTGAACACACTTTGCAATCGGGCATCATTCGACCGCCCGGTAGTTCCTGGGTGTCCCATCAGCACATGACGCCCAGGGCAACATCAGGCAATTGACGATCCTGTGGCGACTACCATGCCTTTAACAATGCTACCATTCCCGACCGGAACCAAGTATCTCATCTTCAGAATTGTTCTGGAACCATTTTATGCGAATGGTTTTTTTTCGAATATCGGTCTACACTGCGCCTTCTGCCAGATACCTGCCACCTCTAAACTGCTGCTATTACTCAATTTGGCGTCTCCAAATACATCCGCATGTCCTTCGGCCTTTCTAGTGCTGCCCAGACGCTCCAGAGGTCCATCAACCGTGTCTTACGTGACTTGTCGTTTATGTACGCTTATATCGATGATCTCTTGGTGGCTACTTGAAATGCTGAAGAGCACATGAAGTATCTCGTCCGAATGTTTGATCGGCTCGACAGAGAACGGCGTCATCACCAACCCTTCCAAGTGCGTTTTTAATGTATCGCTTCCTGAATTCCTTGGTCATCACGTCGATTCTGAAAGTTTGCCTCCTCTATACGCTAGGGCTGAAGCCACTCGCGATTTTCCTCTAAAAACCTCTAAGCATTGGCTGAAACGTTTTCTTAGCATGGTCAACCTTTGTTACGGATTCCCACCAAGCTGTCCCGACCTCATGCTGTCGTTCACAAACATGCTTTCTGGTCCCAAGGATTGACTCCAGTTTAATGAAGGTTCTGTCCCTGATGGTAGGCGCCTCGACCGTAGCTGCAGGCGTCGTCCTTCGACAACATCTTGCTGGTTCGACCCAGTCACTGACTTACTTCCCTAAAAAAATTCTCACAGACTGAGATACGCTACAGTGCCTTTGGCCGTAAACTACTGGCCTCCGCTCGATTGTGAAACATTTCTGACACTTCTTTGAAAGTAGTGACTTCACTATTTTTACGGGCCATAAACCGCTGAAGTTTGTCCTTTGATCCTACTCTGACAAATATAGTCCGAGAGAGATTGATCACTTAGACTACATCTCACAATTCACTACCGACATCCCCCGCATTGATGATACGAAGAATGAGGTGGCTGACGTGCTGTCCGGACCTTCCCTCTCCGCACTCCAGTTCCCATATGGGATCGATGGGTCGATTGGTCTGGCGACGAGTTCTTTAGTGGTCTCCAGATGGTAGACGTTCCCCTAGCCACCGGTATTGGCAAAATCCTTTGTGACTTCTCGACTGCTTCTCAAAGCCCCGTCTCGATGCGTCGAGCTGTTTTTTAATCTCTCCAACCCCGGAATCCGAGATTCACAGAATCTCCTCGTGGGAGGATCCGCCTGATCTGGCATGAACAAGGCTGACAAAGCTTCGGCACGGTTGTGCCTGAATTGTCAACGGTGTTACAACAAGTCTCCGCGAGACACCTTCCTCAGCCTCGACGCCCGGTTTACCCATGTTCGTTTGGATGTCGTAGGCCCCTCGCGTCTACCTAATGCTTACACTCACCTCCTCCCCTGCGTCGATCGGTATACACGCTGGGCTGAAGCCATTTCTCTGCCGAATTCAGAGGGAGGATACCATCACCAAAGCATTCGTCAGTCGTTGGATCGCCATTCCCGGTGCTTTATCAACGGTCACAGCTGACAGAGGATCCCAGTTTGAGTCCTCTCTGTCTTATAAGCCCTCCTCACTTTTCTTGGCTGAACGTGCATACAGACAACAGCCCACCCAGCAGCCAATGGCATGGTTGAGAGTTTCCGCCGCCAGCTAAAGACAGTCCTGTGTGGGGCAGAGAATTCAGCAAACCACTCCGACAACCTGTGTCTGGCGCTTTTCGACATTCGACCGGCACTGAATCTGGGTGTAGACTGGAGCGCAACCGGGTTAGTGTTCGACACTATCCCCTGACTGCCAGGTGAAACTGTCATCCCAAAAATCTCGTGGTGCTGACGAGAGGTCTGCCAGTTTTGTGTATCCTCTGTGGCAGCTTATGCGTCTGCTATTCCCCGTCTCATGTTGAACTACATCGACCGGGTCTTGTGTCGAAAAACGCTTGGCCAACTGCACTCATGTGTTCGCTCGGTGTGACTGTGTACGCATGTCGCTGGAATCACAATACGAAGGACCGATCCGGATACTTTCACTCGCTACCAAGACCTGCCGGAACCGTCGTGACGACAAGGAGGATGTGGTCAGTGTCGATCTGGTCAAGGCTGCGTGGTGGATGAGCCGCCCGACCGGCTTCAAGGACAAAACTGTTCAAAAAACCTTTCCACAAATAGCTGCGCTGAGTCATAGCTCTTTGATGTCTTTCAACTGTCGCAACTACTTTACTGTACGGCTAGGCTACTTTGAGGTCTTCTACACTCAGCCGAAAATAAGTCCGTCGTTTCGTTAGATCTCCCATTCAGTTTGAAGGGCAATATAGTCTTCTAAAGGAATGCTCCCTCTGAAAACTTCCTCGAGGCACATTTATAAAGAGTGGAATAGTACAATTGTATGGTCCTTTCATTTACTTGTGCGCATAAAAGCACATGTTGGCCAACACTATCGATAAAAGGCAATACTCATGGTCAGTTTTACAATGGACTCTTGTCCAAGAAATAAATTCTCAGTTACACGATACTTGAGCTTCAAGAGTCTTAGTCCTCATCCAGCGGCAAATAGCCCAGAGGGGATCTGGGATGCCCCTTTTCCAATACATAAGAATAAGAAGTCAACGAATATTGTACGCCTTACCATCGGACATACAGTAAAATGCTTCAGACACTGAGACCACCTGACTGGATGGGCAGGACAAATAAAGCGTATAATTTTATTTCCTTAGAGGGGTAATTTCCCATCGGTTGATCGGATAAGCATTAAGGAACCCACGCACGCACTTTCCTGATACAGCGGGCCTTTTGGCTTGCGGCAGTGACATTTGGGACTTGTCTGTGTAATAAAACTCTCAGGCATAATCTTTATGCTCTGCAATCCCCCTTGCGTTAGTCGAGACACTGTCGTAGTGATTAATTCATTGAGTCCCAAATACTAGGACTACGCCTAACCGTGTGTAGAGAAGCCTCTGACAGCTCTTTCAAGGTGTAACCAGTCAGAAATGGACGAATTTATATGCATAGGCAGGCAGTGATTACCGGCAAAGACAAGGGCGACCAGGATGGCCATCATCTGGCCGACATCAACCGGCCAGAGCTTTTGCAACCCCCGAGGATCGAAACCGCAACCTGTCGGTTAGAAGTCTAACGCTCTTAACAAGTGGGCCACGTACTCCTTGTCGCGTCGATTGCGATCGGGTATACTAACAGTGGTAGAGGAACGCTTACCGACGTGAATAACCGGCCGGCGCTGATCCAGCGATCGCCTTCGGTCTGAAGCTCCACAGGTAGTTGCATAGTAACACCTAACCCCGACCCCAACCCGAACCTTGAAAATTTGTGCAAGGTGGCTTGTGACACCTAAAATGACTCAAAAGGGCTACCGAGGCATAGATTTTCTTTTAGTAGATCTCCGTACTTCATCCTTCAATTTGCTCGCGCGGGGTGTCTCCCAAGAACCTTCCTGATTGCAGGCATGATAATGGATGACCTCGCTTTGTCTCGAAATATCGGCCTTGAACCCACTCCGGTCTCGAAGAACGATGAACGGTTAATAAGTAAGGAGATTGGACAGGCCGTTTTAGACTTTTTATACCAGCACCCAGCGGACCCTCAACCACAAGCCACCAAGACCCCGATCAACTAGTCCTCGAGCCAAATGGGTTGTACTACTTATGCCAGTCGCCCGCGTTCTGCGTACAGCGATAGGAATACTCAAGGCCACATGAAGGAGGTGTCTAATGACTCGTCCTTGAGCACCTGCATGCCGAATCGTACGACATACTTACTTTCTTCCATTAAGTGAACACTTTCCTTCGACCGCTCAACTACTTCTGATACTTGTAAAATTAAGCACAGTAAATATATGGTTCTAAGTGAATCGACAATCTAAAGGAAACAGCCTCTTTCGGGGCGCAAGAGAGGAAGCCGATGCAGAAGGTCGGGAGTTTCTGACGCGGAAAGCAGTTAAAAATAGATCTCCTAGCTAGCACTTTCCCCTTGGCGTTGTTGTAACCATGACAGAATTCAGGTATAAGGGCATTTCTAATCCACCTTATCTGCACTTATCATGGTGTCATCAAATTGTAAACCTCAGTGACGCTTAACCGACTGTCAGACGAGCCGGATAAACTCCGGGCTCTTAAGATCCATCTAGGCAACATCCATAGATGCCTTAATTCGACCGACCTCGAAGCCATCAACAGCTGGAGTGGGGTTCGGATGTGATGACTTCCAGGACGGTGTCGTTTTTTTGTCGGTACAACGCATGGCCAGACCTTTAGAGCTGGTTAGTAGGGAGATCATGGTCAACCGGCTTTCTTCCCCTCCATCGAAGATGTGATCTGGTGGAATTCGTTGGAGGATGAGACATGAGGTGGAGGATCCCTCCTGAACACACCAGCCATGTTCTTCACCCATATAAAAGGATCGCTCTGATGAGAGCTTCGGCTCCTCTCAGCCTGTATGATCTCACTACAGTATCTAAGCGTTCAGAGAAGGCTTGTACGTATTTGAACTTTTTACGGTCCTGATAATACTTGCTCTGGATGGCCAGACCGCACGATCAATCGGCAGTGGTGGACTTGGGAAGTTCGACTCACTCCTTTTTTCAACTATCCAACACGACCACCACCAACCCGAAAAACCACTTCCGCGAGTTGACTGACTGGCAGGTCTCGAGAGCCGGAAGTGCGCGGTGCACGCGATTGTTTGCGATGATGGAGAAGCAGCGTCGGGTTCGTAGCCACATTCTGGAGATTTCGAAAACACTGCAGACAGCATCTGCTCAGGCGATGATGTCGTCCTTACTCTGTCCGTTTGCCCACTTTTTAAAACTGGCCACCATCAAATGCAAGGGGCTTTTTCTCCAAATCAGGGACACAGTTCGACAAAACCTTCGTCCTCGTAGCCCTTATGAATAAACAGACTAAATTAGTGATCTCACTAGCCGGCAATACTGCATTCTGTAGGACACCATAGGTTGATGCCAGCAAAACACTATCGTCAGCGTACTCGAGGTTGGCCGGGCGGTTTTTATGCGTGTACGTGATACGAAATGCACATTGGGCAAATTTAACCCTTTGAGGATCCAGTCAACGACATGTTTAGACAGGATGGACTACTAGACGCAACTTTGTCGAACTTCAGACCGAAACTGAGCGATTAAGAGGTATAGCCGCGGATAAAAACTACTGCGGTGGCGAAACGATAGTAGGCCTTCGATACACTGCTCAGCCGTAGTATTCCCCGCATGGACCCCTAGAGGGTAATGACAGCTGCAGTGAACTCAACAAAACTGGTAACCGTCAGCTGTTGGAAGCCATTGCGGAATTCGAAAAGGCACGGCAATGTGGATGTGTGATTGATGCATGCGCATGACGCTGGGAATAAATTTTGTTTTGCTTTTGTCCGTCAGTCCCGCACAATTATTGACTTTCACGAAAGTGGCCAAGGCAAAGAATCACGTTGTGGGACTTTCCACTCCCCTCTTACCGCCTTGACAATAGGTACACAGATAGCTGGGTCCAGTCATCAGGGATGATCTCACCTCCTCAAACTCGTTCGGCTGCCTAAAAATGTCCCAGAAACGAAAAAATAAAGACAGAAAGTTAGACCGAACGCAACGGGGCCTCATGATACCATCGTAGCAGAGCCGGTGCACGGCGGTCGACTGCAGGAGCAGCCACGTCTATTCCGGAAATATTTACACTTCACCGGTTTTCAGAAAACAACTGGGATCCAACGCCCAGGCTACCGGAACCGCGGCGTCATCAGCCTGCGTAGGACTTACGGTCTACAGGTCACCATTAATCCTGACTGCAAGTGTTGAGGAACGCAGACGAAGGTAGAGTCCAACGCGCTAGAACGACGGATGCCTCAAACAGAATATCCTCTCCAGCATTCACTTGGTCCCCGTTCTATGACGGCATGCTCGGGTTGAATGTAGTCACTTCGTCACCATGTCACCATTCATCTTCATGGACCAGTCTAGACAGAGTTACCAATGAGCGTAGGGCTGGTGTCCGGCACGACGACAGCCTCATAAATTGTGCGAAGCCCAATGATGCCACTGCAATATGGCAACCGTGAACTGCCATTAAATAAGTTTACTTGCCACCGCTGCCTTGTGGTTAGGCTCTTGAGCCAAAGTGCTGGAGGAGGAGAAGACCTCGAACAAATAATCCAAACAGCTGTTTGGGACTCGCCTGTACTTATAGCTCCCAAGAAACCTCGTGAAGATATGTTCGAATTAAGTATTTCGATCCATGCTACGGCGCCCATGGGAACCGACGCACTACGCAATCCTGGTCCAGCTGTGCGAGAGAATAATAGGCGAGCTGGACTACTCAATCGGGAACGGACTCTTGGTATTGGATACCGGAATGTACAAACGTTTCTGGATCCTGACACCCAAAGCCTGAAGACGTACAGTCTTAATCAGTACAATGTAGATGTTGGCTGCCCACCTACCTGAAGTCCCGAGTTGTCGACTCTGGCGCTCGGGAAACAAAGATCCCGAGTGTCAACTCACACTGTACCACTCCTTTACCAAAGCGGTCCATGCGACTTTTCTGGTAGACATGCTGTGTCGATCGCCCTCTCGCAATAACCGGACCGCCCACTACTTGCTTGGGAACCAGTTAATGGCCGGATGGCTTACGTGCGATTTAAGGGTCACTTCACGAACATCACTGTTGTCCCCGTGCATGCACCAACATCAGCTGCCGAACATTGAAATAAGGACATTTTTACTCGCTGTTGCAAGGGTTAGTTGGAAGACCCCCGCCTTGATCTTCAAGTTTTTGTTGAGAACTGGGATGGCCGAAATGGACCTGGCGACTCTTTCAAGGATCACCTTATCGACCGATTTGGGTTCGGTTCGAAATGCGACAATAATGAGAGATTGCTGAACTTTGCTGATCAGAATCGACTATTTGTCACCAACACGTGCTCCCAGCATCACCATAAACATCTTCTGGCCTGGTATCCAAACCACAGTCATACGGCCAGTCTGATTGACTACATTCTAGTCAGTTCAAGGTTCCGCAGCTGGATCCACAATAGCTGATCGATGCGTGGTGCCGAAACTGGTAACGCCCATGGATTGACCATATTCTTGTTGACACACACGCTCAAAAGTTCACCTCTCATCTACACCCAAAGTGTCGCGGTAATGACGCCTTGATGTCGCCGAACTACGACAGCCCAGCACCATCGGGGTCCTGAGCAGAGAAATCTGGTCCTGTTCTACTACCCGAGCTGACGGAGGTCATCATTAACGGCATGGGTCTGTGGGGCAGGAGGGGATATATTTGGATACACCCAGCGGCGCAACAGGGACTGGATCGGCGAAGGCACCTTGCAGTTGTCTGCCCAAACTGCTCTAGCCAGGTACCGTAATGATGACTCACTCCGCCAACTCCGGAAAATGACGGCAAAGTCGGCTAGGGGTGACCGGAAGAGAGTGAGCTAAAACAGCGATCTCAGTGGAGTAGGCATCAAACGCTGGAGAACTGCTCCAAATTACCCGCCAAGTTAGTCATAAGTACCACTGGGCCACTCTGTTCGCGATGCGAACGGTGGTTTTATTGCCGACAACTCAACCAAGATGGAACATTGGAGTGAGCACTTCGAGTACCTTCTCGACTTTGATGAGCAACCCACCGCACCCTCGCTCTCATCTGCAGCGGAGTTTTATCCCTCTCCAGCATATGTAGTGTCGTGCGACCCCCTTCTGAGGACGAAGTCACTGGTGGAATACAAAGGGCGCGCAACAAGGCACCCGACGGGGACGGTATTCCTGCTGAAATCCGCAGGTCTTGTGTCGACACTGGCGTCCTGGTTCCATGAGATGATTGAACAAGCGTGGAGATAAGGTCGTTCCTGATAACTGGGCTTCGAGCATCCTTATGCCTGCCTCCAGGACAAGACGCGAGAACCAGCGCCCCACAAACCTCATCAACGTCGCTGCAAAGGTCTTCCCCTTATCCATTTCAGGCGATTCTAGGCTGTACGTGACTCTAGAACGAGACCTAACCGGACCGGATTCCGAGCTGGACGTGTATTTGCCAGCCAGAATCACTACCATGATCAATGTTTTCTACCACTTAACCACCGCGCGGGTCCTAGTCCATAGCAGTTTCTCCCAGTCGTTCGATATTCGATCTGGTGTTCGGCAAGGTTATATCCTGTTCGAATACGCCGTTGACTGGACTCTGAGGAACGTCCTGTACGAAGTTGACGGTGTTCAGTTTTCCCCCGGCCGCCGGCTGCCTGATCTAGACTACGCTGAGGACATCGCTTTACTAACTTCAAGTTTTGGCAATCTACAGTCATGGGTGAATGAGGTCGCCGGATCCGCCGGTTTATCCACAAACGCTGGGGAAGCCAAGGTGTTTTCCAGCTACATCCCCGACCAGAGGCACCTCTCGAGATTAATGGCTGTCAAATTGATGATGTAGAACGTTGGGCTGCGCAATTGGAAGATGGGCGAAAACTGGTGTTTGGCGACCACCGACTGAAGACAATCTTCCAAGTGGACTGCACCGACTTCGTCTCAAATGAGACAGTGGGCATTCGGTGTGACATCGCAAGTATGCTTCAGGCCGTTCAAGGAAGGCGACTGCGGTAGTTCGGACACGTTCTTCGCCGTCCACCTCGCGAACTCAGTGTCGCTGCCCGCGGCGTGGCATCGATACCCACTCGGAGGCGTCGAAGCGGTAGCCAACCCCAAACCTGGCTCGACCAGTCAGTCACGACACGGAGTTGGCTCTCAGACCTTCGATATTCGGTCTCCATTCCTGACGAATAAACTGGTGTCCAGATCCGCTGTCGCCAGTCGTCACGCATGGAGAAATATAGACCGCGACATCACCGAAGCCGGATAGATCAAAAATGATCGCGGACGTGTCGAGTACAAGTATCAGTCTCGGTGGGTAAATGTAGACGGCTCAGCCGGACTCACGAAGTCAGGGGACTGATAACTGTGACTGATGACAAGGACTTGGAAGAATGAGCAATGCTACTCCAAGACCGCAGACCCCTCCATGGCCACTACTCGGTGGTCGGATGATTCTAAATGACTTCATGCAACGTGAATGAGGCCCAGCATAAGGCGATTCCCGCAACGATCCCTCATCCTAGCTAAGGACAAGGCCTCACCCAGGTTTACAGACGCGACCTCAGACGCTCAACACGAGCCAGGATGGCGAGTCAACTACCACTCACGGCTTCCCACCAAAGTCCTTTTCATACGCCCTTACGTGCCACAAACCCTCAAAAAAGGTGGCAGACCACCCAGGCCTCGTGCGAGACCACACTCTACCTCCCCCCCCCGAGGCGCCGCATCCTTGTACAATTCCATCAGTAGGCCTTAACAGCCGAATGTAGGGATATGCCAATAGCCGTGCGGGCCACCATACAGCTCCGGCGCATAACACCATGTCTGGGTTAAGGAGCGCAACCCAGCGGACAATACGAACCCACAAGTCGTTAAGGGGGCACCACTCAGACCAAAGCTCGAACAGCACCGGAACCCCCTGCCTACCGCGTCATCATGGGAGCCCTGTAGTGACGCCCAAAGACTGCCACGGAAGACACCCAGGCCCCGTACGCACCTCCAATCGGAAATCTAGCAGACCGCGCGGCAAACAACTTGCACAAGCAAGCGATGCCAATAACGGCTGGGCGGACAGCAGACGCCTCCCGAAGACATCCAACTCAAGCCAACACCGGCAGCCCGCGGCAAAGGACGGTCACCGTACCGAGCGTACTAGTCAAACGCATCAACTTTAGCCTCTACCTTACAAGCAACCCCTTAGGTACCCCCACAACGCGACCCGATGTGAGCACGCCAGCCACTAAAACCAGTGAGCAAGCTAACGACGCATTAGACGCAGGACACCTGGAATCCCGTAGCATCGGAACTGCGGACGACCAATTCACGCGAGCTCATGAGACCCGCCCACGAAAGCCACATATGTCCATACCAGAGAGAAACAAAGCGAGCACACTTTAAATCGACAAAATTACCAAGGCGCAAATCAAACAAGAAGGCCACAGGATTGTCTGAGATTTTAATGAAAAAGTAAGTCGATACTTAGAAACATTTTCGGTGAACGATTCCGGGGCCAGACTCGTCATACTCTTGCTTGGAGATCCACATCTGTTGGAATGTCGACAGGGAAGCCAGGATCGAACCACCAATCCACACAGAGTACTTCCTCTCCGGTGGCGCAACAATCTTTATCTTCATCGTGCTCGGAGCCAATGCAGATATTTCCTTCTGCATACGGTCAGAGATGCCAGGGTACATGGTCGAACCTCCAGACAGAACCGTGTTCGCGTACAGGTCCTTCCTGATATCCACATCACACTTCATAATGGAGTTGTATGTGGTCTCGTGGATACCAGCTGACTCCATACCAAGGAAACTCGGCTGGAACAGAGCCTCGGGGCAGCGGAAACGCTCGTTGCCAATAGTGATGACCTGGCCATCAGGCAACTCGTAGCTCTTCTCGAGGGCTGAGCTCGACGCCGCATTGCTCATCTCCTGCTCAAAGTCCAACGCCACATAGCACAGCTTCTCCTTTATGTCTCGCACGATCTCGCGCTCGGCCGTCGTAGTGAAACTGTAGCCACGCTCAGTCAGAATCTTCATCAGGTAGTCCGTCAGGTCACGACCAGCCAGATCCAGTCGAAGAATGGCATGCGGCAGTGCGTAACCCTCGTAGATGGGCACAGTGTGCGTGACACCGTCACCAGAGTCCAGCACAATACCGGTGGTACGACCAGACGCGTACAGTGACAACACAGCCTGAATGGCCACATACATGGCCGGGGAGTTGAAGGTCTCGAACATTATCTGGGTCATCTTCTCACGGTTAGCCTTCGGGTTGAGAGGCGCTTCAGTCAGCAGTACAGGGTGTTCCTCGGGGGCAACACGCAGTTCGTTGTAGAAAGTGTGGTGCCAGATCTTCTCCATGTCATCCCAGTTGGTCACAATGCCGTGCTCAATTGGGTACTTCAGGGTGAGAATGCCGCGCTTTGACTGGGCCTCATCACCGACGTAACTGTCCTTCTGGCCCATGCCAACCATGACGCCCTGGTGCCTTGGACGGCCTACAATGGATGGGAAGACGGCGCGTGGAGCATCGTCTCCCGCGAACCCGGCCTTGCACATGCCGGAGCCATTGTCAATCACAAGAGCGGCAATATCGTCGTCACCCATCTTTCTGTGGAGAGCACTTGATGGTTGTTTATATAGCTAGACGCGACTGCCATATATGGCCGTTTATGCCTAACCAATGACGTGCAGGTAGTTAAGCCAATAACCTGGGTGAAGGCGTGCATCCAGCGCCCATTGGTCAGTTTGAGTGTGATGTGTCCGTTCGTGCATTGCGTGCGCGGATTCGGCGAATGTTCCCTAAGCGCGCTTGGTGCATAGGACGGAAAGCGGGGTTCGACGAGTTATGTTGAGCACCTGTTCTTCACTGTTATGTTCTGGTTTCTGATTGGGAGACTTCGTGAGTACTCTGAACCTTTCGCAAGTGTAGACTGGAACGCAGTGCTTGACTAATACGCACTCGCCCTTTTTACTGAATGTTAGGAGAGCATATTTGTGACACCTTAACGCTCGAGTTAGTAGATGCCAGTTGCCGTTGTTGGCGCGTTATTTATCGCGCCCCTACTGGATTCTTATACTCGATACGCAGGGAAAGGGGTAACTCGAGTCATCAGTCAGATAAACAGTCTTTGCTCCATGCATCCAGGGGAAGCGTAGGGATTATTTTGAAAGTATAATCTTTAATGCCACGTTCCTAAACATGTCCCCCATCAGGTTAAGGTGCCCTGCTCCGAGGCGACTGTTGATCTTGAAAACTTAGTTGCACCTTTAGGGCGTACGTCCATAGAAATGCGTTTGCCTTTGGTTATGCTCGGCTGACTAACCCGTCCAAACAACTACAGTTGTGTAAACCAAATTAAAGGCATGCTCGACAGATTGCCTAGCGAAAAGACACGGCAGTATCAGTAGCCTAATAGATAAGCGATCTGGGCACGAAATGATTGTTGCTAAGTATCATTTTGGAGCGGTGAACGTATAGCGCGTAATAACTAATTATGTGAACTGCCGTCGTGACGCCCATCCTACGTGAAGTGTAGAGCGAGGCTTGTCAGATATTTAAACCTCGAATTGACCAACAGTACAAATAAACAACAAGCAAACGGCTGTCCTGACATTTTAAGTATTCCAGTTGCTTGGTCACCAGCAACTGTGACCTTTCCTGTGTCAACTCATGGTCACACGCCTTGTGCGCATTGGCGGGACACCGATGACTGCCATATTGTTATCTCAAAAAGAGCGATAATCGACTTTTCGACCGTCGTTTTTGATGACGTCCACTGTGTGCTCCGCAGCAGTGGGAAGGCAGGGACGGTGGCCTGCGAGTGAATTAGTTTATGGTGGTGGTAGACTTGTGCAGTATCTGACGCGCCCTCACCTCCCCAACCTGAGCCGCGTCTTAAAGAATAGTCAAGAAGACAAGAAGTGGGAAAGAGAGAGCGCATAGCTGGCGTGGCCGGAGCCGCCCCTAGGCGTGTCGCCACACCTGGCCATATAGGCCCTATAAAGGAACCATTGCGGCCTGACTCAGTCTACCAGTCCGCCACTCCACACAAGCACACACGGAACTGACTGCGAGGTCCAAGTTATCCCGCCAGTTGGCAACCTTCCAAGCCATGGATTTTAGCGCACCCTGATAGTGTTAATCGCGTCTATAGTGAGAAAGTGCGTTGCGTCGTCGATCTCACACTATTCATTTTCCCAGTCCGAGCCGGTCAGATGTCTGGGGCCGGAAATGGGTGTGTCGAAAAGAGACCTGAACGGAGCAGAAAACGGAAATGTTTATACGCAGGACAGCCAGCGGTCACAAGCAGAAAAAGGCAAAGAAGGGGGACAAATGACAACAAAGCTTTTAAATTAAACAATAAAGGCGATAAGCAATATACACGTGGACGGCAGTGCCACAACCAAATTGATATTGTTGGGCGTCTAAAGCTATGCCCCTCTTGCGTCAGCTCTGATCTGGACAGATGTGAATGTGCCATTCGGAGAACTAAGGCATTTGTGACAAAAGTGGAGCCGGGACAAACAATTCAGCCAGCTAATGCATTCAACCTCGGTGGTCGTCGATCTGACTAAGTCATGTCACTGATGCCATATTAGGAAAGAAAGCGGAGCAGACTGACCCTGTGCAACCTCCCTTCACTCCAAGATATCTGGCAGGTCTTGGAGCTATCAGGCCAAATCATGATTCGTGACTACAAATAGCATCACTTAGCGAAATAATTCAACTCTCCGGCCTGGGAACTGAACTACAATGGCCTTTCATAATGTGACCCTTTGGTAAATTCAGGCGAGATGAAGTCAGTGTGATTCGACTCCGCTCCACATGAACTCAGATGCAGCGGGTTCATGACAGGCGCACGCGAGAGCTTCGTGTTGGAGCAGACTCTATGCTCCCACACCCATCTCCAACCGTCTGAGCCATTGTGGGGTCGATAGGTGTGGATAGGTGTGGGACAAAGGAGTGAGGTCGAGGTTGTGCAAGTGCACCTCACTACACTCCGAGTCGCGCTCTCTCCCTATCCCTTCTCCTCCAACGGCCTCCGCCGCTGTTGTGCCTCAACGATAAATGGGGGTGTATTAGCCTGCGGGGGAGGGGGGGGGGGC
>CACRXP010000191.1:988338-1008106 GCA_902702965.1 Spirometra erinaceieuropaei | reverse complement strand
ACGGATTTGGATGTGGATGCTGGTGGCAAGATTGGCGGCATTGGCAAAATGGGTGGATTCAAGGTAAAGATGCCGCACGCGCACTTGAAGATGGGCAAGTCGGGCAAGGTGAAGGGTCCGAAGGTGGATGTGGAGATGCCTGCGCTTGTGGTTTATTCCCCGGATGTTTCTGCGCCTGCACCTGACCTGGTTTCTTCTGGCCTTTGTGTGTCTTCTGCTGCTGGTCCCTGTGGAGGTATATCGGTTGTTGATTCTCGTGCGCGTTCTGCCGCAGTCGACTTTGGTGGTTTGGACGACGTTGACCATGGTTCCGTTCCCGCTGTCCGTTCCGGTTTGTCTGTTTCCACCGTTCCATCTTCTCACCTGTCGCCTCCGATTTCGCCTTTGGGCTTGTCTGAGTCCGAGTCGTCAGAAGTGGAATCTGCGTCTGATACGCCTCCTTTCTCATCTCCTCCTGAGTTTTGGGCTCATTCTGTTACCCCAGAGTTGGGCAAATCATATGGTGTTCATGGCGGTGCCTCTCTGCCTCGCAGTAAGGAAGAAGATCTGGTAGTCTCCGAAGACTTAAAGAAGGTCGGCTTCAGGCTGCGATGGCCATGGTCTTCCCAGAAGGTCACACCCAATGTGACGCCTTCGCTCTCTTCTCAACAACGAAAAATGAGTAGTAGTTCAAGTGGTGTGGTGGAAGGTTCGCCTCCAAACAAGAAACGCAAACGGCCTCTGAAGCCAGAGAAGCGGAGACGGAAGATTGCGTCCGAGAAGCCTGCCCCAGTTGGCTCGCTTAGCCGACGTGATGAAGATCTTGGCATCCAGGCGGACATAAGCACTACCGTCCAAAGTTCAGCTCCGAAATTCGACGATACCCTTGAGTCTGGGCAGAAACGAGACTGGTCTTGGAAACGTGGAGGCCGGCTTCAGCAACCCTCAGCGCAAGTCCAGGTTGAAGAGGCTCAACTAGTGCCACTGCAGAGCTCCACCCCCTCCAAAGCTATCGCCCCGGATTCGAGACCAAAGAAGCATTTTGCAGGTCTGTTTAAAGCCAAATCCACCAGAAAAGCTACCGCCACTGTTGATGTTCGAGAGCCATTGCAGGTTTCCATAGAGATGCGCAAACCCAGCAGTAGCAGCCGATGTTCCTCCACCGAACAGCCTCAACGTCAGACCTGGCACGCTCCCAGCATAAATGACACTGAGGTGGACAGCGAAAGGCCACCAACACCCCCCTTGCCATGCCTGCCCGACGCAGATATCTCCAAGGACTTGGCTGTTGCATACAGGCGCTACTATGCGTACGGGTCCCCGCTCCGAAGGCCCCGTCCCTGGAGCACTCTAGACTTCCCACCGCGGAATTGTAAATTTAGAAATGACGATAACCTCTTCCCCTACGCAATCACTCCCACCAAGTTGCCTAGCTGTAACTGGAAGACGGATGAGGAGTATGACGTGCCCTACATGGACGATGATGCCCTTCCCGAAGAGGAACCCGAATGGGCTCTTGGGGAGTCCCGACGCACCCTGACTCTCGCTACGGCTGATGTGGCGAGTTTCCAGACAAGCCTCCTAGCGGCTGGCGAACCAAGTGAAGCTTCCTTTGGTGAGTCTGGTTCCCACTAACTTTCACTTACATCGATGCCTTTAATCCACTCTGCTGTACCATTTCAGTTTGAACCTGAGGACGAATTAAAATCTTAGACTGCGCTTTCGTGTAGATGGGAAGTTGCTTCGTTTATTCATTGGTTTGAGCACATTTTCAACCCGGTGGGCTTGCATGTTCGCCGAGGTACACTCAGAATGTTTCAGCTGTCAATAAGTAGGGCTACTTGTAGAAGCTGTAACGCTAAAAATGAGCGTAGGACAGAACCAAAAGACGATCTTTCCCAACGAAAGAAAAAGGCGCCTTCATCTCTTCGGCTCTGTGAGGATATAAGCAGCAAATATGACTGTCCATCATCATCATCATCATCATCATCAGCAAGGTCTGTGGAGTCACCTACCATCGCAGTGCCATTGGCATCGTTTTCAGTAGTGGGGAGTACATTAACATGCAGTCAATGTGTGCCTTTTCACCTGTCTCTGTTTAAAAAATGAACTCGACAGAAACAAGCATTGTCCTTATACCTTTGTACGGCATAGTTTCCAAGACGGAACTACAGTTTCCCTGAGTCGGTACTTCTGAATAGTTGTTTCCTAATATAATGTGTCACCTGGTATGGCGCTTAAGTCTGTGAGCTTTGCACCCGTTCGGGCTCATAACCTACCCATAAAGGGGAAAAATAGTAGCTGATAAGTACTATCGTAAAGGAGGTTTTTGCAACCTCCGTTAGCATCCGAATGGTCCTGATGTTAAGGGTTCCGTATGCACGCCTCGAAATCATGGGCTAGATCGCAGTTGGTAGCAGGAATGGGGAAGCGGACGGCGACCTTAACCCTAACCTCAACCTTAAACGTTAACCCTTAACCCCAACGACAACCCAAACCCTAACCGAAATCGTAAACGTAACCGTAGCCCTTAGACATAGCCGTAACTGAAAAACCTAATCGTAATACTGAAACCTATTCGTACACTCAAACCCTAACCGTAACCCGAAAACCTAAGCCTAAAGGCATAACCCTAACCCGAAAACCGGAAACCATTAACCGGTACCCTAATCCTAACCTCAAACGTAAAACGGAAGCCAAATGGGTCAGATGCGATTATGGAGCCCCACAAAATAGCCCCAGTAAACAAACCCCCCCGCCACCTGTAATACGGGTCCTGGCTACCAACTGCGATCTCGCCAAATCATGACATTTAGGAACCAGATCATCCCGTTCATATCTCTTCCACTGTGAACTAGGATTTTGAGAAAATATTTTTTGAAATTATACTTGAGATATAGGGTGACAGGCGCGTCATCGATGTAGAGCATCCGGAGGCAAAGGTATGGTTTATAGGCGGGGTTGCCTACTCCAGGGGGACATCTAAGGACTTTTTGGTATTACAAATTCTGAACCCCATATTGTCACCAATTAAAAGGGGACACTATTTTTACTACTTAGTTATAATAGTAAATGAACTCGATGTCCCTTTGCAAGCATTGTCAAAAGGCATTTGATTGTCATATTTCTACTCCGATGACTACCTTTAAGCATCTCGATCACCCCCACGCAACAGCCACAGCATGCACACACAAACATCGCCAGTTATTTTCTTTTAGCACAATTGTCCCCCGGAGTAAGTAGTCCCGGACACAAACTATACCCCTCGCCCAGTTTATAGGTTGGAGGCAGAGCTCTTACAGTATTGCCCCAGCGGTATAACCAGAGATAGAGCCACTAAAGCCTTCAACCGTCGACCGGGAAGATCTGGTTCCTAGGCTTTATGATTTCCTAACATAGTTATCAAGCTAATAATTTCAGGAATTATGAAATGCAGAAAGGGAAGTAAAGTGCCCAGGACTTTACTTTTTAAGGTCGATCCCGAAGTGTTGGTGAAGGTTCGAGCTGACGACGATCAACTTCTGCGGAATAATCGCATCACGCTTACTCAACAAATGAATACTACTACTAAAAGTATGATTATATATGACAGTGGCTTATACCGTACGCAAACATGTGCATATACGGTAGAGGGCGCTCACCGATCGCATTACGAGACTAACTCGCTCCATTGCGTAGAAGGCGATTGTTGACAAAGTCAAGGGAGATCGTACCGGCCAGTTCTGGCTTAGTAACCGTCATCACCCAATTATAATCGAGCCCAGGTGTGGGACACCAGGGATTCAAACCGGGGATCTTTGGTTCATTGAGTCCAGTGCTCTACCATTGAACCATGAGGCCGTTGTCCCGTCGGTTCTGATTAGGAATACTAATAATGATAGGTTATCGGTCACCGATCAAGTTACACGACATCATCTGCATACGCTACTAGTTGCTATGCGACTGTCTACGAGGGCTCTAGATTAAATCCAGAGGCACAACTGGAGGAGTATGTTCCGTAACCAAAGAGCTGAACGTGCTTCCAGCATATATCCAAATATATTGACAGGTAGGCGTCGCAACAGGGTATTGTTTGAAATCAGATATGTTCTTTGAGAAAATTAAGAACCATCATTGTGTAAATTTTCGGCGTGCACCTAAACGTCGACTGTTTTGCACACACTTGCTCTACGTCTAACGACGACCTCGGGGAACCGACGTGAGAGAGAGAGAGAGAGAGAGAGAGAGAGAGAGGAATTCGCTTTATTTTGAAATCATAAATTCAAAATATTCAGCAAAAAATTGGCTCCATTCACTGTGGGTAGTAAACAACATAATAGATTACTCAAGAGTCAAGAAGTTTAACACAAAAGGGGCGATTATTATGGGGACAGTCCAAGTCTTCGCTCTGTAGTTCTATCTCTTCGCACGTAAGATAGCGCGCTAGGAATGGCAATACAGAAGCTCGAAAAACCGATGTGCGACAAGGTATAAGCCGGAAGCCGCGGCGCACCGGGCGGGAAGACTTTGCAGGAATAAGATCAGAATGCAAGGGATGGGCAACGCCATCTATGATCCGACCAGCAAATTGCTTGACCCTATTGAAATTTCGTTGTAGGATAGTGTCGACTAAAATAGATAAGAAATAGGAGCGGCAGAAGAGAGAATTCGGAAGACTCGTTTTAAAATTAAAAGTTCCTTTTTAAGCAAAGCAGGAAAAATGACAGGGGAGCAGTATAGGATAAGAGGAAGAATGCAGGCATTGATGAACCGCCAGACTAAGGGTTGAGGTGTGTGGTAGGAACGTAACCGACGAATGTAATAAAGAAGTTTACGAACTTTGGTAAGAAGGGATTCAATATGGATGGAAAATGAGAGATCTGAGGACAAAGTAACGCCAAGATACCTGAAAGAGGATACCTCGTTAGGAAGGATGTCAGAGGATGCAGGACTAGGAGAGGGCCACAGTCGGAAAATACACTGAACCGTTTTTTGGTTGTTCATTAGGAGACCATTTTCCTCCGACCATGCTAGAACATGGTTTAAGCCTTCCTTTAGAGACTGGAGGTGTGTCTGACTTTTGAGAGAGTATCCAACAACCACATCGTCAGCATACATAACCAAAAGACAGTCGTTAGGGGATTTTAGATCGTCGGTGTGGAGGGAGAAAAGATGAGGGGATAGAATGGAACCTTGACGAACTCCGCAGTCTTTGGGAAGGACCATAGATTTCCGCTTGCCAGATTGGACAAATTGAGTGCGGGAAGTAAAATAATCGCTAAGTCATGAGATGACCCCAGTCTGGAGAGCCGCACGCGGATGTTTTGGTGAGGAGAAGCGGGCGCGGGACGGTACTGAAGGCGAAGGAGTAGTCAAGAAAAGCGCATGCGTACTCGCGGCAACCATTGTCTAATTCTTTTAGAGCAGAGCAGACCACAAGAGCAACAGCGTCTAAACTACTGCGTTTGGCTTTGTATGCAAATTGTCAAGGGTCGGAAAAAACGTCGAAAACCTACGCAGTAATGTTTCTTACTTTTCCCACATGGCATATTTGACTTCACTTCATTTATTATATATTTATATACATACTGCATTGAATAACCAGCGTTTTAATAAATGACGTCAACAAGAAGCCGAATGCTTTGGTAACAAAACAGCCTTTACTGTGTATATTTTTGAGGATGATTCCCTGACTCGTCGTAAAACGCATGGACGATGTACAAAAGCAGTTAGCCCTTTAGCCATGCCCCATAAACGATTCTAGGGTTGGCTGAAGCCTGGACCAATGCGCGTCTGTTGTATGCCCTCACCCCGCGAGGATTGGCTGAGTTCATTCCCACTTGCCCCAGTTAACTTCGTTTGCGGCATTCAAATCGATATAGGTATTGATGTATGGCTCGTCTGAGTGCTGGCGCTCATAATGCGAGTTTTTTTTCCATTTAACTGTGTGCTTCGTGTTCAGTGTTTGCATGGGCATCAGAAATAGATGGTCTCGTCTCTTTCCGGGTTTGGAAATTTTCGCCGCCTGGCCAGCTCTCCTACATGTGAAAACCGCGTCTCAGCTCGTCGACAGACAGATGAAGAAGTATCAAAAACCTACAAGTGCTTTGCGCATCCAGTTTACACGTGCTAAAGACACTGAACAGACAGTGTCATAGGAGGAGACTCACTTTGGACCGCGCAGCAGACAATGCGCTCAGACGAGTCATGCATCAACAGACACATTGGTTTGCGCACCCAAACAAAATTCTCAAGGAGAAGCAAATAAGAATGCAGCCAATCTCAACGGAGTGATGAAGTACAATGGACGCGTACTGGGGCAGGTTTCAGGGGCTTCATATGTCCAACATCGAGTGGGGAATCAATCTCACGAAGTAACATAGTAAATGCTGTTTCTAACCAAAGGAATTTGGCTCCTATGCATGCATATTTTCACTTAGGAATGGGCGTACGCCGATCCATTGGCTTTCCGAAGCAGACTAGCTTCATATGAGTGATAGGGGTGACGAACAGGCAACCACCTATCGGGCCGAAGTCGTCCGAGCCATGATGACAGAAGGGGGACTATAGAGGTTGCGGTGGAGGGTTGATAGATGCAGATCTGTTTTTGACTTGTTTGCCTTCATCCAGCCAACCATACTCGATCTGCAGCGACAGAGCATGGCAGGTGACGAGGCACTGATGAACTTCGGTTCGATGAAGCGCCTATGACCCATCTGGTAGACCCCAGTGGTGGACCAACTGTGCCAGATGTGCCTGTGCGTATGTTTGCGTTTCCAGTCCCAGCTGGCGGTCAGGGTTATGATTGGCCGAATGAAGGCGAACAAACCCGAACCAGTTCTGTATCAGTCGACTCCCAGACTGTCGTCTCCCCTCTGATATATGTTTATATATATATATATATATATATATGGCTGATAAAAGCGAAAATGCGCGTTTCCGGACATAATGGAGAAGGCTAGGTGATCACAGGAACCATATACCTATATATGCCAAAGAAATCCATCTTTAAAATTATATTTCTTGCGATGCCTGTTTTTAAATTTATATATACCATATATGTAGCCATACATATATATGCATAAACATCCTGTGGGAGACCTGTCCTCATTAGCCGCTAGTGTTTAACCGCAAGGTGGAGCTCTTTTGAGGTCGAATTCAATCATATGCGTCATCTTATCCAGCCATCTCGCACTCATTCAGGTTATCGCACTGTGTGTGTGAACAGCTCCTCTCTGGTTGCGCTTCTGTGAGCCGGCGCTGTGCCAGAAACCATGCAGGTAGCGACGTGCCTCAATCGCGCAGGCAACAAACCCCATAGAATTGCCGCCGAAGGGCAGACGCCTGTGTGTGCGTGTCGTGAGAGCACACCCCGAGGGCGTTGAGACACTTGAGCCCTGGTAAGGCCGTAAACTGTCGTCACTTAGTGTACAACAGGTCAGGCAGGATCAATATTAGTGTGTGTGTGTGTGTGTTCTCGCGCACGCATTGCCTCGCGCCAACACGTCTGCCGCCGCTGCTGCACGCCAACAGGTTGCCACCGGCCTCACATATGTCATGACGTCATACCTGTGCACCTGGATGTACGATTATCTCTCTTCGGAGTTTTCGCGCTCTGTCGCCTTTGGGCGCAGGAGCGCTGGAAGACATAACTGCAAGAAGTGGCGGATCTGTTTGTTTGTTAAGCTGGGCTTCTGCATTGTGCAGCCAGTCCCCAAGAAAACTGAACACTGAGTGCGCTTTTCAGCAAAAATTATGGTCTGGGTGATGTTGCTATGCCGAAGGGCTTGAATCACATTTCGATGCTGATCCACATTCAGTAGCTTGCCGTGCCTTAGGGCTCTCTCTCTCTCGAGCCCAACCTGCAGCCATACAGCGGCGCCTAATAAAGGCAGAGTAACGTTACCGACAAAGACAAGGGAGACTGGGATAGCCATTTCTGGCTTACTAGCCGTCGTCAGCCAGCCGTGCCCAACTCGCGACCTGTCGGTTAGAAGTCCAACACCCCTATCCACTGAGCCACATGCTCCTTCTCCTGTCGGTTGCGATCGGGAATATACAGTGGTAGAAGGGAGCGCACACCGATCGTGCTACGGAACTCACTCGTCCCGCATTCACAAAGGAAGCCGAATGTGATTGGTGTTTTTGTCCAGTGATTTTTGATGTCTGTCTGAAGGGACTAAATCTCATTCTTCGTGACAGTAATGCTGATACGTTTATTTTCTTATGCTTATTTTGCGAGGACTTGCTTATTAAGATTTTCCGTGGCTAGTAAATATTGTATTTTATTAAAGAGCTAGCACTTTCTCAGACGTTTAAACTGTTCGTAAGGGGGTTTATGAGCATCGTTTAGAGAAAATCCCCTTGTGTCCGAACTTGCGAATGCCGAAAATGGCCTTGTTCGATCCGGACGCAGTTATTCTGTGAACGAAGCCAAATGAAGCTAAGTTCATCGGATAACTGCATGTTTGTATCTCCAAATGTAGCGGTAATAGGTGTTGTTCAGCGAAGTTTCTTTCTCAACAGTCCCAGCACAGGTGAAGATCATGTGAACCGTGCAGGGGAGGACCTTACGGTGAGCCAAACCCCGCACAGCTGTGTATCACGGTCCCAGAAAATCGACACTATACCTGTTTGGACCTCTCGTTGACGTCAGTGCTTAGAGCAGAGTAGAGCAGATAAGGATCTCGCTGACTTTTTCTCATAAATAGTAGTGAAAATGCGATTCCCAAGTAGCATATCAAAAGAAGAGGAGGCCGATACAAGCGAAGATGCGAGTTCAAGGAACTAGTTGATAAGAGGAAGGAAAAGCGATCGCTGGAACAAGGGTTTTATTCGCCTGACGTTTCGGATTCTCACTCGAACCCATCATCAGAGACATTGGCAGACCCGTTTCTGTCAGAAGAGCAGGCGTCCACTAGGAACGCGGTTTATCATGCACGCTCTAAGAGCTTCTCCTAAGTTAAGAGTTTTGAGAACCTTAATGGTCTCCTCGTATGCCAGAAAACTGTGTGAAGTATCAAATAGGCTGTTGCGGGATATTTTTTTTAACTTGTGCAAGCGTTGGATGCGAATAGGAAAGCCTCTACTTAAGTAGCGATTCTCCCTAATTCTCACTCGCTTGTTGCCGCCTCAATCAAAAGTTATCTACTATATTTGAGAGAAAGGAAACAAACTCCAGCAAGCCACAGCGCGATAGCATCCCCAGAAAGTACGTGCCCTAGCAACTCACTCGTGCGGACGTTGTGTGTTGCCAAAACCAGGGGGTCTGACCAAGCACCGGACGCATAAAATGGCAATTATGTATTCATTTTTGTTGCTAAAACTACAGCCCTCTAGGGCCTTGCCCGCACTAGACTCGCTAGTGTCTGTTCGTCAATCATGCTTACATAAGTGCCTGAATTCGCTTGCTGTGAGTAAAACTCCTGTCGACGGTCTCTGGTGCAACATCTTCCGCCTATTTAAACTCTCTCTCTTGTCCTCTGCGAACTAACCATTCCAGAAAAGTCACCGCACACCAAGAAGAGCCTGAGTTTGCGAGCCTTTTCGCGGTCCAAGAAGCCCGCTAAGGAGGACAGAAAGACGAGCAAACGAACGAAATCCGGAATGCCCAATCCCGAAGACCGAGCCCCTCTGCAGGGTCCTGTCGACATTGAAGCCCCGGGCGGGCGGTAAGACAACGGCTTTTCATTCTCTGGTTAAGGTGAGTACCTCTTCTCAACTGTCTTGCATCATTTAACGTCGCAACGCTGGTCGCTCCTTCCTACAGGATTATCTTTATATATGATGGGTCGTCTGTCGCATCCGACGATGTCCACCGTGTGCTCCACGGCAAGGTGAAAGCAGGCACGGTGACTTGCGTCTGAGTTAGTTTTGTAGTTTGAGTAGACTTGCGCAGCATTCACCGCACTCTCTCCTCCTCCCTACCTGGGTCTGACGTCAGAACGTAGTCAAGAAGGCCGGAGATGAGGGAGGGCGCAGATTGCTGGCGTGACGAAATCCGCAGGAAGTAATACCACACAAAGACAAGGGAGACTGGGATGGACTTGTCCGCCCTATTTCTACACTATTACTGACCATTATGTGACTGTCTGCGAGGGTTCTAAATCGGACTTCAAGGCAAGATGGGAGGAGCGCGTCTCGTAACCTGATCGATGAACTCACTTCTAGCACAATGTAAACGTCCACGCAAAGGAACATGGTTTAATATAAGGGCTCGACTTCAGATAGGTGTGCCACCTGGTATTCCTAACTGCTTAAAACATTTCCCTTCGCCACGCCTCTGCCCCTGTGATGGGGGCTCAAGTGTCTTTAATTTAGTGCTCCCTACCACGGGCCGCGTGGTAGATGCGTTGGACGAACGCAGAGGCCTGATCAGGGTCCGACACTAGTTACCGGGCTGCACACCCAGAACAAATGCATATATGGATGCAGTCGCACGCCAATGCGCAGGATCCGGCCACGCCGACCGGTTGCGTCCGATCCCGTCTCCGGGTCGGAGGTCTACTATCACTTTAAAGTAATTCACGCACAAGTCACCATCCCTGCACCCACCATGCTGTGGGACCTTCGGTGGGCATTGTCGGAAACGACAGTCGAACTGCAATGGTGTCTTGAATTTGATCTCACGTCTTACTGAGCACGATGCAGGAGGACTACTTAGTGACCCAGGAGTTTCAACTGTAGCCACTGGGTCTGAAGATGTGGTTCCAGATGGAACGGAGACTGTGATAGAGTTACTGTTGACATCAACTCGCCCGCCCTAGAACCAGACAATTACTTGGAGACACATGAGGCCACATACACGTGGAACGGGGATGATTAAATTACGTTTACAACGGACGTAGTTGAATCTCGGTGCAATGTCTTCCTGAGTTCATACTTCGAAATCCAAATATACCTTCTCCAACTACACTAAGCAATGAACATTGTAAAGAGGGACGGCCTTCCTGAAATAACTGCCATATTAGGCGACGTGTTTGCAACAGGTGTTATATAAGCACGCAGCTTCACCGTTGCATCGCTTATGCTACCATAACGAAGACTGCTCGCGAAGTTTCTTGCGTATTGCCACAGACATGTGAGCACCTTTTGCCAACAATAAGAAAACTCTGCCTTAGATGATTTTTTTTCTGCGAAAGCTTCTCTACTTAAATACGTTTTATGCACTAGAAAAAAACACATAGACCAACAGAGTTAGGAGTACGAGGCAGCAGGTGTTTCGATCCTTTTGTGCGGCGCTCATCGGGCTGTCACGCCCCGACCGCCGCCTTCTGGAGCGGGAGGAGGGCAGGACTCTCTGGCGGAGTAAAGTCACCAAGCACATACGTAATGATGCCTGTTTGTCACCTGGTAAAACATTTCTCTGCAAAGGTGCGCATGCCAAATCTCGCAGAGGGGCTTCACTGCTACATACACGCACTCACGCACACACGCACGGGTTGCAAAGTAATCTTCGTAATGACTCGGCACTAAGCGTCGCTACCGTGACCGCCATTTACCCTAACGGCCGCGCCTTTATCGTCGCGGTTCCTGTTGAAACAGGTGAAGAAGACCTAGCTCTGCACTCAAATCATCTGCATGCTGCGTCGTTTTCGTTTCACACGCACACAAACAGCTGACCCACGCTCCTCTGTCGTGTGCCCTCCCCGGTTCTGCCTACTTAGCCCATCTCGTGCGCGACCTTTAGAGAAATTTTATGGCCTCCAAGCCGCTTGTCATTATATGCTCTCCTCGGCAATCGCTTCTGTGACCGTCTGTTAATCGGCATTTTCGTCCTGCCTATGGCGCAATGCAATCACTTGGAAGCGACAGGCATTGGCCAAAAGTTTCTATATTCCTTCTTCTTCTCCTTCTCCCCCCTCCTCCTCCTCCATCGTCTTCATCCTTGACTTCTTCTTTGGTCCTCTAACCTTTTCTTCTTCTCTTCTGTGATCCCTCCCTCTTCTCCATCTGGCTTCTTTGCCTTTTTTCTCCTTCCTCCCTCTCTTTTTTCATTTTCTCTGCTTCGTCATGTTCCTCCCAGCCTTCCCCACTTTTTTTCTGTCTCCCTTTCTACTTCCTTTTTATGCCTTTTATTCTTTTGTCTCCTACCTCCCAGTCCTCTCCGTCTTCACGGCTCTTGCTGGCTCGAGCATTTTAGGTACTATCGCCCGTCGTCGATAGGTTTCGTGAAAGGCTCCATTGGGCGGCCTCCATTGAATACTGTTCAGACAGCAATTAAAACCCATCATCCTTGTTTTACAATTTTAAATAGAACCAATTTACTCCAAGTTGAGAGTTAAAAGCTGCAAATTCAAAACTGGAGTATCTACCGGAAAGCATACAGGGAACGCTGGGAGGACGCACAGTGATGAACCGAACCTCTCGCAGCTGTGTCAAACAGCGGCAGAATATAAGCTAAACATGTGTCTAGGCTTTCAGCTGGTACCTGAGCGGTCGAGTATGGTATATAGTGCTACTTATGTAATTTACAATGCGTCCACTTTTAACTTACTTAACTTTTCACGTTGGCCTCATTTAGGGAACCCTTTCGATCACGACATTCGCCCATTTCACCCTTACACTGCACGGAGGACCTTTCGCCACGGTTCGTTGTCCATCCGATCTTCGCCTTGGTTGCTGTCAACCCCTCCCCCCCTCCTCCTCGCGTTGCCGGACACATCATTTCTGGTGCCGACGAATCCTGCCCCCTGGACAGTGGTTCATTTCTCCTGTACAGAACCTCTCCGCTCAGAGACTGCATGCTCCTCCACCTCCTCTGTCCCCTCCTCCTCCTCCTCCCTACCCTAAGCCTGCAAAATAATTATTCTTCGAATTGTCCTCAGTACACCAACATCGCCAACCACCTCAGATGCCAACTTTAACCCTAACTGCCAACCAAGCCCCTGCTTTTAACCCATACCATTTGTGAGCCAACCAGGTTACCCCCTGCCCCCCCCCCCTTGTGCAGTCATGTACAATTTACTTCCGCTTACTTTTGTCTAAAGACTTTGATTTAATCTGACTTGTCTATTTGCGAGCAATAATGATCATCGAATTACTACTGTAATCCGTGCCTTCTCGACTCCAGATTCTAGTGGTGGTGGTGGTGGCGGCGGCGGGGGCGGTATGGATTGTGCAATGTTAAAATTCTTTTCTCGAACTCGTTGGATGTGTTTTACTTGTTTCACAAGAGTGATGCGCAACCGGTCGAAGTGATTAGGCTCTCCTGTGAACAGAAGATGAACGCGTGTTTTCTCCAAGATTTTTTCTCTCGGTTTCACTGCCTCTCAATGGACGTTTGCGCAGGTAACTGGCAACCGCTCTCACCCCTTGGAGGGTCTGTTGCCGTCAAGATGTGAGAGCGTCTCCCCGCTCCCATGCTTTGATCCATTTACTGGAGCCGAATGTGCGCTGGCCTTTCCACAAAAACATGATTGTGATCCTTATGCGGCCTGGCTTCGTTCATTTGGCCGGCATGATTGCTTAGGCAGGTCAAGGTGGAAAGTTATGCGTAAAAATTACGCAAACCCTCTCCGTGCACGGGACATGGCGAAGCCACTGACTAGTGTGCGTCTTAATTATCGCTCGTTTTAGGAACAATAGAGACCCAAGGAGAGGTATTCCTGGCGAAGGTCAGTTAAAGTTCGTGTAACCCCAGAAATTCGGACAACTATCCGATTGGCGCTAAAGTCGTTCCCTCCTACATCTCTGTAGCCAGCTGAATGTCCCGTAATTGCTACCATGTTATTTTTGTCTGACGTCGAGCTGGTAACAAGTCAGAAAGTGCGTAAAATTAATCTGCTCATTAGGGTGGAGGGAGGGGGGGGGGAACGACTGCTGTGCCGCCCTCCCCCTGGCAAGCCCTGGAAACTGCGTTTTCCGTTACTTAATTGTTCAGGATGCGGTTGACCACGGTGGGAAGATATCAGTTTTATTCCCCGCATGAGGACATCACAGGAATAAAATTCATCATGTCGAGGGGCCGACCAGTGGGATAAAAGTTAAACAAAATTAACGGATGCAATCGCAAGTATGCCCTTTGCTATGGATTAAGGAATTTTTCCTCCGTAAAATTACGTGTGCTTTTTGGCGACGGCGGCTTCGACTGAGTTCCTAAGAACATTTGAAACGTCAGTGAATACCTTAGGGTTTTCAGTGTTCTTAGCTGACAGTTCTGTCAAGATCTTCAAAATAAGATACTGGAAGCATTTGCCGAAATAGTGAATTCTTTGGCCTTCTATTTTATGAAGATAGTGGTCCGGGTCATATATATAGACTCGCCCAGACAACTAAAAAATGGACCCGCGTAAGTTAGATCAGCGATATACATGCTCTTTATCGGTTTTAAATCTCGAAAAGTGTTTTAACAGGGTCCTTCTCCATGAGAACGCTTGCTTAAGGTACTTTTTTAGGCAACGGTGGGGTGTAGAACCGCAGTTAACTTGAGGTAGCTTGTGGACCGTGTAATCCGTTGAATGGTGTTAGAGCGGGTTTTACGGGTGGGGCAACACGCAGGAAGGACAGGCCACAGAAAATAAACAGATTTCTGCCGAAAGTTTGATCGTATACTATCATATGGCAAAAAGAAAGTTAGCGCAATACTTACAAAAATAGACAAAAAACAATTTCCAAAAGCGGATTTTGAGTAAACTGCTGCTGGAAAGTTTACACAGAGTCTGGATTTGCGGGAAATTTTAGCTCTTTCCTGATCTGATCGGCGAGAGCTGCAAAGGAAAGCTGGCAACAGAAATAAAAGATATAAAAGCAACGCAATTAGCAAATGCCTTTTAAGCAGGATAAAAAGAGTCATGCCTGCTATGACGGTAAATGTGAGAGAAGGGTGGTGGGGGAAGGGGGGAGAGAGGGCAGAGTTCGGCACCAACGCTGCACCAGATTAAGATTAGATGACGAGTTAGACGGTTGAACAGGGGACAGTTTTTTTTGTTGAATCGCGGTTGGAGACAGGAACTCGTGACAGAGGGTAATTAGACAGGCGGACTACATCCAGGCTCTGTGAAGACGGAGCTTGAAAATAAACACAAAGAAACGACTTCGGATCCTACTGCAATCGAACCCTGGATGCTCGGTGGGTGTTCATCTGAGGCACAGGATAGTGAGAACCGAAGTAGCAACAACTGCAATTATTTGAAAAGACCTTTTTCTCATGAGCAACAGGCATTAAATGCTTAATTTATTACTCATTTTGTTGACTGTTTGTGCCGTTAAAGAGTCACCTTCTTGAATGTCAACAAGGTAACAACAGTCATAGCGGTTTTCTTCGCAGCAAAAATACACGCGAATTTGACAACATAAGTTCTTCGAATAAATGACAAATGGGCATACAAAGAAACTGGTTGCTGAGGTATTTGAACACGTCGGTGATAGAGATGACTGCTCACAAACATCTTTGATAAATTCTCGTCGGATTTGTACGGCAGACATCCGAGCGAAAAACCCGAAGCGTTGTCAGTAGCCCATTCATAAAAAGAAAAGCGAAGCGTTTTCGGGAAAGGCTAAATCTGGTTTATAATATAGAACCATATAAAGTTCTTCTAGAATTACTCCATGACTTACCAAAATCCGTAAGCCCACATCCAATCTTGACAGTTAGACGGCCATAAAATTGGACGTTTTCGAATTACTTCGTCAACACCGCTCATGTTAACTTCTCGGTTTCGCGGTGACCTACAAAACCAAAAGGCTCCGCCTTATGAAACCGCCTCATGAGATTTTTTTTGTTCTCCCAAACGACTAAACCTGTGAATGGATCAGGGGGACGTTGAAAGGCTTCTCAGTGCACGGCGTGGTTGCAGTGTTGATTCTACAAGGGTCAGACTGAATTGCCCTCAGCTTCATTTAGCACCGCTATACCGACGGCACAATCATAGCAAAGTTGTGAAAAACTCGGCTACCCTCGCGGTATTCTAACCCACGACCGTAAGGGCAGGGATTTACTAGCTCAGGTTGGTAAACCACTAAAATACAATCAGCGCTCTAACTATCTGAACTAAGAAAGTCCGATGGGCACCTCAAAATTTTCCTATTTTGACTTAGTTGCCCGCCAAATATTATCACGGCTTTTAACAAAAAATCCATTGACTAGAATCTACTAAATGACTGCCAGGCACACTTTTCCATAACACTCAAAATAAGTCTGGACGGTAAATTCTCACATTATGTTCAATGCTATTTTCTGTGTCATGTATTTTTCCAGGGAATAATGGAAGTGACAGCTTTTATTTTTCACTACTTCCACCAGAGAAACACGACAGGACAAAATCGAAGCGCAGACCTATGACAAGGTAACTAAAACAGCCATCGCCAGATGACGCACAAGCGAACCTCCATCGAAACGCTCCTCAAACGAAGCAGCACCCCTTACGTCAGTCAGTATAAACGAGCATAATAAATCCTCGTCCTCCTTTGTTAAATCCTGTGGGATGACTGCCGCACAAAAGCCGTGGCACTCTCTGCCATACTTCAATTATGCTTCCGAGGCAATAGTATGTCAGGTCTTGTTTTGTCAGATTCAATATCTTGTTTTCTATTTATTTGTCCAGCTGAAAACCAAGCAACGCATACACCAAATGACAGTGTATGGGAGTGATCAGTTCTCACATGCAGTGAGTACTGGTCATGACTTTAACTTGACAGGTATGAGGAGAAACCGGAAGACAGCTCCGAACGCGAATGACCGAACACGCCGCAGCGGTGCGGAGAAATGACGCCAGCTTTCAAGTTGCGGCTCATTCGACGAGATCCGGCCACACATTCAAATTTAACGAGGCCGGAATTCTCGCAAGAGGTGACAACCGCGTGAACCGTGAGCTGCTTGAGCCATGGTTCACTGGCTCCCAGTCCATTAACAGATGAAATGATCTTCCCATTCCATACTCGGCGCTGAGACTTCGCCTAGGCGGAGTAATTAGCCACGCGGGGAGCGCACAGGTGAACACTTTTCCCAACACCAGGGTCAGTGCGTCAGATGGTCGAGCAATCATCACACCAACACCCAACGCACGTGATGAAATTGCAGCAATTAACGACGCAAATGTCGGTCATCAAACAGTCATCAAACCAAGTGAAACGATCACTGATGAAGGACGAGAGCCGTGAATATTCATAGGAATGTGGTAGCATGGCGACTGCATCCTAAAATACTGCAACTCCCTGTGCATGAACCACCCGTATCTGCTTTTGTCTTTGATGATGGGTTCGAGCAGGAATCCAAAACGTCAGGCTAATAAAGCTCTTGTCCCAGCGATCGAGTCTCCCTCTTCAAGGTATGAGGATAATCTGCCGGACTACAGTTAAAACAGGCGGGGAACCAATAAGGGTCTGCTGCTTTGACGAGAACTCACTACGCATGACCCCTGTGACTCGAATTTCGTCCACTACATGTATCTGATATTTCCTCACCTCTGACTGACACAGCCATCATACTGCAGTATAAGCTGCGTTAGACTCTCATTGCGGTCAGATGTGGTTATGTAGCCCCACCTGAAGTAAACATACTCCGTCCACCTGTAATAAGGGACCGGTGGTAATAGGGGTTTTCACAGGGGATACCCGGGGAACGCGCAGGCGACGAGGTCAAGTAGCTGTATGCAAAAGAAAAGCTATTGAGAATGCGCGTCTGTACTTTAAGTGGTTGAGAAATCGTCGCGCTAACCCCTAACCTTAATCAAAAACGCTAACCACTAACTCTAACCCCTAACCCCAACCCCATCAGTATTGCGTCCATCAGGTGGGACTACATAATCAGATCTTACCCGCATTGCAAATCAACGATAAGAAAATGCTGACCGGTTGCCTGACAGCATTGATGGAATATTTCGTAACGCATCCGCCCGTA
The DNA here is from genome assembly GCA_902702965.1 of Spirometra erinaceieuropaei. Classification (NCBI taxonomy): domain Eukaryota; kingdom Metazoa; phylum Platyhelminthes; class Cestoda; order Diphyllobothriidea; family Diphyllobothriidae; genus Spirometra; species Spirometra erinaceieuropaei. The sequence goes on along the minus strand of CACRXP010000191.1, from coordinate 990,309 downwards.
GAGTGCTCCACCGGAACTGCCGCTAGCAGTCCTTCTGCGCGGCAGTCATACCTAATTTACAATTTGCCGCAAGAATTACCCGGCGGGCTGTCTAGACAGACGGGCGATGAACTTTGCACAACAGCCGCACCGCTGGTAACTTACCTTTGGGCGCCTTCTGTTCGTTGCCTCAAGGTCAGCAGATGTCCTTCAATCGGACAAACGAAATTTAAGCGCGCTGCTTAAGGTGGCGCAGATGAGGCCGTAATTGCTTCCGTTGCGCACACTAAAGGAAGCCTGCCTTCGTTTCGGTTGAGGAGTTTTTTGACAAAAGCACATTCTGCCCAGCAGTCTAAGCTGCCGCCCAATCGATGCGTCTATTTTAGCATGAGGATCTGCTTAAATTCGTACAAACTAGCACACTATCACCAACTTAAAGCATGCAAACGGTCTTAACTTGTTTAAGGACACATACGGGGGATTCTTCTGACTTTCACATTATGTCACGGTCAAAAAAGAAAACTTGGTGATTTGTAGCGGCGACGGAAAAGAGGCCGGCAAGCTCGCTAGAGATCGCAACGATTTCTCTTTTAAAACACTGACAAGAGCCATCAGTTTGGCGTCCACATTTCGCTCATCCCGGAATTATAATGTAATACATGTTACAGTGCTTTTTAAATGCCGGCCTCGCTGATTTCATGAAGGGTGCTATGCACTTATGTGTAGTCAGGTGTTGTTCTTGAGAAAGCTACTAAGATCTTTACTTGGTAGCGGTTTTCTGGTAGAGCATGTCTTCTTGAAAGTTAGTGCCTAAAACCGCTGAATGTCTTAAAATTAACAAGCGAGTGCACATTTTTAACTCCTGCCGTTGGCAAGGGTATGGTTTACGGCCTGGCTTACTTACTCCTGGAAGCAGTTGTGTTGAGGGAAAGAGCTGGACATCTAAGAAATTTGTAGTATTACAAGTCTTGACCCCCCTCATTGTCATCAATTAAAAGTGGACGCTATTTTTACTATTTAATGACAAAGGTAAATGAATTAAATGCTGTGTTGTCAAAAGGGTGCAGCACTGTCGTATTTATATCCTGATGACTAACTTAAAGCATCTTGACCACCCTCGCACAATGGACACCCCGAGGTCTTTTTATTTCTGTTTTTAAAACTTAAGAATAAATATCGCCAATTATTTTCTTTAAGCCCAATATCACCCCGGTGTAAGTAACCCCGATCATGAACCATATTCCTGTCCTGCCGTTCAACGCTTGTAGGTTTGCCAAAGTAGTTAGTTTGTGCCTCTTTCGAAAAATAGCCTTAGCCGTAAAATTCGCAGGGCGATTGTTCCAAAACAGACCCTGGAAGTTAAACTGCACAGATATCTATTCTAAACTCAGGTTAGCAAACGGAAGAGATCCGGGTCGGTAATCTGAGGAAAGGGAACTGCTCACTGGATCGAGGAAGTTGTTTGGCTGACGTTTCGAAGAGCTTGGGCAGCCCTCCATTATCAAAGCGTCTAGTGCTAAAAATCGATCAGAATTTTGAATACATAGCCGAATTAGTTTGCCTTCGGCAGATCGATTTTTTTCTTCCTTTGCTGCCTTGGCCTACTGGACGTCGTTTGTGAGTGTCGGTGGCCTCCTGTGTTATGTGTCGTCACCTCAATTGGGGTTCGGTGCGTTTATGTCCCCATTTTGGATGAAATGGTCGACATGCCATGTTGTCTCGGCATTATTAAGCTCCGTATGACTGTCTTATCTTCGTCATTGCGTGTGTAGTGACGTAGGACTTTATAGGCCGCAGAAAGGTCTAAATGCCTGTTGACGGAGTTGGCATCTGATTACCAAGCCTCAAGCGTGAGACAAGGACAGGATAGTCATACGGAGTTTAATAATGCCGTGACAACACGGCCTGTCGACCAATTCACCCAGAATGGGGAGACAAACGCAACTAACCCCAATTGAGGTGACGACACATAACACAGGAGGCCACCAACAC
>CACRXP010000191.1:932990-984467 GCA_902702965.1 Spirometra erinaceieuropaei | reverse complement strand
GCGAACACCATTTAGTTGTCAAGAGGCAGGACCACCTATTTCAAATGACTATGCGCACACTAGGTATCGAGCATGCGTTTGTACGGGACAAGACTCGTATCGCCGGCGTCTGCCCCACCAAAAAGGGCCGAGAATCTCTTGAAGCCAGGCACTCAGATGAGCCATGCATTTGTCGTCAGGTCCTTCTGTGTTTGGTCGGCCGAGAGGACTAGCACCTGAGCGTTTCCAGGCCTCGAAGGCGGAGTTTGAACACATGCTGCAACTGGGCATAGTTCAACCGCCCGATAGCCCTCAGGAGTCCCCACTGCACATGGTGCCCAAGGTGACATCAGGTGACTGGAGACCCTGTGGCGACTATCGTGCCCTCAACAGCGCCACCATTCCTGATCGGAACCCCGTACCCCATCTTCAAGACTTTGCTGGAGCCCTTTTCGGCAAAGCGGTTTTCTCGAAGATTGATCTGGTGCGTGCTTTTCATCAGATTTCGGTCGCCCCTGAGGACATCCCCAAAACTGCCATCACCACACCCTTTGGTCACTTCGAATTCATCCACATGCCGTTTGGTCTTCGTAATGCCGCCCAAACGTTCCAGAGGTTCATCAACCATGTCTTACGTTGCCTACCCTTTGTGTACGCCTAAATTGATGACCTTTTTCTGGCCAGCCGGAATGAGGAGGAAGACAGAGAGCATCTTGCCTTGGTGTTTGACCGCCCTGACAAGTTTGGCGTCATCATTAACCCCTCCAAGTGCGTGTTGGGTGGGCCTTCGCTCGAGTTCCTCGGCCATCATGTCGACTATGAACTTTTGCGTCCTCTCCCCTCCAAGGCTGAAGCAATTCGTGATTTCCCTCCACCAACTTCCAAGCGTCAGTTGCAGCGATTCCTCTGCATGGTCACTTTTTACCGCCGGTTCCTACCGAACTGTGCTGACCTCATGCTGTCGCTCACCAACATGCTTTCTGGTCCCTAAGGCCCCCTCGAGCTGACTGGTGAAGCATTGACTGCTTCTGAGAGAATCAAGAATTCCCTTACCGACGCCACTTTATGCATCCCGCTTCCGAAGCTCAGCTGTCTCTGATGGTAGATGCTTTGACCGTAGCCATAGGTGCAGTTTTTCAACAACAACTTGCTGGTTTGACTCGATCACCTGCCTTTTTTCTCCAAAAAGCTCTTTCCAGCTAAGACACGCTACAGTACCTTTTGACTGTGAACTACTTGCCACATACATTGCTGTGAAGCGTTTCCGACATTTCCTTGAAGGTTGGGCCTTCACTGTTTTCACGGGCCACAAACCGCTGACTTTTGCATTTTGGTTCCACTCCGACAAGTACAGTCCGGGGGAAATGGCCCACCTGGACTACATCTCCCAATTCACCACCGACATCCGCCACATTGATGGCACGAAGGATAAGGTGGCTGCGGTAGTTGGTTGGCAAATCACATCGTCTTCAAATTACATGCGAAAAGAAATGCTATTCTATGAGCTAAAGGAGTTAGTTAATTCGAAATGTTTTGGAACCGTGAAACTTCCATTTATACGGTATCATACCCGCCCGATTATTAATACTGTCTGAGAAGTATACGGGAGAGTTTACACTCATTGTAAAATTTTACGGGTCCCATACGACATCTTTAAAAGTGTAAAGGAATCTATAACTTTCCTTACATGGGCAACAGATAACATGTAGCTTTGAAACTGCACTCAACAGGAAAAGACGTAGAATACATAAGCAGCCATCTTTAACGGCCGCAAAGGAGCCCATTCAAAAGTCACCATCTTGATTTGACTGGAATATATTAGAATTAATTTGCACGATATTCGATATCAAATCCCCAGACAAGTAATCTTTTCTAATCGAAACACAATTCAAGATTTCAGTTAACCTTTTATGTACATTAACTTGTATCTCCCGACCATGGGGCCGTCTTCGCTTTCTTTTCCCAATTTCACCATTGTGAGAACGGATAAATGTTTGTGAAACTGAGTGGCTATCAAGCTGAAGCCCCCCTCTGAGGCCTGCCCCGTGTCTCATTGTTTTGCAAATCCAGTACTCAGTTCTGCATTTTTATCGGATGCCACGTAGCCCATTTTTCCGTCGTGTTTCCTTTTCGCTCAAATGAAGAGATGTGTGCGCAACTTTAAAAGGTGTGTCCCTTGCTCTCATCAAAACAACGCATGGCAGCGTATGTCTGTTAGCCCAGATGTCAACCGAGCAACGGTCTTCAGCAGAAGTGTCTTTAGTTTCGACTGAATGACTTTGCCTTTTTGAAGGACCTGTTTTCGCTTCCAGCCAAGCTCCTCCGGTGTAAACGACTAATGCTTAGGCGTTTTAGCTAATTCACTGCAGCAACATTCGAAAGAAAGAGAGCATCTTCTCCCTCTCTCTTTAGGAGGCTTTTTTATTTTTCTCAAAAATGGTGGCACCCCTCTGATGTTGCTGGAGAGGAGAAACAGCCTCTGGCAAATTCAAGTTTCTGGGTAAAGTGCCACTATTTGGTCCTCTTTTAATCCGCCAGAGCAAGGTGCGAATTTTCAGTAGCAAATTCCTGCATCACTTGTTAGTGTTATTGTTGTGTTTGGCGGAGCGAATAAACGAGAGTTAAGAAAGTGTTTACGACCACCCAAAAATCAGAAGCCTCAGTTTGTCAGTCCTATGACGTCAATCGGATCGGAAGAAATTCATGGAACACATACCCGAGCATTATAATATACGTTTTCCGCAAAAAGATAGGTTACTAAACCGGATTATCATTAAACATAATTAGGTATTCATGTACATAAGAAACCACATCGCTTGGTGTTCAAAGAAGGTGGAAAACGGTTACAGTTTAAGAGAGTCAAAGCAAATCGGTTAACGAATCCTATTCACTGAACCGACGCTATTTTATTGATTGTTAGATATAACCGTTTCAACCTGAATGAGACTCCACATCCCTAACCCAAACGCGAAAATTCTGATACATATGGTGAGAGGGTAGTCTTTTGGCTAACCATGCTGATTGCGTAATTAAAGTTTTTTTTGAAAAAACCTCGTTCCTACTTACATTTATTACAAAAACCGACTTGTTCTGAGTGGCTTTATAATTCTGAAACGGTTCGGACTAGTTTCCAGTTGAGGAACTTCTTTGCCAGCCATATTTATAACTTAGAGGAATGAAAGACTTTTCCTAACCTGAAAGTGCATAGTATCTAGTTTGGAAATCGCTAACTCGAATGCAAAAAAGGCAGAGTTCAACGTCACTTGAGAATTTGAAAACATGCTTTAAAATAATATATCAGCTACCTCAGGATGCCGGCTTTCGAATGAACTTCCTTCCGGCTGTTTGCAAAAACTACACTCTGTAATAAATGACTACTTAATTAGCATGCATTTGTCTCATTGATTTTCGACGCTCATAAAGTTCAATAATATTTCATGGAAAGGATACATAAAAATACCCATTCATTTGTTTCTTTAGTACAAAATTGCGTCTTCTTTCAATCTTATGCTCGAAGGAAATATATAATACGGCTTTCGAAAACGTTTACAACTTCCGAATAATTTTGAACTCGTTCTACCATGGCGCTTGGAGTCAAAGTTTGCAAACTACAAGCCGTATATTTTCCGCGTAGGTAAAACAACACGTTTCTTTACGGTAATAAAAGAGGACAGTATAGGGTTCATAAAATTTAACAGTGAATTTGATCCATATTGTTAACTTTGTAAGTTGCATTGATAATTGCATAGACATGACGTTTTATGAACGGTCACTTCAAGGTATTAAAAAATCTCCCAATCACAAACTTTTTCAAAACCGAATTAAATCCTACCTCCAAGTATAAAATTAGAAGAAGGCGTAATTTTCTACTAAATGAGCAAAGGAACGAATATTTTTATGCACGCTTTCCATGAAATATAATTGGACTTTTAGGGACATCGGGAATCAATAAGAAAAATGTACGCTACTTAAGTGGTCATTTTTTACAGGATGTGGTTTTTGCATGCAGCCGAAAGGAAGTTCCTTCGAAAGGCGGCAACCTGAGGTAGCTGAAATATTGTAGAATTATGTTGCAGGCTGACTATTTTTACAACCTTTCCTAATTAATCTTTTCGATACGAAAACGCATTTCGGGAGTTCGTTTGACATTTCATGAGTAAGCCCACCTACTGAAATCGTACTTCAAAGTTTGAAGCAATGTTTTACAAAGCATGTCACCCACTACGACCGTTGATTTCGACTATGCCCACCGTGTTCTCCACAGTAAGCTAAAAGCAGTGACGGTGGCGGGCGCGAGAACTGGTTTATAGTAATGGATGCTGTAGTCATGGGGAGTAAAGTCAGGTGGGAATGTTGGCCACATATCCCTGGACCAGAAATAAGGCATGCGATTTTCCAACAATTTCCGTGTCTTTCATGACGTATGTGTAGGTGCACCTTTCTGCTAGAAGACCACATTGTCGTCTGGACTTACAATCTATCCGAGGCTTGACATACGTTTGAAGAACATCCACAGACAGGAAGGAAGGTTATAATTCGGTTTTAAAAATGTTTGTAATTGTGAGATTTTTTAATACCGCGAAGTAGCCGTTCATAAAACGTCATATCTCTGCATTTATCAGTGCGGCTTGCAAAGTTAACGATATGGATCAAACCCACCGCTTCATTTTATGAATTCCACATAGTCTTCTATTAATACCGTCGAACAATATACGGTTTTCCGTACACGGAAAATATATGGTGTGTAGTTGGGAAACCATGGATGCACGTGTAACGGCAGGTCGAGATTCCCAATTATTCGGGAATTGGAAAAGTTTTCGAAAAGCGAATTATGTCCTTCCTTCGATTAAAAAATTGGAAGAAGACGTGATTTTCTACCGAATGAGTAAAACAATGAATATTTTATGCAAGTTTTCCGTGAAATATAATTGAATTTTTAGGGGCATCAAAAATCGCTAAAAAAAATTCGTGCTGTCTAAGTACTTATTTTTGCAGAGTATGGTTTTGCATGCAGGCGGAAAGAAGTTCGTTGGAAAGCCGGTGTACTTAGGTAACTGAATTATTATAGGAGTATGTTGCAGGCTGATTAAATTTACAACCCTTCTTAATTAACCTTTTTGGAGCGAAAACGCACTTTGGAATTTCGTTCGACATTACATGAATTAGCCCATCTACCGTATTTAATCTGCCCTTATCGGAGTCAGGGATAGGATAAGAGTGAGTGCTAGGAGTTGGGCTATTTTAGGAGGCAGGTTTGTCAGGCTTATTTGACGGTTTGCGTTCGGGGTTAGAGCCAAGATTGGGAATTAAGGTCAGGTTTTCAGGGTTAGCGTCTAAGTTTGGGTCTAGGGTTACCCATTACAAGCAAGGCTACGGTTGGCTTCTCTTTACTCTTTGGGATTACATACCCCTGTCAAGTTAAACAAACGTAAAGCCTCTGTCTGGGCATATCACCCAATGAACCTGCTGGGCGATCACACGCCTGATCTCCTGTCTAGGTCTGATTCAGTCGCAACCTTCTTTCGCTGTTAAGCTCAGCACTCGACAGGTCGTTAAGTAGTCAGACGTTTAAAACAAAAAACTAACGGTTTCATGAACAGGGATCTTTGCTTAGCCACGTCAGGCTAGAGCCTTGAGTCTGCTTTTTGCTTGGGCAATTGCGCAAATCTACCATCACCATGAGCTAATTCGAACGTCCGTCACCCATCTCAGCCTGCTTTGAGGCACACGGTAGACATGGTCGAACTTGACGGTCGAAAAGTTGGTTGCTCTAAACAAGCGAACATTATCAAAACTAGGGTCTCAGACCTCTCGACGAGAGCGAGTTGCCATTTTGAGTTGTGCATTTCAAAGGGCTCATCAGTTGACGGTCGACTGTTTCTAGTGTGGAAACTCTAGATAATTTGGGGCTGACTAGCCCTTTCTCCTTCTAGCCCCTCACGCGCACGAAAACAAGGTGAGTATGGCGTGTAACCCCCTGGGTGGTTTTCAAAAGTCTACCTTCTTATTTAATCAGGTGTGATTCATAACGATTTGCCTGGCAATAGGTCTCGGATGGGGTCATGCGATACGCGGGTTTTGGCCTTTACAGCTGCTACTGACATTAAAGTTTTCCTTATCGGAGACAGGGATAGCAGATGAGTGAGTGTTAGGAGTTGGGTTATTTTTAGATGTCGGCTTTTCAGGTTTAGTTGATGGTTTGAGCTCGCGGTTGGAGCCAAGACTGCTGATTAACGTAGGGGTTTCGGGGTTAGAGTCTAAGATTAGGTCGAGGGTTACCCATTACATGCAAGGCTACGGTTGGCTACAGTTTACCCAGTGGGGTTACGTACCATACCCCTGTCAAGTTGAACAAACGTAAAGCCTTTGTCTGGGCACTTCACCCAATGAACCTGCTGGGCGATCAGACACCTGATTTCCTGTCCAGGTTTACTGTTGAGCTCGGCACTCGACAGGTCATTAAGTAGACAGAGGATTAAAACAAAAAAGTGCGGAATAGGGATCTTTCGCTTCAATGTTTTCTTTGTTTAGAGTCTCGAGTCCGCTTTCAACCTGGGCCGGATACAGCTCGTTGGACGGACTACCAAACAGCCCATTGTAATTCCTCATTGTCTGTTCACGCAAACAAGAACTATTCATCAAGAAGCGGCCGCATGTCTCGCAGGGACGTGTTAGATGTAACGAATAACACCAAAAAATTAATCTGCCGGTTTTTCGGGCATAAATTACAGGAGAAACAAGTTGTTTTTAGAGTTAAATGACATCTTACTGTTAATTAATTTGTCGTGTGTGAAACCGATACGTCAAATGACATTAGACAAGGGAAAGGCCATTATCAGTGAAAGTGTCTGAGACAATTTTATGCTATAATGTTCCGTGGTAACTGAGGCTTCCAAAATAGTTTTCTTTATTTTCCACCTGGTGGATGCTTTAATTAACAGAAATATCTACCAAACCCGAGTTCAAGAACAAACCTGATTCTAATAACCATAAGGTGTCTTCGCTGTCTAATTTGATCGTCAGCGATTTCGACTCAAATCGAATATGACTTGCTGATATACTGGCAGGCTGGAACTGTTCGCAGCAAGCTCGCAAACTGATTTTCGCGTATAAACCGGAGAGCCCTTTCAATGGATGAAATTATGCGTGGTTACCTTGAATTTTATGTCCATGTGAGGATCCTTCTCATTGTCACATTCCTCACATAGCTGAACGTTGCTACCAGCGATAATGTTTCGGTGATCTGCAAGGTCCCGTCCACCTACTCAAAGCAATTGGGACAGCATCTACTAGCACTAAGTTTATGTGAGACAATCTGTGCGCATAGAAAAACTTTGTGGAAGATTCAGCTTTTACTATGGCCAGGGCGATATTAACCTGCTTAATACGGTAGGTGAGCTAGCTCATGAAATGTCAACCGAAATTACGAAATGCGCTTTCGTTCCGAAATGAGTAACCAAGTAGAGTTGGAGAACTAATTATCAAGCAGCATAATTCTATAATAATTCAGTTACCCCGGGATACCGGCTTTCAAACCAATTTCTTTCCGGTTGCATGCAAAAGCTAAATTCTGCAAAAAATGACTACTTATATATCATGCATTTTTCCTTTTGATTTCGGCGCCCCTATAAATTCAATTACATTTCATGGAAAACATGCAAAACAATATTCATTCTTTTACGTATTCGGTAGAAAATTACGCCTTCTTTCAATTTTATACTCGAAGGAAGGATATAATTAGGTTGTTAAAAGGTTTCTAATAGTGAGATTTTCTAATACCGTGAAATGGATGTTCTTAAAACGTCATGTATCTGCATTTAGCAATGTGGCTCGTAAAGTCAACAACATGCCCCAATTCCACTACTGAATTTTATGAACCCTATATGATGTCTACTTAATACCATAGAAAACGTATGGTTTTCCGTATGCGGAAAATATATGGTTCGTAGTTTGAAAACCCTGAATGCGAGTGTAACCGCAGGTCGGGTTTTAAATTATTTGCGAATAGGGAAAGTTTTCGAAAACCGACTTATCCTCTTCCTTCGAGTATAAAATTGAAAGAAGATGTAATGTTCTATCAAATAAGTAAAAGAATGAATATTTTTATGCGTGTTTTCCATGAAATATAACTGAATTTCTAAGGCCATCGAAAATCAATGAGAAACTGCCTGCTACATAAGTAGCTTTTGCATGCTACCGGAAAGAAATTGGTTCGAAAGCCGGTATCCCGGAGTAACTGAATGATTATAGAATTATGCTGCTTGATGCTTAGTTCTCCAACCCAACTTTATTACTCTTTTCGGAACGAAAGCGCATTTCGTAATTTCGGTTGACATTTCATGAGCTAGCTCACCTACTGTACACGCAATTTACCGCATCTTTCTTCCGTTTCACTCAGGCACCCTTCATCCCAAATATCCCCATGCACAGTAAACATCACCACATGACCACATCCACATTTTTCACGTTCGTACTGACGGTATCTAGTCATAATCGCATTCGTCGAAACGTTCCAGACGAATGAATCAAATGCACGGCGCTTTCGATGCCTGAAATTGACAATTACCATTTCCATTACCATTGTTAAATGTTTTAACAATATATAAATGTTAAATGTTTTTAACTTGAGTTATTCGGACGGCCCACTTTTGCTTATCTCGATAGAAGAACTGAGCTTTAGTTTTTTCCGGGAAAACGTTTTTGGTGACTATCTGTCAAGAAAACGTTTATTTTATTAAGTTCCCATAAAGCCAGTACATATATGTTATGTGACTAGGCTCATAAAATGTAGTGATGGAAACTGAAGCTACCAATTTTAGGCATCTAGAACGCCGCAAGTTTAACTTTTTCGTCTAACACGCTCTAAATATATGTCCTTTTTGCATGCCGACTGCGTTTGAAAATTATTTTATCAGTTAGATTATTTAAAATCCTAACACAAATGAACGTTACCCTGCACTCGGGCAGTGTCCTATGTTAATAGCCATACTAGACATGGCTGACGCATAGCAGCTAGTTTTTCTGCCAAGGAAGAGTAATTTAATCCCAAACATTTTGGTAAATAGCACTTGCCGCGCGTGTAAAGTTATTCTTTCTCCGACGCAATCCGTGTGAATCAGACTGAGAACAAACAGGCTATTTTTAGAACACCGGACGTTTAGTCCATTTTAAAAGGTCCGATTTTCACATCCTTATGATTTCGTAGTCTGAAGTGCAGCAACAACGTACACAGTTAATACTTTGTGAAAGCGTGCTGATACTGTGTTGCATTTACGAATACACTATAAGCTACAGTCAAAACGGCCATCATCGAATGGTCATTTTAAATTTTGCATTCATGAAAGTGTATCTTTTTGCGGCCTAATCTTTGCCTATAAGGAATTTAGAAATGAAACGAGCAAAACATCAACAGTTTGAACAATATGTCACTATGTACCTAGCCAGTCTTTTGTGCAATCAGGTCCTAGAAGTAGACTAAAATAGTGAAAATGTCTACAATATGAAGGAAAAGCAAATTTCCCTGTTTCTGACAAAAAACGTAACCGTATTTATTCTGAATAGTGAAAAACGGCCAAAAACCATTATTTTTTTCGGGTAAATGTTTAAAGTACATTGGCTCCCAGCGATGATGTTTCGGTGATTTGCAAGGTCCCGTCCACCTACTCAAAGTAATTGGAACAGCATCTGCTAACACTCAGTTTACGTAAGCCAATCTGTGCACAAAGAAGAAATTCGTGCAAGACTCAGAAATTACTTTGACTAAAAAATATTCACCGGCTAAATACACGCGATTTGCCGCGCCTTTCTTTGATCTCACTCAGACACCGCTCATCCCAGATATCGCCATGCACATTAGACACCATCATATGACCGCATACACATTTTTCACGTTCGTACTGACTGTCCCTAGTTATAATCGCCTTCGTCGAAGCGTTATAGACGAATGAATTAAATGAACAGCGCTTTCGATGCCTTAACTTAACATCTCCCATTTCCGTTATTGCATTTCCTGAACTGGGCTATATATGTGTCAGTTGGAAGCTTAATCGTCTTCTGAATAATGAAGGTGAAACACTTATCAAAACGTTATGCAAATACTCAGACGGTTTGGCCAATTTTATATACCCAGTTCTTACCCTCCAGAAAAACGTTGAATTTCTATTTCCAAATAGATGAATTTCAGTCAACATTCCATAAGCTTTAATAATATATAAAACATTAACCTTAAGTCATTCAGACTGCTCACTTTTGCTTAGCTAGAAAAAGTCTTTGATAACTATCTGCGAAGAATACGTTCATTTTAGCAAGTTCTCATAAAGCCAGTACATATGTGTTACGCGACGAGGGTCATAAAATGCAGTGACGGAAATTGAAACTACCAATTTTAGGCATCTTGAGCGCTGCACGTTTACTGTTTTCGACTAGCACGCTCCTAATATATGTCCTTTTTGCATGCCGACCATGTTTGTAAATTATTTCATCAATTAAAGTATTTAAAAATCCCAGCACAAATATACGCGCCCCTTTACTCCTAGGTTAATAGCTATACCAGACATGGTTGACGTTAGAGTAATGAAAACCCGAACGTTTTGCCAAATAGCACTTGCGGCGATTGAAAATTTATTCTTACTCCGACGTAATTCGTGTGAATCAGACTGAGAACAAACAGGCTATTTTTAGAACACCGGACGTTTAGTCCATTTTAAAAGGTGCAATTTTCAAATCTTTATGATTTCGTAGCCTGAAGTGCAGCAGAAACTCAAACAGGCAATCCTTTTTGTAAGCGTGCTGCCCTTGTGTTCCATTTGCGAATACTCTATAAGCTACAGTCAAAACGGCCATCATCAAATGATCATTTTAAATTTTTCATATATGCAAATTTTCCTTTTTGCGGTCTAATCTCTACCTATAAGGAATTCAGAAATGGAGCGAGCAAAACATGAGCAGTTTAAACAATATATCACTATTTACATGGCCACTCTTTGGTGCACTCGCAACTAAAGATTAGGTCCTAGAAGTAGACGAAAATGGTGAAAATGGCTGCAATATAAAGTAAAAGCAAATGCCCCCGTTCCTGACAGAAAACGTTACAGTATTTTTTCCGAATAGTGAGAAAATGTCAAAATTACCATTATTTCTTTCGTGTACAAGGTTGAATTGCATTGGCATCTGTCAAGAGAGCATAGCATCAAAGCATTTTAAATAGGTAACTTATTGGAGACAGTTTGTAGTTGATTAAAAGCATAGCTGTCGTTAAGTTTTGCTGTGGATAATCGTTTTTAGATAATGAGGTTTTACGTTTGATTAAGTCTTTTAATGTGGTCCAGAAGGCCATCTAGAGGAAAAAGAACGCCGGAGCACTCCCCACTCATGTAAATGCTTTCAATAACTACTTTTTTAAAGGTTTTGAAAAATATATGGCACAGGATCTCTCTTCATGTGCAAACAACTGAAATCATTAGCAGTCGTGAAGTATTCGCCGAAATTTCAAGGACACTGAAAATCAACGGACTCCGCCGTCATCAAAAGTGGCAAATTAATTTGACGAAAGAAAAGTTTTCTTAATACACGAAAAACGATATGCCTATGATTAAATTTACCAATTCCACTCAAATTTAATAGCCACTAATCGGCCCGTCAACATGTGACCCTACGGAGTCTTTGTTCTCGTGACGTCTCTATCGAAGAAATCAGGCAAAATCCTCTTGGATTTGATCAACCGTATCTCTAACAACACAAGATGGAAACATACGTCAACTTCGACCATCATGACCGTCAAACGTATGGTCGAACATAGTGCACTCGACTCTGTACCAGACTTCATTTAACACTAGTTCTTGAGGGATATTTAACCAAATTGTATACAAAACGGAATTTTTTAAACGTAACTGTGCGTATCCCGTTTTATTTAGTCAGTTTTTGCGTGGACAGGCAATGACGTAATCCTAAAACTTGAGTCTATGCGTGTGAGATGAGTGTTCGCGTTTTCGAAATTTCTGTTTTCCTAAAGCAAATTAGTCTTGCTCATCAACGAAAAAGTACTCGTGATACTTATTTTGCGCTCTAACTCATCTGGAGGTCGTTACTTATTGGCTTGGTGTTTTGTTGGATGCGTTCCAACTAGTTTTATATTACCTAATCATTTTTCTTTAATGCGCGCATATTTTTTTATTTAGGCCACCAACATCTATATAGGTAGATCTTTGGAAGTCAAGAAACTCGAAAGTTTCTTTCTTACATTCGAATACTCATTTATTGAAGCTGTAATACTGTCCCAGAAGTGACAATTATTGGCTAGATCGCAGTTGGTAGCCTGGAATGGGGAAGCGGACGCCGACCTTAACCCTAACTTTAACCTAAAACTTAAACGTTAACCGTTAACCCTAACGGCAATCGTAACCCTAACCCAAACTGAAATCGCAAACTTAATCGTATCCCTTATACAAAGCCCTAACTGAGAAAACTAACCGTAATACTGAAACCTATTCGTACGCTCAAACACTAAACGTAACCCGAAAACCTAAGCCTAAAGGCATAACCCGTATTTATTCGTATACCTTTCATCTCCCGCATGAACACTGTCATGTAGTTTTTCCGGAAAACTCCGAGAAGAAGTAGAATGTGGAGGGTTGTGGAACACCATAACAGGCGGGGTTTGGGCTATTGGCAATAAACGCCGGTACTGAGCAGAAGATGGGAGCCATAAAACGTGTTTTTGTCATCATTGTTTCAGATGCCAAATCAGATTTCAACTTGACTCGCCTGCCACAAAGATATGAATTATGGGCTTTTGAGTCGTTAATTTGAGGGTATCCAGCCAGAAATTGTGACCTCTGATGATGCGCTGCAGAGTTCACTACAAAGGTTTCATGTTGCGCACTGACGACTAACTGCGACTCAGAAGCTCCTGTGCAAGTAGATCTGAAGATGTGACTCCTCTCGCGCACGCGACAAAACTTTGATCGTTGAAAATAACGATACATGTAGAGGGGAGACGACAGAGTCTGGGGATTAGATTGATACAGCACTGTTTCGGGCTTGTTTGCCTTCATTCAGCCAATCATAAACCTGACCACCAGTAGCTGGGACCAGAAACACAAACATGCGCACACACGCACCTGGCGCAGCTGGTCCACCACTGGGGTCTACCAGATGGGTCAAAAGCACTTCATCGAACCGAAGATCATCAGTGCCTCGCCACCTGCCAGTCTCTGTCTCTGCAGATCGCAATGGGCGCACACCGACCCATTGGCTTCCCGAAGCAAACAAGTGTCGTATAGGCTTATGCCCCATCTGGTAGACCCCACTGGTGGAGCAGCTGCGTCAGGTGTGTCTGCGCGCATGCTTGTGTTTCCGGTCCCAGCTGGTGGTCAGGGTTATGATTAGCTGAATGAAGGCAAACAAGCCCGGAACAGTGCTGTATCAATCTACCCCCCAGATTCTATCTTCTCCCCTTTGCTATCATAGCTTGGCCGACTTCGGCCTGGTAGGTGGGCACCTGTTTGTGACCTCTATTGCCCATACGAAGCTTGTTTGCTTTGGGAAGCCAATAGATCGGTGTGAGCCCATTCCTGAGTGAAAAAGATAACTGTGTTTACGCTCATGTAACTTGTAAGCGAGGTTTGATTTTGCCGCCGCACTTGATTGATACTATTTGATTAGCTTATTAAAACAATATCAGCTAACATACCTAACTCAGCCACTCTTTGGATCAGCAAGAGAAAGAGGACGCTAGTAGAGCTCGAATCACGCGCAGAAAAGCGCGTGAAGGTGATGTGTACACAAGCTCTGCCCGGCGCAGCCACTCACTGGATTAGTAGGATATGAAGAGTGAAAACACAACTTGAAGGTCACTGGGGGAGAACCGCATGACAATTCGCAGTTCATGGCCACTGCATTGGAACCGACGGAGTTCCACACCGTCGGAACAATTTCCTTAGCAAGTCTGCTTTGCGACTTTCTGGATTAGGATAATAGAGAGAGCGCAAGCAGGACTCGAAGCACGCATGTGAACTGTTATTCGAAGCAACTGAGGCTGACGTTTAAGCACTCCTCCCCTGCGGCACAGCGACTCGCTGGATTAATATTGTAGGGAAGGTGCGCATACGTGACACTTGTAAAGTAAGCGTGCTCGCATCTACTAAAATGTTTTTATAAAACTAACCATATGGTATCACTCAGGTGGGGCTGCAGGATCAAACCTCGCCAACTTCTGTAGAACAGGTTTTCGCTATCCGCCAGTCGTGTCCACGTCAGAACAGACAGTTGAAATCTATTAATTTTTGCCGCTATTTTTACAAACAGTGCTGTTGCCCACTGACGCTAACACAATGATATAACAAAGTTCAGTACATGCCGCACAGAGTATCTGGCGCATCAACGGTGAATTGCTGGGAATTGACTTATAGCGCAGCAGACTTTCACAGTATCTGCCTCACTCTCCCCTCCTTCACTCATGTTGTCCCGAAAACAGATTTTGAGAAGACCCGAAGCGGGTGCGGACACAGCCCTTCTACGCGAGCAACACACGGGCGCGCACAAATTCTGTTTACAAGGCTTTTCTAAGGTGGTCTGGATCCCGCATAGGTGACAATACCCCAAGAGTCACGAAAGAGGGTGTCATTACAGCCTAGGAAGAACTGAGCTTGCTCGTTAACTGGCAATCTTCTTAGCCACGACTGGAAGTTTGTCGTGACACGTCCAAGTCAATTAGAATTACCGTAGTGGGGAATGTGCGGATGTGTCCTGAGGGTGCATCCTCCAAACTCCCCCCGCCCTCCTTTCTTGCGCAGTAGTCGACTACCTGACCCAGTCACATAATTGCTGGTGCGTTTGGACGCGAGTACTACAGTTAACGTTAAAGGGCATGAAGCAATGACCAAAATATAGGAAAAAATTTTGCGAAATATTGTTTGCTGACCGATAATCTAGATGAATAAAAAGTGTATGCTTAGAAATCAATAACGAAATGTCATTTTCGTCAAACCTCTTTCACGAAGCTATTTCTTACTGCAACGCAGTGTTCTGGGTTAAGTAAAACATGATGTCCTTTTGAAAAGGCTAAGTACGTTTATATAGAATTCGGGAATTCACTAGAAGGCAATTATGTAATTAAGTAATTTAATTCCCTCCCTTCCCATTTTCCACAGTACAACATGAGAATCAAGAGAGGGGAATTCAAAATTTTCAGCAAAAATGGTCTCCATTCACTATGGGCAGTAGATAAGTTAATAAATTATTCCAGAGTCAAAGAGTTTTACACAAAAAGAACCATTATTATGAGGAAAGGTCGAGTCTTAGCTTCTGTATTTCTACCTCTTCACACGTAAGATAGCGCGCCAGAAATAGCAATACAGAAGCTCGAAAAACCGATGTGCGACAAGACATAAGTCGGAAGCTGCGGCGCATCGGGCGGGAAGACTTTGCAGAAATAAGATCAGAATGCAAGGGATGGGCAACGTCATCTATAATCCAACCAGCAAATTGCTTGACCCTATTGAAATGTCGTTGTAGGATAGTATCGATTAAAAAAGATAAGAAACAACAGCGGCAGAAGAGAACATTCGGAAGACTCGTTTTGAAATTAAAAGATCTTCTTTTCAGCAAAGCAGGAAAAATGACAGGACAGCAGTACAAGATAAGAGGAAGAATGTAGGGTTCTTAGTTGGTGCTTGCGTTTAAAAACTCCCACAGCGTCTATCCGTACTAATTTCGGTTCGCGTTTCTGGATCAAACGAGGCGTGGGCGTTATGAAGCAGCCTTCCCGCTACGGGTGCGTTTGGGATCAGTGTCT
Source organism: Spirometra erinaceieuropaei (assembly GCA_902702965.1). Taxonomy (NCBI): domain Eukaryota; kingdom Metazoa; phylum Platyhelminthes; class Cestoda; order Diphyllobothriidea; family Diphyllobothriidae; genus Spirometra; species Spirometra erinaceieuropaei. Next base: position 968,695 of record CACRXP010000191.1, on the reverse strand, counting down.
TCTGGTCTACCGTTCACACGAGCACTGCTTGCCTCTGCGCGCAGATTTAGGGACTTGCGGAAATTGGCGAGGTGGACGGGGAGGGGGGGGGTTAATCACGTTCACTTCTTCCCGCCCCCTCCAAATATGCTTCTAACAAAAGTACATTCTCCCTTCATAGACGTGTGTGTGTGCCTGGGGTAGCAGCGGATAGTTCCTCCAAGGTGACCCAGTTCACAGTCTCCTGCTTGACGTCGATTGCACGTTTACTTACCAATCAGCTGCCTCGAACGACCCAGAGCGCGCTCGCACCCACACAGCTGCTTTTGCATTCAGATATGTATTAAATATTTCAACAGAAAGTGTTTCTGGTAAGGAATTTTCAACTTTATTAGGGGAACCGGGTCCGTCGAAACCTCAGCAGTGAATATTAACTTAATGGATCAACATATCATCGTGAATTTTAACGCAGAGAAGACGTGAGATTGGCGCTCTCAATTTGACTGATTGTCGGACGATGGAATATGATGATGCGGCTAAGCAAACACACCTTGTCGACCAGGGATCTGCGACAAATCCAGAACTGTCGTTTAGCAGAATTAAAAGTGAAATTGCCCTCCTCTAAATAAAAACTGAATAATGCTACAGTGTGTGAGGTGACTCGGGTCATTTTAGTCGTCTTATTTAACCAACAGTTGGCAAAGCAACTAGCTACGCGGGTAACTGGTTTTTTATAGACGTTGCACGTGGTCTTTGTCGAAGTTACCAGTCAAGCAGAACCATAAACAAAATTTTTATCGATTTTGTTAACATATAGCCTCACTGTCCATTCTGTGGTTGTCAATTATTTATAACTTTTGAGAGGGGGCGTTGCCCTGTATTGCTTATGATGAGAGAAAGAGGCGGACAGTGAGAGTGGGAGCGAACGCAATTTAAACAGTCCTACTGAAGGCTGCGCGAATGAGTGACAGACCTGTCCGGTGCGCGTGATGTTAACCATCCCTTGCGCAGAACTCGATTTGAAGAAACCCGATATTAGGTCGGCCGGCACAGTCTTCGTGACAATAGGGGCTTAAGGTGTTCGAACGACGTATTTTTGGCTCCCATTTCAAGTTGAATTGTGACGAGCGATAAGGCTGGCCATTTATGACTGAGGGTGACGTAAATTGAGAACAGAGTGGTCTCTGAGAAGAAGGAAACCCGATAACAGAAGTAAGAATTTCATTCGTCTGTCGTTTCGGACTCACACTGGAAATCATCGTCAGGAACAGTGACAGATAGAGCTAGTAGGCGCACACGTACTGTGTATTTTTTAGGACGTATTCACTAAACAACATATTTCCTCCAAATTATCAACTCCTACAATCATCGCAGATGGCCCAATTTGCTGCGATGACCGCTTCAGTGTCCGAATCTGAGTCGTTAAAGGCCGTGGTTCGATTGACGGCTTTTAAGGTTGGCAGATGAGACGCGGGAATAGAAATCCAACTCAGTAATACATTTGGCCTTGCGCAAAGTTTCACGAAGGCTAAATATTCCCATCTATTAACCCTAGCACCGACACCAACCCTAAAATTGACTCCGACGCTAACTTTAACCTCAACCCTAAACCTAACCTCTTTGAAAATTAGCACAAAGTCCCCGGGGTAGAAGGTTTCCGAATCCCGCGCCTCTCCGGATGACATGATATTTGGCCGGGCATTAAGTCCGTCACTATTATCACCAGAAGCGGTATTTACCTGCGCTCACTGCGTGATCAGTTACGGCTGCCCAGTGCAGTATATGGAGGGGCAGATGAATGGACCTCGCGACTACCCCGTCGAACCTGAAGGCGTGATTGGATTTCCCCGAATGGGTTGCGACTTGGGAGCTGACGTCATTTCTCCTCCCTGCTGCTGTGTGTTCAGCCACCAGTTTCTCAAACCCGGCGCTTTGTCCGCAACTATGTCGGCAATTTTAGGGCAGTTCCGCCCTCACTGCGTCCCCATTCACGTTTGATTTAAGCGAAGGTTCAGCACACAATCAAAAAATGTCTGTTTATTGAACTCAGATTTGGATGTTTGCATTCACTCTTTCTCTGTGCGCAAGTGTGCGCGTGTGCCGCGGGAAACGACACAAAGTTGATTAAAGTACAGATGGAAAATGTGAATTTTCAACAAAAAATGCAAAACAAATGCAAACTGACATTTTCCGCAACAAAATGGACTTGCGGTGTGTTTTGTGGAGCAAATCACTCCCTTGGACAGACTGTCAGCCGCAAAAGGTCGTGTCTACTCAAAGACAAACAATTCACTCTAGAGACATTGTTTTCATATGTCCTTTCAAAGGACATGCCGATAGAAGCGAACAAGCCAGTTCCAGGAAGCAGTTTTGACGAGCTCTTCCGTATATGAAGAACATCTCGGAAGCCGTTGCACACAGGCCGGAGGCAACCATCAGGCGCCAGGTCATGAGGCTGAAAGACCCACCGAATTGGGATAGTTGCAGACAGAGCAACTACATCGGAGAAATTGGGAGATTACTTTGTGCGTGTATGGCTGAGCACGCAGCAGTGGTGAGGAGGAGGAGGAGGAGGAGGAGGAGGAGGAGGAGGAGGAGGAGGAGGAAGAAAGACGCTAGCCTTCAAGAGGTGGCTGCTTCCACGGGACCCAGTCATGTTTTCAAGCTTCAAGAAGCCGAAGTCCTCGCAAGAGGCGACAACTACGTGGGCCGCGAGCTGCTCGAATCGTAGTTCTCAGGCGCGCAATCCATCAACAAGCGCAGTGACCTGAAACATTCCTTGTTCAGGGGAATCGGTCACATGTGGAGGGCGCGAGCGAACAACAATCGCGGTGACTGCAGGCAAAATGGCCGAGTGATCGTCGCGCATGGATGGTGAAATTGCGACAATTAACAACTCGGACGCGGAATGACGAGCCCTAATCGCCTCAATTACGACCCCCAGCGGAGCTTTTAATTAGAGTACGCATGTGTTACCACAACAAATACGTACTATAAGTACTGCACTCTTTGTGACTCCACTGCACTTTTGTGCGACTGTCTCTGATGACAAATTCGAATGAGAATCCGAAACGTCAGGCCAATAGACTTCTTGTCCCGGTGATCGAATCGTCTTCTTCTAAAAGGCAAACCGACTGCCTCTGGCTTATACATAATGAGCCACTATCGATACTGCGATATGTGAAGAATAGCTATGACTGTCTTAACGAGGCCTAAAATGCCTGACCCAATTCTCACCCGATGGACGGCTGACTGGCCGGTGACGGCTGAAAACGGATACACACCAGTCTCATCACCACTGTAAAATTTAAGCGGCTGCTAACGGTTAGGAAAGTGACAACATAAAGTAGATTAGAAGAAAAATGCCCAATAAAAAGGCGGATCATTTACACTGAGTGACCGATCTCATAAAATGTTGGCTGCAATTCTGAAATGCTTTTTTCGATTGGGAAGGATTACTTATGCGCGGTTTTAATATTGATTATCTTATGGCATAATCTTATAGTACGTCGGACTCGACGGAATGTCAGCTTTTGAATACACTGTTTTTCAATCTCCTGTAAAAACCGCTCTCGTCGAAAATGACTACTTAAGTAGCATATTTCTTTCCCATTGACTTTCAATGGTCTTGCAAATTCAAATATACTTCATTTAAACACCGAACGAAATATGCTTTCTTTCAGTCGTTTGAAAAAGAATTACGTCATCTTTATATTTTATACTCGAAAGGGAGTACGATTAGGTTTTAAAAATTTTTTCGAACTGCCGAATAATTTGGAGCCTGATCGGTTGTTGCATGAGCGTTCAGTGATTTCATTCTACAAGGTGGATGCGCTGCGCGCAAAGGAAATCACATATTCTTCCATGCCCTTAAAAAGATACTATAGAGAATTCATAAAATTTTTCAACAGATGCGGACTATGTTGTACATTTCACAAGAACGTGTGGTAATCGGACAGGTACGATACTATATGAATGGGCATTGCGCGGTCTTTAAAAAATCTCATAATTAGAAACTTTTTAAAATCTATCTATATTCCTTCTTCGAGCATCAAATAGAAAGATGACGTGATTATCTACCAAGCGACTGAAAGAAAATATATTTTTCTCGTAGTTTCCATAAAAATATTTGGATTTGCAAGACCATCGAAAATCAATGGGAAAAATGCATACATGTAAATTACCTTTTCATTCTGTTGCTCAGTCCGGTCTTCACGGACAGCAGTAGACTGCCCGACGCAGGAAAAAATACCAAAAAATACAAAGGAGTCTGAGATGGCCATTTCTGTATTACTAGCGGTCGTCAACCGGACATTTCAACCCCACATTTAGAGGAGCAGGGGTTCAAACACGGATTCTTTAATCATTCAGCCACGGACCCGTACTCTCCTCGGCTGCGGCCGGTATTGTCAACTGTGGCAATGTCGCTGTACTCTGCTGACCTCCCCAGATAATCCCACTATTTTGCGAATAAGAAGAGTTTTATGTGTAAACATTTCCCGAAAAGCATTCAACTTCATGGGACTCATGAAGACCAAGGGTTACCTGGGCTCTGATCGTGTTTTCCCGCTAGCCGGAACAACCATCATCGGTCCATCATATCCCGTGCGAAACAGTCCTTTTGGTTGACGGTATCTGCAGTTCATACAGTCCAGTCATCTGCTGCCCTATGTTCTGAAGTCCCTCTGATATCTTCCTGCAGGTCGCTAATTTGGTCCTTCTTCACTTTTGCAGAAGCCTCCTTGGATCTACTAGTCTCCGTGTACTCAATCAGAAAACATGACCAAAGACTATCCTATCCCCCTCTCCTAGCTCTAAGGACCGAAACCCTCCGACCTCGTAATGCGGACGGCGTGGAGAAGGTGAGTGTTAATGACTTAATAGCCCCTGAGACATCTACAAACACTGTAAATTTTGCACATTATCATTTTTCAGTGTAACTGTACTGGCCTGACGAAGAATTACCGAAAACACGTGTTTGCCAACTAGACTTCTCATGTGGTGAAGTTTTATCAGGAAAATTTTCCTTCTGAGAAATATTCTGCCTACTTATTTCATATTTCCCATGCTCCACCGGCTTGATGTGTAAGCTGTAGTCTGCAGTGTGTTTATGAGCCCATCCAGACCAACTTTTAAATTCTCGTGTATGCTATTAGCGGCTAATTAGCCGCCAGATTGCCTCACTGACGGAGCATAATCTCGGCCGATATGTACAGTAGGTGACCTATCTCATGAAATCTGATAACGGCAAGTGATGCGGGAATTTCTGGACGTCTTTAACCTTGCGCATTTTGTTCGCTCATCCACCTCCTTCAATGAAATGTCCTTTTCTTGTGCAGAAATTGTGCTTACGTATTTATATCAAGTAAAATATCAGTAAATTGTTTTGTTTAGGAACGTGAAAGAAACGGCCAAAAGGGTCAAATTTTTACTTGGCCTCACCGTGCGAAAATGCAAATTACACAGAGATTCTTAAATGGAGTGCAGTAATAAAGCACTTTTTAAAAAAGTGACTTATTAAGGAAAGTTTTCTTATTGATTCAAGGCATATTCGTTGCTGAATTTCGTTGTGGATAGCCATTTTTCTCGAAAATGAAGCTTGACGTTTGAATAAGTCGTTACATGTTATCCAAATGACCATTTTAATGAGAAAGAGCGCCCGAACAATCACTAACTCGGTAAATGCCTTCAGGAACAATCTTATTTTAAAGTTCTCAACAGACAAGTAATTCAGAATCTGTCATTATGGACGATCGGGTGAAAACACTGAAAATCATGAAGTATTCAGCAAAATTTCGCGGCCGACCTGAAACTCGAAGTAATTAAAAACAAAATAAAGTGTAAATTAATTAACGGAAGAAAAGTTCTCTCTGTAAACACAAAATGGTATGTTAACGATCACACCTGTCAGTTCTATTTACATTTATTAGGCACCGACCGGCCTCACAACATGTCACCTTAGGAAGACGTTTGTTCCTATGACGTCCCCATCGGTGGGATCAAGCAAAATCCAGTTTCTCTTGTTGAACCCCGTCTTATTTGACTCAAACGAGTCAAGGATAGCACGAAACCCTGGAAAACTATTTTGGAACCTACACTCAGAATGTAGGCAGTTGACAAACCGTCATATTTGAAATCACACTAATGGTTAAGGGATATTTAGATGTAAACTTTACTGAAACACTATTGTTAGATGTTATTTTATTTCTACTTTTATATTTACTACGTTTTGGAATGAAAATATCTTTTATACATCTAAAACAAAGTTTACTAGGTTAAAGTTATTTCTGACGTCTTCGGGATATTACGCTTTTCAAAATAAACCGGCATTTATAAACAACGCAACACTGCCTTTACTATTTCTCTTATGTTTTTATTTCTTTTACATGTGTACTAAATGAATATGGACATTGGACCTAAGACATGGTATCGGTTTGCGAATGATTGGCAATCATTCGTAAATTTTGGCACATATCATGAGTTAGGTCACTAATTCTATGTCTGTTGTTGGCGTTTTCATGCCCGACTGACTGTCCGGCAGATGTCATCGGGCTCATCAGACGGACAGCTAAAGGGCCGTTTCTGATTTGGTTACTGTCATAAGGTCGGTGATCCCACAGGATACTTCTAGCACTCTCGGGTAAATAAAGTGAGGTTGGGACTCGAGGTGTCAAAATGTTAGCATCTGATCTTATAACAATAGAGGACCCGAGCGGCAACAACTTTACGGTCGTCAGTACGCTCCTCGATAGGCCAGTTACCCAGACACCTACTCAGAATTCTCGGCTTAGTGTCCCAAAAATTGCTGTGAGGATCTCATGCCGGAAAAGGGCAGTATATAGCTACCCTACTAATGTCGTCCAAGTCCGTCTCTATATTTTGGCCAAGGGTTTACTCTAGTTGTCAGTGGGCAATTACTTAACGCCTAACTTTTCCCATTTGGGTTGTTTCCAGTGTTTATTTTTGCATTTTGTAAGTTACAAACGTCCTGGCCGTAAACAATGTCGAACTGTTGGGCTCCAGAGAGAGTCCATAAGGCACAACGGAATGAGTGAGTTTCGTAAAAACAATCGGTGAGCGCCCCCTGCCATTGTATATTCCCGATCTAAACCGACAGGGCAACGGGCTCGTGGCTCAGTGGTTAGAGGCGTCTGAATTCTAACTAACAGGTCGCGAGTTCGAGCCTCGGGTGCTCCACACTTCGGGGTTGGGTATGACTGGCTGACGACGGCTAGCAAACCAGAAGTGACCATTCCAGACTCCTTTGTCTTTGTCGGTAATAACATTCTGCCTATATCATGCACCGCTGTGCGGCTGTTGGCTGGGCTCGAGAGAGAGTCCATAAGGCACAACGGAACGAGTGAGTTCCGTGAGAACGATCGGTGAGCGCCCCCTACAGCAGTCATATCTGCCAGTTCGCTAATGCCCCCTTTTGATTATTTATTTTTAAACTGTATGAGTGTTAGATGACGCCATTTTTATAATTAAGAGGAATGAAAGACTTTCCTTAACCTGAAAGTGCTTATCATTTAGTGTGGAGGTCGCCAACTTGAATGCAACAATAGGTAGAGCTCAACGTCACTTGAGAATTTGAAAGCATGCTTAAAACTGGGAGATACCCTTTTTAAACCTTTGAGATTTATAACTGACGGTAATTACCTCACCATTGTGGACCAATTCCGTCTCCAAATTTCGGCCAGAGATTTGCTGTAATTTTCAGTGTGGAATTACATAACGCCTACTTTCCCAACCCTGCGTTGTTTTCAATGTTTTATCAGTCTATAAATGCTTTGGTCGGAAACGACGCCAATCTGTAGCAAATATTTCAAGACTTTTTTCTTCAACTTCGTATGCCAAGTGCAGGTATTTGGGATTCTTTATCATCTCTGCTCAAAAGTGCTTCTATCCTCTGTTTGGATGGACCGAGAGTGAAATACAGCTGGTGGACGGCGGTCAAAAATTCAGAAGTGGCCATTTTAGTTTTTCTTCTCTTTGTCGGTGTTTCTTTTGCAGCGTTGCCTGTCGCTATGCTACTGCCTGTGAAAACTCTTGACTGAGATCTTGACCACAAAAGGACGAGCGCTTTCGCTCCCGTAGCCAGATCAGTGACCGATCCATTGGCCTCCGGAAACACAGACGCTTCGAATAGGTGGAAGATATCAGAAACAGACAACGATCTACCAGGCCGAAATCAGCAGAGGTGGAAAAATGTGCGTAAGAGTAGATGAGTACAGAAACGTTCTGTAAATCATGATCCTGATCATCGTCTGAAACCAGAAACACAAACACGAGCCCACACAGTGTACCAAATGGTTCACAGAGTTGGTGAAGGCAGCAGGGACCCGAAATAGTTCTATATAGGTCTATTTCCAGTCTTTGTCGTCCTTCTCTGACTTAAACGTAAGTGGTAGATGGGCGCTTATCGATCTGTTTGTAGAACATAACCGTCTCGTTGTGTCTTGTGGTTCAGTCTAGCGTCCTTGCAAGCAGTTGCAAGGCGATTAGTATGTAGATGAGAAAAGTGCCGACGAAGAAGAAGGGACGAAAAGTCAGAAATGGCAATGTCGATTTTTTCCTCATTTACATTTATATATATATATATCTGGTAGATAGGCAGAATGGTATTATCGACAAAGACAAGGGAGACTGGAATGACCACTTCTGGCTTATTAGCCGTCGTCAGCCAGCCATACTCAAGCCCAAAGTGTAGAACACCCGAGCCTCGAACTCGCGACCTGTTGGTGTAGAAGTCCACACCTCTACCCACCGGGCCACGAGCCCGTTGCCCTGTCGGTTTTCGATCGGGAATATACAATGTTAGGGGGCGCTCATGGATCGTTCATACGGAACTCGTTCCGTTGTGCCTTAAGGGCTCTCTCTCGAGCCCATTCTGCCTATATATCATGCGCCGCTGTGCGGCTGCTGGTTGGGCTTGAGAGAGAGCCCTTAAGCACAACGGAACGAGTGAGTTCCGTATGAACGAGCGGTGAGCGCCCTCTACCATTATATATGGTAGAGAGACGCACATCGATCGCGCCAAAGAATCCATTCGTCCTGTTGTGTCTTGGGCTTTTACTCGAGGCCCGCCAGCAGTCGCACTGCGGGCAGAATAGCATTGTCGTCAAGGACAAGAGTGACTGGAATGGCTATATCTGGCATGCTGACCGTCGTCAGCCGACTTTATCCAACCAACCACCATTGAGCCACGTACTCATTGTCCAGTCAGTTGCGATCGGGTATATAAACAATGGTAGATGGGCACGCACAGATCTCGTTACAGAACTCACTCGTCCCGTCATGCTTTGGGACTCTTCAGTCATGGGCCATCCGTGTCATCCTCGCATTTATTTGTAATGATATTATATATACATATATTATGGTAGATGGGCGCTCACCGATCAGGTTACGGAACATGCTTGTCCTGTTTTGCCTTGGGGCTCAAACTAGAATCCTCGCAGGCAGTCGCATAGCGACTAGTAACACATACATATCTAATATGCATCCTCTGTTCCGGGATCCCAAAATCCGAAGCTGAGTAACTTTGACATCAGAAGAGCTTATTGCATTGGCTTTCTTGAATTCTCATCGCCACTTAGTGTGAAAAGTACTTGAAATCCAGATAATGTGAGGATTCCCCGTATTTTGATTTCAAGAACTTAGATAATTGATAATTAATATTAGCCAAAATGCGATTTGCCGTTCATCCCACTGTACGGTCATCATAACCAGCCTTTCCACCCTACTCCCACTTTTCGATGTTAGTCAGTCTAAGTTGTGGACATTGACTTGTCCTCCATCTGCCTAAAACATTGTGTTTCAGACGACGTCCGTCTGTCGGCGGAGCGCTATTTTTAGGTAAACTTTGAGACTATGGCTAAACAAAAAATGTCAGCCATCTACTTCTGTAGACAGCGAGTACGGCGAGGTCGAGGAAACAGGAGAAAATTCATAAGAAGTCCTGAATAGTCAGGACCAGGTCCAGATTTGGCGATAAAATGTCATATTAAGAAGTGGACAACCGAAAGTAAAACATAGTTAAGTTGTGGGTAACATTCGCACAGACATTTTGATTTCTACCTAAGAAGCGGAACCAGTAATGGAGCAAAAATTGCTTTCGAACAAACAAATGCAGTTTTCAGCGGTACTTAACACGCGTCCTCAAAAAACGGACGAAAAGATAAAACCGCACGTGCTTATTAGGGTTTCAAAAACCGTGTTGGGCAACCCAGAGGTGGAACGTCCTCTATAAAATTGGTGGAAGATGCGGTATCAGAGTTAACAAACTGTTTAATTTTTAGTTGCCGGCGGATTAGTACGCAGGATCAGGACTTAGAATTTTCTTGCGTCTAGCGAGGCGCTGCTGGCCAAGATGGAGATATCCTGTTAGACTCTTGAGTTTTAGCGTTCGAGAGGCAGTTCACTGCCAAAAAAACTTGGCGCACAGTTGACAGACGTGATTCAGAGCCTGCCATGTTTCGTATGAATTGGCTGTTTCTTACGTTAAATTACAGGGTGCCCTTGTGATGACGTTGGATCCTGCTGAGACTCAATCCGTCCTTGAACTGTCAGCAATTACCTTGCTGTTTCGATGTTTTCAGTTAACTGCTCTTGAAGACAGTCTCTGTATTGCGCAATTGTTAAAACTTTCAAAAAAAGGCAGCTTTGAAGGCCGTTGCCTACACTGTGTGTCCTCGGAATCTTTTTTCCGCAAGTGACAAGCTAAACGCTACTGGTAGGTTTAAGCATGAAATTTCTTCCCTAAGAGCACGGAATCTCCCCCATGATGAATATACTCTTGGGCAAATAAAAGCATTCTCTTACCCCCGTTCCTCCTAAGATTGTTGTGCAGAGAAGTATCGACTCCTACCATCTTCCATCCAGTGTGAGGTCTTGAAGAAATATTTGACCGGTATCGATACTTTATATACAGCGGAAAGAAAAGTTATTAGCTTGTTTATTTTAAGAAAACACTTATCAAGATACTTTGAAGAGGAGTGTTCACACCCTTTTTCTTTTCCGAAAGTACATTTAAGGAGGAAATAAAAGTTTTTGTCCGTTTATGCCTTTACCTGACTGGTGGTTAGAGATTTTCTTCCTTGAGCGAAAAGACGTGCCTTCTCCTCCACTTTGGAAGAATTTTGGCGATTGCTGGTTCATTCTTAGCACCGTTCTATCATTTCAAACGTACAAAACAGTTTACTTTTAAATACTAAAAGGTTCCTTGAGTTATGAATGCGTTAACGGGTCCGTTACTAAATTATACGCACACTGAGAACAACATTCACAAGAAATGCCTAATTATGATCTTATTGGTTAAATTGACAGGGGAATGATTTTAGTCTTTCACCTCCTCAGAACCTAATAGCAGAATGGAAGTAAATCTCTCTGAATCAAGCTTTACAGAGTCAGTCCTAGCTCTGGTCCGAATATTTGGGCTGAAATCCGCCAGTTACAGCGGACTAACTGCAGCCAGCAGCCAGCCAACATGGCGACCGGCGATGTCCACCGTGTGCTCCCTAGGGACGGTGACTTGTGCATGAATTAGTTTCTAGTGTTAGTAGAACAGCGCTGCATTTACCACATTCTCTCCCCCTCCCCACCCGGATGCGTCGTCAGGGTAGCGTCAAGTAGATAGGAGGCAAAAAAGACCACAGGTGACTGGCAGGGAGAAAATCCCCATCTAGGCGTGCCACCATACCTACTCCACAGCTTACACTGACCAGAAGTCTACGCAACAAAAAGGGTGGGCTACTTGGATTCTCATGGACGCGGCGAGAGCCTGCACATGGACGTGCCACCACACTCCAGTGTTGGCACTTGTTATGGGTGCACATTCACGATAACGCCTGACGGCCCCCGATCTAGTCCAGGCGATGGCCCAACACATAAATCGTGTGGTCCTTTTTGGGACACTCATGATATAATTATGTCCTATGTTGAGTTTTGAAGTTACCATTTTATTGATTAGTCTACGTGCAGTATGCAACGACCTTGCTGTTTTACATTGATTTTCTCTGTCGACGTTCAAACCTTTGTACCTTTCTCACTTGTTATTTGTGTCATGCAACGACAGGCTGCAGTGGGTAAGCCGTCGCGAAATTTACTGGTATCATTATATTCTGCTGCCCATGCCTGCTTTAAATTTATTCAGGGGAAATGTTGCTTCACATTTACGAACTGACATCGCAGGCGTTAACTTAAAGCTCAGATCCCTGTTTCGCGATATTCTGCAGCTTCATGACGCAGCTGCGAGACTTTTAGTCCCTCAAGGGACCACGCAGAATTTACCGTGTGCTTTCAGGAAGAAAGCCCAGTTTTGCAATTTTGTTTTTAAATCTCCTCAGAAATTAATTTCTAGTTTAGAGTTAATCAATCGGGACACGCAGGGGAAACGGTGGAAGGTCCACTGATGGTCCAGACCCCTCAAAGCTGCGTCATGCAACGACGGAATATAGACGAAACAGGTGCCTTGGATTTTAGCCAGTACCCGTGCTGTCTGTACGATCAAACAGCGGGGGACATGATTGGCTACATCAGGGTTACTTGTAGAATCTACGTTTAGGCCAAGAAATTACCGTATGAGGCTGCACCTAGGATTTTCTATGGGCATTATTATTGTGTTTTACAAAAAAAGGCCGATGAATTTTCAAATCTAAAACAAGGCTGCTTTTTGAAAACAGTTCAGCTGTTAACAGGTTGCCTCACCTGACTAGAGCGCATTGAAAAATCGACCTTCAAATTCAGGAGGCCTGTTTTCCAGGACGTCTACAGCAAGCCTGCTTTTCAAAAACAATTTATATGTTTAAATTTTACTTTGCCCGAGTCGCGCGTATTAAGAAATCAACTTTAAGGTTGGTGAGCACTGTTTTTGCCAATGTTTTATTTTAATGTATCAGCCTATTTCAGAATAACGAGCATGTGCATGCGGGCCTAAACTACAAATTGGACTAACAAGGACCAACACAGCCCGACATTTTGAGACTAATTCATATGCTCTTATGTTGCCTCAGTTGAGTTGTGCAGACGGAAAAAATCGTTTTTTAAAAATCCGCTTGGGCTGTTTTCGTGAACTTTTCCACCTAAATTAATGTCCTCTCTAGCATAAGCACGCAAGCTAGCTCTATAACAGTTTTTATCCTAATAAGCAGCCTGAACATGAATAACTATTGATTTGTTGGCCAAAAGAACGCCCGTTTTTCTTGACAGATATTCTAGATAGACATTATGTGGGAGCGAAAGACTTATGTTCTAAGCCTTTGCCTGTTAACTAAAAGTCAGAACATCGAAGGTACTCCGGGCGACCATATGGCTGCACGTCACCCAGCTCCATCAATCTCGCCCTCAACTGCTGGCACGGGTTGTCGACGCGGTCAGTGACTTATGAATTATTCAGAGTCGGATTTGATTAGTCAGCAGATGTTAGGGTTTTTTGGGGTCTTAGTAATCGGTCTGGTTAATGAGTAATAGATGGGCTCCTAGCCATCACCTTGCTTTTGCTAATGGTAAAAACTAAAGCCAACAGGTCACCTGTGGTTGTCTGCTAAAAGTTGAAATAAGAATTGGATACCATAAGTTGCATTTTATAGTGCGAACGACTAAGTCTAATGTAACAGATTTCGTTTTGAAGGACTAAGCTCTGTCTTATTCATTCAAATAATACTAATAATAGCAATAATTTACTTTAATGCCAGTTGATTGGTCCTATCAAACCCTAGCTGATAGGTTGACGGACTGCGTAGGTTAGTCGAAGGATTTTAAATTTTGTGATTTCTACACATGAAGAAGAGATAAGGATTTAAGTTGGGTATATTATCCCCTGTACTCTATGGCGCCACTGTGACTGAAAGTAAAAATGTTTTGACTCACGGTATGAACTAGGTTCATGAGACATATTCGTAGTAAATGATTAGGGAAACTGATTGGAATAACTGCAGATGCTTATACATTGCGTCTTCTGCGTAATGGAACTTATATGGCCTATAGGGGATTGACGAAATGCCGGGGTCCTGATTTTTCAAAGACCCTCGTTCCCTTCGGTTCGATGCACAAAAAACTCTGTAGACCAGAAACAGTCCTTCCGTCAGAGCTCTGTACGAAAATATCTAACTTGGCAGTTAGCAGAATTGGTATCTCGGAAGGTCAGAAGTTTATAATGCGACGGCCAGCCGCTTTTTGTGAACGGAAGCATAAATTAGGAAATTCAGTTGAAACTACCCCTGACTGACATTCCGAATAGACGGGAACATTCTTGGTTATTTTTTGCGTACTCTTACTCAAAACAAATTTTACCCCCAAACTATGTTCATGTCAGAAGAATATGTTTAGAAATCCAACAATAGCTTAGATTTGTTGAAAAGTAGTTCACATTTTGCGCTTAGTTCTGCTTCTCAGTATATAATGTCAAAAACTTATTCGAACTTTTCGGAGCATCCTGGAGTATCTTTTCAGGTCTTTTCTTTAAAAAAATTAAATATTTTGAAAAAAGTCAACTTTACCTCAGGTCCAGACGATTTTGGGATAAAAAGCTGCCCTCAACTGAGTCTGCGCATTCATGCGTGTTTCCCTAGTGGGGTTTATTAATTTAAACAGGATTTGCCCGAAATCCGTCGTCAACTTGAAAATGTACTCTTTACATCATGCACAGTCCTGCGTGTTCCTCTCCTGGGTCAATTCAATTTTTTTCTTATACCAACTTGGCCAAGTATAGCTGTACGTCAGTAAGTAAGTTATTTTAAGTAAAAAACGAGTTTTGCTTTTTTAAAATTCTTATTTAAAATTCATTTAATTTTGCACTTGGAAAGCAGTGACAATACCTACTGACAGCCTTTTGTCCTAAAATGTCCAGAACTTACAGGTATATGCAAATTTGCCATATGTAACTCCGAAAGTATCCACCATCAAAAGGCTATATGATAAAGTAATGTCTGTGCGCTCCTGTTTCTTTAAAAGCACAATCTACAAACGGAACCCGCAGACCATTATCTGTTTGGGAATTCATTATTCTGCATATGACCATTCTGCTGTACGTTTAGGCTTGTGAGTCAAGGCCTAAAGGAGAGCATAGAAAAAGAAAGTACTTCCGAGGCCAGTTTAAAAAAGTCGGTCATCTGTAGTTTAAAAAACCATTCCCATCTATCACAGAAATGCATTAGCGGACAAAATGTTCCATTAATTATTGCTAACCGATCTCATAAAATGTCAACTGAAGTTCCTAAATGCTTACTCGACTCGGATGGATTACTTAAGTAGGGCTGTAACGTTGACTTTCACGAAGCAAAATCTCATAGCCTCCCGGACACGTCACGATAGTGGCCTTGTAAAAAGTAAACACTTAGTTTGTATGAATTTTCCCCACTCATTTATGAAAATCGTATAAATTTAAATATTGTTTTTAAAATAACGTGGCTAAGTGTACATTGCATGTGCTCAATGGGTAATAAATCACGTTCCCCTTCCATATAATGCCCAAAGCTAGGACGTTTTTCAACTTTAAAATGTTTATAATTATGATATTTTTGAAATCACTCAATGTGCACTCAAGGAGCATCATATCCGGCCGATTAATAGTGCTTCTCAAGGACTACACAACGTACTTCGCGCCCTTTGTGAAATATTATGAGGTCTATATTACATATTTTTATGATTTTGAGAGATTCATGTTTTACCTTAAACGAAGACTAAACAACTTGAAGACTGAAAGGCTTAAACGCGAGTGCAGCAGCAGATCAGGATAACAATTATTCAGGAGCTGACGAACTGTAAAATATCTAAATAAACCCTTCTTTTGAGTACAAAATTTAAATTTAACATGATTTTTTACCAGCTCGGTAAAGAAATAATGTTTTTGCTCATGTTTTATATAAAATATATTCGAATTTATATAGACATCAAAAATCGGTTGTGAATTTACAATATATTCAAGTCGTTAATTGTTCCAAGTGCAGATTTTGCGAACACCCGAGAGGAAATGAGCTCAAAAGCCAACACCATGATGTGTATGAAATTTTATGGGATTATGCTCGATAACAGTCAATAATACAACCCTGCTTAAGTGGGCCTTCCTAGTCGAATACACATTCCAGAATTTCGGCTGGTATTTCATGAGATCGGTCACGGATTGCACATACGAAGAGCATGAGGATCATCGACGTCCATTAGCCAGATACTTTTTGAGGAGTTAACTTATTAGTGGTTCATAATATCTGGACCCACATTCACTGTTTGTGTGCATCCATAAATATAATCCAACCAGGCATGTATATAAGGCGAACGATTGAGAACTGGCATTATAGATAAAACCCACTAAGAACTGTCTTATTTTGATATTTTTAAATAAGCGAAGGCTACAGAACCCATCATCTGGTAATCGGATGAGGATATTAGAAATTGCTAGGAGGATTTTAACACCGCCAGGAAAGATACCGTAATTTTCTGGATGAAAATCTCTGTTGACCCATAGAAAACGGTATGTTAAGTGTCCTGTATGCCAAAAATTTTTTTAGCTTCTTATTCGTTGATCGGGCTCACAATATGAGCTCATAGAAAAAGTCTTTCCGAGCGACGCACCCATTTGCAAAATCGAACACAGTGGTCAAGCGCATCTTTACTATGCGAAACCAGAGTAATCACATCAAATCCTAGTAGCGTTGTTTCGATATACATATGTAATTAACAAACGCGCGACCAGCTCTCATTACTTTAAATTAAGCAGACTGTTAAAATTTATATCTACGGTGAAAATAATTCAAAAGTTTTTGACATTATTTTTCGTTATGCTGTTCCGTTTGCTTATTTGTTTTATTACTCAGGCGTTATGCGCTTCTACTTTTTAAATTTACTCTCCTGACTCATTCATCCGCTTTCCTATAAAAATTTCTATCTCTTATCAATGCAATATAATTCTTAATGTTTATTTTGTGTTTTCATTCAACGGAAGGTGGTTCATTATTGATGGAGGGCGTTGGTCAACGTATTCGGACCCGTCTCCAATTAGACTGAGATTTTTCACAAGCATACGTATTGCGTTAACTACATCATTGTATTGGTCTTTTTAAAACCATCCCATATAGACGATGTGGTACCTTTATCCCCACCTCGCCGCACTAATGACACTTAATTGCATACGTTTTGCCTTTTTGCATGCCTGATTTAGGAAAGAATTATTCGCCACTGAGAAACTTTGAATGCTTGCTTTAAGGGCTGCTCCAATTATGTTGATTTCCACTTTGCAGTATTCCTACTTTCTTCAGGAGCTGCGACCACAGCTCACAAATTTGTCGGCATTTTAGACTGTAAAAATCAAAATTTCTCAACGACTTATGACCTGGCTAACACTCTCATCTGTCAAACCACGTCCAGAATGTCTGAGGTCAGTGAACTAAGTATTTTAGGTCGTGCCAAGTCGTTCTGAACAAAACTTCCATAAACTCGTCGCAGGATTGCCGACCTGCGTCCAATTTTTAAAATTTTTCTTTTGCTGTAGAACAGTAGTGGCCACAGGACATATTTTTGTCGTTCCAAATGTACTGCTCGTTAAGCTAAGGATCGCCAACTTGCTTTTCTATAAAAAAGATAGTAGAAAATTTTCTGTGAAAGTAGTGGATTTTAGTTGTGGTACTGTCAAACAAACGCAACTGAAATTCATATGAAAACTAAACGGCATCCCAGCATAAACTGATTTCCCTGAAATCAATATCATTATGTGCGATTTTAGAAGGACGTGTTTGTGAATAAGCCTTTCATCCCATAATTTAAACCGACTGAAGTATCTTTAGGCTTACTCCGTTCTACGATTACCCTGAGCAGGGTTTCCGCGTGTGGTTTGCGCGCATGCATCAATTTTTCACAGATAAGGCTATTTCGTCACCGTAGACGGCAATCGTTTCCGCGTGCAGCAAGAAGGTGTTTTGGGCTAGCCTGGGCTTCACCGTCTAACTTTTCCCAAGCTGAACAACCCTCTGTGCAAACCCTTGCCACGTCAAAAGTAAAATTACGATTATCCAGACCTAATTGTGTTCAGTTTACTAGCCCACTCATAAAATTATGAATCAGTGAGCGTTCAGACTGCTGAATCAGCACGTAATGACTTTTTTACTGCTCCTAAGCTCTGCTGTACGAGGGTTTTTCCGCCGACTACCATCACAAAAAGCTCACCATCAGATTACCTCGCCGTCCGGAACGTAGGGGGTAAGGATCTGCTGAGCGCTGATGAACAGTTCCGTCTAACCACATCCGGCACCTATTCGCAGTCTTGATGAGCTTTTAGAGGATTGCCGGCATGGGGTAAGCCCAAAAATACCGTCAATTGGCTACCCGCTTTCTATGCAAGTTAATGATCGGTGTTCTTCTGGTACTGATCACAGGTATATAAATATTTTTATGCTGTCATCTGTCGACAAGATACAGTAGGTGGGCAAACTCATGAAATGTCAGGCGAAATTCTGAAATGCGTTTACGTTTTAAAAAGATTGAGATAGCTTGAAAAACTGATTATTATTCATCATACTTCCAGGATGCCGGCGTTCAAAAGAACTTCCTTCCAGCTGCATGTAAAAATTATACTCTGTAAAAAACGACTGCTTAATTAGCATGCATTTTTGCTATTCATGTTAGATGTCCTTAAAAATTCAATGATATTCTATAAAAAAATGCATGAAAATATTCATTCATTTTTCTCTTTCGGTAGAAAATTCCGTCCTATTCCAATTTTATATTCAAAGTAAGGATGTATTTAGGTTTTTTCAAACGTTTCCATTTCCCGAATAATTTTGAACCCGAACTGCTGTTACACTTACATTGAGGGCTTAGAAACTACAAGTCTTGTCTTCTTCGACTTCAGAAACGCATACATTTCTCCACAGCATTAAGAGGAGACGGCACGGTGTTCAAGCAATTTAGCAGTCGGTTTGGTTTATATTGTTAACTTTGCAAGCCACGTTGGTAACTGCAGAGGCCTGGGGCATTATGAAACCTTTTTAAAATCGAGTTTTACCCTTACTCCGAGTATAGAATCGGAAGAAGATGTAATTTTCTACCGACTGAGTACAAGAATGAATATTTTTATGCATGTTTTCCGTAAAATATAATTGAATTTCTAAGGGCATTTAAAATGAATGGGAAAGGGTATGCTACTTAAGTAGTCATTTACTACAGAGTATAGTTTTTGTACGTGGCCGAAAAGTAGTTCTTTTAAAGCCGGCATCCTGAGCCAACAAAATTATTATACAGTTACGTTGCATAATAATTAGTTTTGCAACCCTACTTAATTACTTTTTCGAAACGAAGACACATTCTGGAATTTCTGTTGAGATTTCACGAGTTAGCCCACGTACTGTATGTAAATATTTTTATGCTGTCATCTGGAGGGTAAATTGAGGGAAGACCCCACTTTGCTGCAGATTCGCGTCACGGCTGAGGAGCGACAGTCTCGTGGAAATACAGCCCATTTAAACTACTGAATTCTTGCGCGGAGAGTTTCAAGCTGCTTGGCATAACACCTTTTGCTGGCACAACACGCCTTGCCACGTCACCGTTGCCATTTCAGCCCACCGATCGCGTCTGAACATGAATAGTGGTGAACTAGCATCACTTCTGAGGCGTTGACGCCAGCCGGCTTCCAGAACCTCCAGATGACCTGGTTTTTCTTTTTGCCCCGCTTGAGCGAGAACCGTAGCGATAAGTCTCTATTAAAAAACCCGTCTCCTGATTGGCAGATTTGCCGTTTGGCCAGCCTTACTGATTCCTTCAGCATCAGTTGGCGTGGTGCGTCCGTCGCAGCTGATCACGTGCTGAGCTCTGGCAGACAGACTTGTTTGAGTTTGCCGACAAGCTCTCCTGGGTTGCATGACTTCGCCACAAGGGCGGAACTGCGGTCGAAATCGAGAAGTACTTCATCAACGCCCCAGCCAATTACGTGGGAATATGAAACTTAACTATCGATAAATTTGGCTAAGCATCAAAAGCGTCAGCCTCAACCGCATCAACTGCGCGTTTGTGAAATAAGTGAGTAGTCGGAAAAAGCTGCAATTAAAGCTCGGAGAGTGATTAGGAGCTATCATTTTAATATACCAAAGTCGCGTAAGGGGACATTCTATGTACCAAAAGGATTACTTTAATCTGTCCAGAGCCATCTAAAAGTTGCTCAGAACACGTTTTACTAATATGAGTAGTAATGATCACCCTCTAGGCGAGTTGTGTATATTCTATTTTAAAACGCACATATTTCTTGTGCGGGCTTGTGTTACTGATGTGTTTTAATTTATTCATAATTTCTGATGAAAACAATTGCAAACAAAGCCGTTGCTTGTCTCAAGTCGAGTTTCACGTTTCCTAGCTGCTGTCGTAAGAAGCACTAAATAACGGACAAACAGTTATGACCTCAGTGATCCTATCAATCAATATTTTTCCATTAAATTTAAAGATTTATGCGTTCCTTCTTTAATCAACCAGGCGACAATTGATATTCCAGGACGTCAACTAATAGGGCCTTTTAAGACATTGCTGGGCTGGAGTAATTGTCCATCATCATCGACTGGTTGTATAGTAAAATCAGACAACAACTAAATTGCTGTTATCCGTTGACTGGTCTCTCAAACATGGGGATATATACTCCTCACCTCGCTACTACATGTGGCCTCGTCCTTAACTACACAGAGCTTCGTATTCCCATATCCAACCGATGGGAACCACTCCGATGAGCCTATTCTTAGGCCTTATTGATAACTCGTTCCTACTTCAATTGCACGAATGCGATGGGGTGACTTGACTGTGTGCAACACTCATCATGTCGGAGCGCGCTTTCACTGATTTTCTAGTCGATTCCACCAGCTGACGGCGAAAGGCAATTTCAGCAGTATAAAGTGGCAAACGACTAGTTTTTTGCTTTAACGTCTTTCTCACTGGACCTGTTCACTTTCTCACGACATTAGTCATTTGTGAAAACTGGTTTTCTGAGCTTAGCATGAAGTGGTTTCTACGAGGAGGCTTTTCCTCGGGGAAATTCAATCTTGAGATTGTGCAATCTTTGAGAGCCCAGTGAGTCGACTTAATGTGTCACTTTCGCTTTGTTTACCTCCTCTTTGGCACGTACTCCGCGTTGCCCAAGTGCACACACGTCGTTTGGCAAGTTGTAAAAACGACTCGAAAAACTAGCCCTCAATTGTGTTTTTGTCTGTTATTTAAGCCTGGTTCCATGGAAATCAATCCTCATGCAATTCCCTTTCAGCAGTAGCAGAGGATCCGTATTTGATTGATTCCACCAGACTACTGTTCATTTTAAACACGTTTCCATTAATTTTCCCCTGGACCTAACAGCTTAATTCTAGCTCATTCTAGGTCATCAACCAATGACTCTCCAGCTTTGGACTGCACAGGGCGTATGCTGATGCAGAGGGTCACGCCATCGAATTAATCCCTGCAGTTTTAGATTCTTTGTCTTGACCAAACGGAGGAAATTCCGAGCTTTGACCAGCTCAGAGTATTGTCGCGATGATTAATGAACCAGAGGCCATAATAAATGTGACTTTGTGACTGTCTATCCCCCATGAGATGGCTGCTTGTATCTGTCTACGCCCTTCTGATTATTGCGGATTTTTTGCAAAGCCTGCTTTCGTATTTCTGATATTTACCAACAGAATGAGCGATCGGAACAATGACTAGTCCAGTCCTTATGGCTGAGTCCGGCGCCTTCTTTTAACTTTTTTATCCAACGTCCATCCCCCTTATTACTTGGGTCACTTTCAGCTTCCCCAGGAAGGCCGAGCACCCATACTACTTAAGTTACTGCCTGAGAGAACATGTGTATTCGCAAGTGTAGCTTTTAAAATTTTCGTTCATTATCTGAAAACCGCAGCTCTTTTCGGATGGCGGTTCTCGGTATATCGATTTTATGAGACTGTGATACCAGAAAAAAACTTGGACTAGAAGTTGCAAATGAAGCTGCGATCGGTTTGGGGGTATATCTGACAGGTGTATCTACCCAAAAGCACACGGGGAATGCTGAGGAACCCATTGATAAGCCAAACCCCTCACGGCTCTGCCATACAACAGCAGAATATCGGTGAAACACGTGTCTGGGTTTTTAGCCAGCATCTGTGCTGCTAGTATACCATCTTGTAACACTGAAACATTTGCCAGCTTCCAGTAGACGAACTGTTTAACCCCGGGAGAGGTCTTGAGGGAAGACTTTAATCGGATTTCACCGATTTCCTTGGCACCGCCCGCTAGCCTCGCTGTATTCTATCTTGTCGTCAGTGCTATGGGCTTCGGAAAATACACTGCAGTTTTAAATACATCAGTCGCTATAAAAGAAGGCGAAAATGTAATTGGTATGCTCCTAATTACCTAGCAGTCAAAAGCCTATTACTGGTGTAATTTCCGGCGGACAGAGTCAATGGCCTATACGCCCGAAGATTCTGTTGATCATCAAGAGGCGAAAAATGAGTCTTGAACACCAGACCATGGCTTGCCAAAGAGAACATTACTAAGTCCGGACGGACTCCGCTGTCTTCATCCGTCTGTGGCTTATACCCATAGCTTGAATAAGAACGCCTGACTCGTTGACCGAAATGCGTCTATATCCCTAAAAAGGAAAAGTGCCATTCGGCAGGATTTCAAGAAAAACGAAAATGGGTCAAAACCGTACTTTACCTCAGGCAGCCCTAAGTCAGGCAAATCCTGCAGAAGAAGTTACACACAGTAGGTGGACTTACTCATGAAATGTCAACCGCAATTCCAAAATACGTTTTCGTTTCGAAAAGATTAATTAAGTAGGGTTGTAAAACTAACCAGCTTGCAACATAATTCTATCATAATTCAGTTACATCAGGATGCCGACTTTCGAACGAACTTCCTTACGGCTGCATGCAAAAACTACACTCTGCAAAAAACGACTACTTGTGTAGCATGGATTTTTCTCATTGATTTTCGACGTCCCTAAAATTCAAATTATATTTCATAGAAAACATGCATAAAAATATTCATTCTTTTACCCATTCGGTAGGAAATTACGCCTTCTTTAAATTCTGTACTCAAAGGAGGGATATAACTTGGTTTTGAAAAAGTTTCTAAGTGTGGGACTTTTAAATACCCTTAAATGGCCGTTCATAAATCGTCATAGCTCTGCATTTACAAATGTGGTTTGTTAAGTTGACAATACGGATAAAATCCACTGCTTAATTTTATGAACCCTACATGGTCCCCTTTTATTACCGTAGAGGAATGTGTGGTTTTCCGTACGCGGAAAATATGTGGTTCGTAGATCGGAAACCCTGAATCCGAATGTGACGGTAGAGTGGATTCCAAATTATTCGGATATCGGAAAAGTTTTTGGAAACCGAATATTACCCTTCCTTTGAGTATAAAGTTGGAAGAAGACGTAATTTTCTACCGAATGAGCGAAAGTATGAACATTTTTGTGCACGTTTTCCTTGAAATATAATTGAACATTTAGGGGCATCGAAAACCAATGAGAAAAATTCATGTGACATAAGTAGTCGTTTTTTACAGATAGCAGTTTTTGTATGCAGCCGGAAAGAAGTTCCTTCGAAAGCTGGCATCCTGAGGTAGCTGAATTATGATAGACTTATGCTGCAGGCTGGTTAGTTTTTGAACCCTACTTAATTATTTTTTTCGAAACGAAACGGCATTTTGGAATTTCGGTTGACATTTCATGAGTTAGCCCACCTACTGTATGCTACGTTTTTAAAGCGTTTTTGCATGTCCATAAACTTCAACTAATTAGAGCGCACTCAATCAAGCCATGTTGACCTAAGCCACTGGCTCAATTGCCCCGGCAGCACCATGGAGGACCAAATACCAGGGACTTCCTCACGATCTGGGCGCTTCCGTACCTTGTTTTCACCCCAGACTGCTGCCTGATGACCTTCGAACACTGTTCATACGTGCGACCGTGGTGTTTGGCACGCCTATTGTCTCCGCAATTCGATGAGGACTAGATGCAGGTCATTGGTTCATTAACTAAAAAGAAAGAAGGACAGGAACGCGCGTTTAGTGTTGAGGTTTCGCACATCCCACATCGTTTAAGTTGCCTCTTTCACTGCCACTGACCTTGATGTTGACATATTTGGCAGTTTGACATCGAAATGACAAAGATTAAGTAGACTGACTGACTAGCAATACCCAAAGCGGCGTTTGCGGGGATGGGTCGTCAGTTGCTAGTGGACACTTATATAAACCATGAATTTATCCCTGAAAAAATAGCTGAATCGCTTGAAGTTCCGGAAATTTTACCTCTTTCATTTCATATAGTTTTTGCTTTGCACTCCCAGGAGCGGAATCTCCCTTTTAAAGCTCGGATATATTTGGTGCTCAACTTCCTGACCGTCTGTCCGGCGTAGCACATCGTTGTGATTTCCAGAGTGCGTGCCATGTGTCAGGAAGTTGGTTTGGCGAGCAAGCATACAAAACAGCATATTGAAATTCAATCCTTGCCTCCGAAAAATCACGAGTAGGTAACCCCACCTGCCGCTCAAATTTGCATTTAAGTAGACCCTATCGCAGAATAAAATTAAGAGCGCAGTTTCAATGTCGGGAAATCATTGTTTACCGCTGCAGAGAGTTAAGCCAAAATCCATTTTAAAGTTCGGCGACAAACATCCCAAAATCTCAGATGGACGCGATCACCGCTCGAGACCTCCGATCACCCCGATACGCAACAGAACTTACCTCTTAGAGGACGGAAACATGCATACTCCACAGGAAACAGAGCACAATCACAACCCCAGAGTTTTTGGCGTCTCGGATTTCCGCCCCCACAATTATCGCAACTCCTCTCGCCAGGTGCGCAAATTCGTACTCCCTGAGGCGGCAGGCAATACTAGCCATCAAAATAAGACTGCGCAACAGCTGTCCTGAGGCTGCAACTACCTGCCAATCAAGCGCATTGCCCATCCTTCTCTCCTCGCATTGAGGAAATCGGGAGTTAGTACATTGTCACGAAAGGGGGTTGGTGAAGCGCTTGGTTAGAAAAAAAATACTGCGCTGGAGCAAACGTTCTGTAGCACTTGCGATGAACGTTATTTTTACTTTTTTTAATTTTTGTCTCTGCTTAGACGTTATTTTAAGGTTTTTTGTGCATATTTACACTTTTTTAGTGAAGCTTTTTATAATTTTCCACAAGGTTTTCCAATCTAGACTTTGTGTCTATATTTCCGATGTTTTTGAATGATAATGGGGTCCGAATCCAGCTCCTTTATTGCCGGAAACGAGGACTTTCGACTATGGAAACTTCTAAGGCGATCTTTGATGCCAACGGCGAAGGGACCGTCCGGAACACAATTGTTTCTCGTTAGTACGAACGTTTTAGCGACATTAATTTCGAAGACCCGGCTCGTTTCGGCCAACCATCAGAATACGACTATTAGGATTTGATTTCCACTCCTGAACATGAACCGTCATCGAGTGGTCGTGATTTGGGATCAGAACTTGAATTCGATCACAAAAGTTGATTTTGTCTATAAGAAGTCACACCAAGACGCATATGAGCTGACCAAAGCACAAGCCCACTGGCGCATTGAATTTGCTGCTAGTTGTTGCAAAACTCTCTGAACGATCGACTCTGGAAGCCCATTGTGGCGTCTGATGAGAAATGGGTTTACCTGGTCAATAATAACTGACAAAAGAAATGGGTCCCAAGAGGTCGGGCTCCTCCATCCGTTCCAGGTCAAGGTAGGTTCGACAAAAAAGTGATGATCTGTGATTGGTGGAATTTCGAGTGTGTGCTTTACTTTAATAAAAACAAATGGGGCATGTAAACGATCAGCAGGCACCGTGAAACCGTACTCGTACTTTCAAAGCATGAACGCTTAAATGAACGCAAATACTCATAGCCTTGGTTTCGCGAAATTTGCGTCGATTCCCAGAAAATTTTGTAGAGACACAAGCTGTACCCCCTACTCCTTCTCGAGAGTCCCCGTATCCAGGGGTCCACAGTGGTTACTTCATCTGGACTATACTTTTATCTAAATACAGTGCGTGACCTATCTCATTAAATATTGGCTGAAATTCTGAAATGCGTTTTCGACTAGGAAGGATTACTTGGTCGCGGTTGTGAGACTGATTATCTCAAGGCATACTCTTATAACATTTCGGACTCGGCAGGATGTCGGCTTTTAAATGCACTTCTTTTAAATCTCCTGTAGCAAGCATGCTCGTTAAAAAATGACTACTTAAGTAGCATGCATTTTTCCCATTGATTTTTGATGGTCTCGGAAATTCAAATATATTTTATAAAAACCACAAACAAAAATGTACTTCTTTTAGTCAATCAATAGAGAATCACGTCTACTTTATATTTTATACTTAAGGAAGGAGTATAATTAGGTTTTAAAGAAGTTTTCTAATTGCCGAAAAATTTGCAGCGTGATCATTCGTTGCATTAGCGCTTAGTGATTACACTCTACAAGGTGCATGCGTTCAGCGTAAAGAAAATCCCATATTTTTCTCTGTCATTAAAGAGATATCATACAGGGTCCATTAAATTTTGCAATGGATGCGGACCATGTTGTACATTTCATGAGGAGCAGTGGTAAACGTCGAGGTACGATGCTATGTGAATGGATATATCGCGGTCTTAAAAGGTCTCATAATTAGAAACTTTTTAAAAACCTAATTATACCCCTTTCTTAAGTATAAAATATAAAGAAGACGTGATTCTCTATTGATTGACTAAAAGAAGTACATTTTTGTTTGTGGTTTTTATAAAATATATTTGAATTTCCGAGACCATCAAAAATCAATGGGGAAAATGCATGCTACTTAAGTAGTCATTTTTTGCCAAGCACGCTTTCTACAGCAGATTGAAAAGAAATGCATTTAAAAGCCGACATTCTGCCGAGTCCGAAATATTATAAGAGTATGCCTTGAGATAATCAGTATCACAACCGCGACCAAGTAATCCTTCCTAGTCGAAAACGCATTTCAGAATTTCAGCCAACATATCATGAGATAGGTCACGCACTGTATAATGCTGGATGCTCTGTGGTCAGACTTTACATACGCTCATTTGAGTGTCGACCTTCGTTTGACCCTCTCGTCTAATATTTATGCATACGTGCGTACACTTTGAGCGGAGTGGGGATTGATCAAGTCCTCGTTTCTTGCATTCGTTTTATGCTACAGAAGGTTTTATCAGGGTATCTTTCAAATTACAGGGAGAGCTAATTGACAACAGAAATTTTAGCAATTTGCCTTAAATATCTGTTCAGACTGATATTTGCAGGCCTGAGCTTCGCTCCTCTGTGTCATCAAACTACGTCAAAATACTTATGAAATAGAATACCGTGACCTTATACATTAAATATGGCTTACAATGTCAGATGTCAATCATCAGCGCATTTGTACGCAAAAAGAAGCCTTTTCGGCTCCTGTTACGAGTAGAATGTACCAGGTGACAGCTACTGTACAGATAAAAATTACGTCGCTAAACGCAAACAGGGATGAAAAAGCGCAAAAGATCATGTTAAACGTCCATTTAACCCGCGTAATTTAGCCAAAAATCCGGCTACAGCACTGAATATGGAAACAGTCATTTTCGATGAAAGACAATCCAATGCAAAACCTGTAAATGGAATGGGCCTATACCTTTCTAAAGTTATTCACGTTCGTCTTCAAATGTCCTTTTGATCAAGCGACTGAAAATTGCTCCGTGTTGTCTTGTCAAATGAACCCTCTGTGCTGTCATCGAACGAAATCGGATGTTGATATTCAAGGAACATTTAAGCCTCTTCCTCTAGAATGTGAAACTGACGGAGTTGAAGAACGGGAAAACCCAGCTGGCCCTCACTGAAATCCCCGTTCTCTGTAAAGGGTGTGGAGATTTAAGAGCTAAAGTATACAGGGAAGCGACAAATACGCGCAACAGCAAGCCACCGAGTATTTGGGCCGAGCGTTTCGCAGCCAGAGCTCAGACTCACCTTCTGTCGGCATGTTTAGGACTATTTTAAATTATGCTGATGACATTCAACGGTCTGCTCTGACTGTAGATTGTTCCGATCTGGACTGACTGATCGGCGATTATAAACAAGCCTAAAATGGCAATTTCAGCTTCTCTGCCTCTTTTTAGAAAAATATCTCAATAACTGATCGTTATGCAGCTGTCTGTTTTGGTTTCAAACGACGATTCTGAGTCAAGTCAAGTCTCTTGGACGCCGTTCCATGCTTGGATTCATGCCTGACATAGTTTAAGTTCTTTGGCCGACGGGCTGTACAAACAAATGCTGGTTAGTCCATGGAATGGGTCAGGTTAGTTGATTTGAATCAAGCATTTCTGAGGCGTTCGGAGAAACATAGTCTAATTCGCCATTCCGAAGTTTCGGGCACTTATTAATGAAAGCTGCCAATTGCTCCGACTAGACGTAAATGCTAAACGGTCCCAGGTTGCCCTAAACACATGATTCTGCAAACCCTTGTGATCTTGAAAATCATGAAAAGGGCAGACTAAATTAAGCAAAGTGTGAGGACTTTTGAACTTTCTCTATGTCGAAGTCTACAAATGAAGGGAGCCGACCTCTGGAAGTAGGAAATTCACCTGAATAGGGGTCTTTTGTCTCTTGTCAAATCGCAAATTGGTGACTCCTGAGGCCATCCTCCTGTTCTCGTCTGTTCCCCGGCTCTGGACATTTAACTTATTTAACTACTTCTGAAAAACAAATAAGATGAAACCTTTCGAAGTTTTTCCTCAAAATGTACCCTAACTTCAACGAGTAAATTTTCGGGCTGGTGAAAGTCATGCCAACGCGTTGATTGATTTTTGACTCATCGTCGAGACTGTCATATGACGATTGCGGTCATGGTTTTCCAGCTGAGTGTTTGGATGTTCGTTGTCACTGAAGAGGATCGATTGTCGTCATTCAACATATCTTGATGTGGTGGTGGTGGTGGTGGTGGTGGTGGTGGCGGCGGCGGCGGCGGCGGCGGCCAATCGAGCATGAATCCGAAAAATGTCGGAGATCAAGATTCTTGGTTCAGCGATCGAGCCTCTTTCTACTCAATCTCCTTTCCAACTCACAGGCACACTTGTAAGCAAATGATAAATAGTTTATTCTCATCAACAGTTACCTACCTACATATGAAAACGCTTAGCAGGACTGATTTAATCCCGGCTCTTGATGTAGATTCACGGCACTGTGAACGAGGATCTTCCATCGCTACTGGTCACAGACGGTCTCTCCAGCGAAGCTGCATCATTTATCACGTCAAAGAACCGAACCGAAGACCACAGGCGTGCTTTAGGTCAGCCTTCATCATGCCCAACTCTGGCATGAATTTCCGGACCAGTTAACGTCTACATCTGCGCAGAACGTGACCCAGACATCGTCATCGGTATGTTATGACGGCTCAGTTGACAGCTCTTATTGCCGACCGCCTAAACAGCCGGTCGTTGGAGAAGCGATTAGTAGATTGAATGCAAGGAATTGACAGCCAATACAAACGATCAACTTCGTTGAGGCAATGGATGGTCTTCAAGCGTACGGGCTATATCAGGACAGAGGCCTCGTGCAATCATGGTCTGACCTTCAACATGACCCCACTCCGATCCTAGAATTTTCAGCAAGGTCGGCGGTGGCGTCAGCGAGCCTCACTGATTGAATGGTTTTTTCATTGCTTTTCCGTGCTGGCGTATCAGAAACCTGTGCTGCTAATATGACATCGTAGCGACATGAAAAAGCGGTTTGATTTAATGCGCCGAAAAAAGACCCGGGAAAAAACTTTGACGCGAAACGCTGCTTTCTTGCGGCTACTTTGTCTTTTCTAATTCTACTCCCAATAGACCGGTTTATTTCTTACAGTATCTCGTAACGCTAAAATATATTACTAACTGTCTGTCGGCAGTTAATGAATGGTACTCGGTCATTCCCCTTGTCGGTCAACGTCTATAGACCTTAGTTTAAACTAATTTACTCCAGGTTGGCAGCTAATTACTGAGGAAATTAAAGTGCTGTAATATCAGAAACTCAAAAGGCAACTTGGCGAGAATACGTTTGCTTCCGATAAATTCTCTCCAGGCCTGTACATTTATATGGCTATTGGAAAAAAATGAATCAATAATACGGGCAAGTAGACGATTACGTGGTAGCTCAGATTTGGGGGAGGAGACTGAAACGCCAGAATTCCGGTCAGCACCAGAGGGGAGGTGGGCCCCAGGAAAGGTAATTATCAGAAACCACCTCGTAAATCAATGAATTTACTGTACACTCGTACCGGCCTCGTAGCTCATGTGGCGAGAGCGTTAGCTGTACTAAAGCCTTCCCCTTGCTGACGTGGGTTCAAATTCCACCGAGGTGTCAAGTTTTTCACAACTAGGTCAACATGAAAGCTGACAAAGGACAAAATTACCACTCAAGGCTCGCTTCCTAAACCAGATCGGTAACGTCTTATGAAGAGGGAGGACACTTCGTACACCAGTTGTCCGTCACTGATGCTGTCTCTTATGCTAGGGTTGCAAAAATTCCCATTGTAAAATACAAAAGACAATTTGGCGAGCATACGTCTGCTTTTGATGAATTCTCTTCAGGCCTGTACATTTATATGGC
This sequence comes from Spirometra erinaceieuropaei, assembly GCA_902702965.1. Lineage (NCBI taxonomy): Eukaryota > Metazoa > Platyhelminthes > Cestoda > Diphyllobothriidea > Diphyllobothriidae > Spirometra > Spirometra erinaceieuropaei. The sequence continues at coordinate 938,165 of CACRXP010000191.1, read as the reverse complement.
TATTGAGGTAATGAATTAAAAGATAAGGGCAAGTAGATAATTAAGCTGTAGCTCGGGTTTGGGGAGGGGAGGGGAGGGGGAGAGTGAAACACCGCAATTCCAGTCATCGCCAGGGAGAAGGTGGGTCCCGGGGAAGGTAATTACATGCGGGTGGCTGACTTGGTGGCTTTGAGCCATGGCAACTGTGGGACCTGTTTGAAGTTCTTCTGTGCGCATAGGACCGGTCCGCGTAGCCTGATTGCACTCGCCTCTACCGTAGACAACAAGCGCTGCCCAAGTAGTTTTGTATAGCTTGATGGGATCTTGTAAATAACTCTGAAGGCCTGTCTGGCGTCCACACGGTGGTCTGTGTCTATCATGTACGCGAGGATCGAACTGTTGATATTCTTTATTTGACCCTTTCCTAACCATGCTGGAAGATGTTCTTTTTTCTTTTGGACAAGCGACGGCTCGTGGGACCAATATATTCTGCCCCAACAGGAGCAGGTGAAGGAGTAAATACACATAGAGGTGGTCTGAACTGGTAGTTTGTCCTTGCCCTCTCCTTATAGGATGGGACTGATGGAGAACAGTACACGGATGTCAGCTGCTGGAAAAGTCTGTCATGCAGTTTGAGTTAGGCGTCTTCTTAAAAGTTCACTCAGCACGTCCCCTTGAAAGGGGACCTTGATGAAGAGCCGTCAGCATCGGGGACTTTGGTGGTCTCTCGGCCATGTTCTTAACAATGAATCGATCAGGATACCCGTTCTGGCAAAAACGGCTTTCGATAATCTTAAGCGCTTTCTCAACTCTATCAGCTGAGCAGATTCTTCTCACTCTTTCTGTCAAACAGCGAACCAAATTACGTTTGTCGCTAGGCAGTTCGAAACTCTCAGAATGGGTGTATTGTCCAGACCACGTTTTTTTACGATAGACTCTACGTCGAATGCTGCCGTCAGGTCTTCTTCTCAGGAGCATATCCAAAATGGGAAGTGAACCGGGCTGTTCTTCTTCCAGAGTGAATTTTATTGATGGGTGGGCCTTATTTATGTCATCCAGTAGAATTTGGATGTCACTTATGATAAGTTCGAGTATCAACTCGAAAGGACAGGCAGGTAGAATTCTTGATGCGCAAATCGCGTCATCTCCTTCTTAACAACTATTTCATCCAGCCGGGGGCTATTATTTAAATAAAGGCCGAAAGATATATTAGGTTTCCGCCTCAGCTTCCTTCCCTAGAAATCGGGCGCATGTAGCGGTATGCCTATTTCGAAAGGCGAGAGGGCTACCTACTTAAGGGCTATGATAATGAACCAAAATCTGGCGACATGAATTATAATCTCTCCAGCCCTCAGGATTCTGCGCCTTGGACCTGCACCTGTCGGCTTTTACTAGCTGCGCAAATCCTAGCCTCCTGGGAAGTACGCAATTTCAGCTACTGAAAGCAAAATACGCCACCTGCTGTACGCGGCAGGTGTGTACGTGTTTCACAGAACTCATTGATGGATGGATAGATTGAGCTAAGTTTACATCAGTTGTAATACCATCGTGGATTTAGAAACCAGTTTAGGAGTCAGCAATTTCTCCTGTTTTCAATGCTATTGTAGAGCACTCTGGTGAGAAGTCACCACCTCGAAACTAGCACTGTTTTCTTTTGCCCGTGATATGTGAAGTACTGCTGACACTTTTAGTACCAATGACCGAATGTAGAAATGAACCCGGCTCTTTGACGCCGATCTGCAGTCTATAGCTTCGTCCACGACTGTCGAAAACGCCACCGGGGTCGCTGAAGACCATGAAGCACCTTCTGGCCCATTCGTAACTTCAGCATAACAAGACTCCGGAAGATTTAGGATCGGCAAATCCTTTAACACATGTTTAAGAACTTATAACACCCTGCCCTACTGGTTCCGTAACCTTCTTAATTTGCATCCTGTAGCAACCAGTACTGGTGGTTTATACTGTGCTCAACATAAACATCGACTGTTAGCTCTGTTTTGCACCGAGCCGTGAAGTCCACTTGATTACCACCGTCTCGAGATGAGAAAAAAGGAATTCTGGATGGCAGTACGCACCGAATGCTTTAATGACGTAATTCAGAATCCTGTCCCGCCCGCCGACCCCTCTGACAGATGGCTGGCGGCAAATCGTAGTGTCTGGATCTCACCTTCAAGGAAAGGCAAATGCGATGACGTCAGGACTGTTAGCGGGCATCAATTATGGAAGAACGTAGCCGCCACCTTTTAGCAGACGCCAGGGTGGGGTCCGACTGGGCGAACCAAAACTGGGTCACCTGCCGTCTGGCTAGGGGAGACGGGGGATGATGGGAGTACTGCCGCCACGCGATGATAACTCCGTCTTAGGGAGCATGTGTGCCGATCTGATCGGCCGTTGTACAGAAGCTGGACTGTGCCCTGAAAGTGTATGATGGAAGGAGCCAACTGACGCCGACGTGATCAAGGCGTTTTTGACATTTATGGCCGTCCGAGACAGAATATCTGCAAACTGGATCAAACACATCACCAATAAGCCTCCTTATTGCGTAACTTCATGGACAGATGCCGTGTAGGGAAGGAAGTCTCAGCATCGAGTGCGCGGTCCGATTCCAATTTTAAATGTCAACAGTAGGGACCTTGAATAGTGCTCTGCTGCTAGAGTGAGGAATATGGACCCCAGAGCACATATATATTTATAAGTTCGAGAAAGGAAGAGGGAAACTGATAGAGAGCTCATCGCCGGAGATGGCAGCAGCAACAGCAGCAGCCTCAGCAGAATAAATGACAGTTAAGACAGCAATTAGCCAACCAGCGACCATTGACGCAGGTCCAGAGGTGACTGCGGGCTCCAGATGCATGCATTGACTGCCTGAGTTCTCAACAAGGGTCCAGGCCTCAATCAGTCCTCGCCTTGCCTTTCTGGTCATGGCTAGCTGTGTTAATGGCTACGAAATTGAACTCGCGTTCACAAACTGAGTCCAAGCGGAGAGTCCGGTGGTACAGTAGGTGAGCTAACTCATGAAACGTCAACCTAAATTCCGAAATACGTTTTCGTTTCCAAAAGATTAATTAAGTAGGGTTCTTAAACTAATCAGCCTTCAACATAATTCTATAATAATTCTGTTACCTCAGGGTGCCGGCTCTCAAATGAACTTCCTTCCGGCTGCATGCTAAAACTACACTCTGTAAAAAAGGACTATTTATGTAGCACGGCCTGGCAGAGTTCCCACAACTTTCAGCCGCAGCTTTGTGCAGTGTCTAGAGCGTTTAAGGCGCAACGGATTCTGGGCGCTCGCGAAGACTATAGAAGAAGGGAATACTGCTAGGTTTGAAGGAAGCATTTTAAGCTTGGAATGGTTACTCGGCAGAAGGAATCAAAGATGGCACATGTGTTAGGAGGACGACGATTTTATCTTATGCACTGGTATAACGCATTCGCTACAACCTTATTTAATATACCGATTGGTTTTATTTGGGAAGAGACTAAAAGTAATCCTCTGAGCAGCTGCTCAACGCTGCATCAAAGACCGTCTGCGTTTTGCTAGTTCGACTGTCGCCTCCGACGATGTCCACCGTGTGCCCCACAGCAAGTCGAAGCAGGCACGGTGGCTTACGCATGAATTCGTTCATGGTGAGGGTAGACTTGCGCAGCATCTGCCTCGCTCTCTCTCTCTCCTAAACACCTGGACTCAGTGTCAAGGCAAATTCAGGAAGGCCGGAGGCCGGCAGGGCACAGGTGGGTGGCGCGGCTGAACCCGCACCTTGACGCTCCACTCCACACCCCCTGATCCACAACAAACACTTGACCAGGATAATGATCAACAACGACGACAACAACAGCGGCACCAGGATGGACGTGTATGACTGGGCAGCCATGTTGGCGGCCTGTATACCCAGCAGGAACGCAAACGCATCTACCGCCAGAGAACCAAGTACTGGAGAACTGCCAGCGCACACCGGGCTGTGAGGATCATGATTGGCTGATCATGGCATAGCAGATGCACACGAGTCTTGATGTTTCAATTGGGAAATTTACTAAAAAAGCACTTTATTCGCACGATAGTACGGTGATCTCAGACCTTCTGTGTACATTTTCAGTTACGTTTGCGCTAAGGTGTCTTTAGGTGGACGACGGAGTGAGCGTTGGTCACCCTCTAGGAAAGGATTTGGATCTCCATGAGACACAGCAAACACCAGTAGATGGCGATCGATAAAGTGTGCTAAAAACAGAACGGTGTTCTTGAATAACCCAACAGCATCCAGCCTTATTAAACAGCGAATTTAGGCAGCCGCGCACGGAAATTCATTTCTACCCTTTCATGTGTGGCTTAAAATACTTTTTTTTTAAGAACTGCTAGTAAATCATTCTTTCGACCTCCTACTCCCTTGCTTAACGGGGATGCTTTCTTATTAACGTCCCTTTGCGACGATGTGATGGGGCTAGAAGCTTTGGTATGGGCTGATTTTTGCCAATCGCACTAAACGTAAATTAAGTTACTGAACGCCAGTGTACATTTGGTGCACTGCCCAAGAGCGCCTTGCTTTGCGTTCGCTATAGGTTCCTCCAAACAGGTGAAGGATTTATCTAAAGGTCGGTGAACCGCACAGGACCAGATTATGGGCAATTTTTGTGTTCATGTAAAAGTCCAAAGCTGATATAAAATTGATATTAACAGTAGCTGCCAAAATAGCTATTAATTCGGTATACTTGATGATTAACTAGTGGATTCGGGATTGGTCATTTGAGAAAACATGCTAAAGCAAGCAGTCTAATGTACTGAAATTGGTGGTTTTTCTTTGTTATAGTGAGTTTGGGCAGAAGGCTTGACTCAGACTTGAAGAATTTAAAGTTCGTGGTCAAGACCTCATGGCTTAGGTGGTGAGCGTATTGGTCGTACAAAAACGTTCCCTCCTGTCCCGGATTTGAATCCTTCCAAGGCCATAGAAGTGTCACGATTTTATTTCCAATCACTTTCTCGTGTGAAGATAATCTGCACTTTATTGATGGATTGTTTGGAGAGAGTTGATAGACATTTTTATTTAAATCCTACAAATATACATATACAAGGCAAAGACATTATACCGTACTCCCGACATAGATACAAGCTGAAAGCCCAAACACGGGCTTCGTCGGTATTCCGCCGCTGCGTAACACAGCGTAACACGGCTCCTCAGTGGGTCCCCCAGCGTTCTCTATGCG
>CACRXP010000191.1:904140-932921 GCA_902702965.1 Spirometra erinaceieuropaei | reverse complement strand
CCGTCCTTTGTGTTGCCTCACCCGTAAAACCCCCTCCACCACCATTCAACGTACGACACGGTTTACAGGTTAGCTCTCGTTAGTTGGGGTCCTACGCCCTACCGTTGCCGCTGCAAATGAGTGCTTGCCTAGTTTTATAACTATTGAGAACATAAGGGAGAACTGTATAGAGCGATCAGTTGTTATGCGACTGTATAATTACTGCCAGCCAATTAACTGGGCCCTGTGGGTGAGGTGGAGAAATTCAGAGGATGGAGGGTATGTATCATAGGTTAGTTTACTAAGGGATATTGCTTTCGCCCTTGAACTCGCCACCCGTATCCAAAAACAGTAACAGAATCAATTGGTACATCGGTAATTCTGGAAATGTAGAAGTAATCGGTACATGTGAGCCAGGCGCAAACTGCCACCGCTTAAAAAATCGTGATTATATGTGAAGTAGTTTCTCAGCAAATGGAGTAACTAGTCTGCATTTAAATAATTCAACAGTTTCAGGATGAACCACCGAGTCAAGGAGTCCGTTACATGCTCCAGTGACTCTCTGCGAGATGTTCCGTCAGAGGTCGTTATGGGCCAACTTCCTCTGCCGTTTAAAGGGGTGCCCACGCAGACGGTCCATCCCAGCCAGTTCGAAGAAGTTTTCAAAGTCTGGGGAACACTCACGACCTCTGACAATCCGGTAGGTTTGGATGAGGTCGCCAAGCAGTTGCCTGTAATCGAGAGGAAACAGATTTAACTCAGCCAGTCTGGTTTCGTTAGGCAGATGACCAAAATTTATCGAAGCCATCGCTTAGTGGTTCTTCGAATTTAAAAATCGTCAGCAAACATGACGGCGCTGCATCCAGGTCATCGGTACAGTCGTTGATGTAAACCAGGAATACCAACGACCCTAAGACTGAGCTCTGGGGGACGCCAATTAGAGCGGGTGTAGGAGCTGACTTAGAGGCCTCAACTCACCGGGTTTGTAATCTCCCTGTAAGAAAATCGGCGATCCATGTCAGCAGCTTTCCTCTAATACCGATTTCAGACAGCTGTCGAACGCTGTCGACCGCCTTCATAGCGCTTGTCCAACTGACAAAAAACCTCACGGACGGTGAACGCTCTGTCATCCGGAACGGCACTACAGAAGCCGGCAAAGCCTTTCCTGTGATTTAGAAGGTCCCATCGAGCTATCCTAAGCTACTGGGCCAGCGCCTGTTGGCAACAGCAGCAGAAGGGGCTGCCGTCAGGTTACGAAAACCAGTCTTATGCGCGCACAGAAGAACCGCGTTTAGGCTCCGCACCTACAGCCGCCGAAGATCGACTAACGCTGCAGCTCTCCGCACCTGTCCGCTCTCATCCCGCCCCTGGTACTGAATGCTATTACCCCCCACATTCCCCCACCCCACCTGTGTTTTAAGACGAACTTTAATCGATTTCTCTTAGTAATGACATGTTTTTGTTTCTACCCCGTCCCCTTATAACTGTACCGGCCCGAGGAGAATTTGTCGAAAGCTGAGTACGCTCGCCAACTTGTCCTCTGATCACTGCTATGGGGATTTTTGGCAACTCTAAAGCCTTAGAGGGTTGGGATAGTTTTCGGTACTATTAGGCGAGGAAAAAAAGACATGGAAAACCCTAAAAACAGGTAAAAACATTACCGTTCTCCCCGCGAACAAAGGAGGCTAAACAGCGACCCCATCCAAAACATGGCTTTTACCAAAAACTTAGGTTTTATACCGTGTTACAGGGAAGAATAATTGCAGTCTCCGAAAATAAACTGAGAAGGCTATTGCAAAGAACTACGGACTCCAAGAAGTCGCATAAAATAGCCTCCCACATGTCTTTATCTTAAAACGCTCATCTGAAATTGTTGTCCAACATTAATGTACGGTTTGAAATGAGGCCTGATTAATCCGTTTTAAGTGACAGCGGTATAGGAGATCCCTCTTTGCCTCTTGCTCCAGCCATGTGATTTCTGGTTACCTGGCGATGATAATGAGCTGCCTGAACTTCGAAGCAAAGTACTGAAATCACAACTAAGCCAACTCCGCGCTGGTGCTGATGCTTGCCAAGGCGGCGTGGCGATTACGCAGTCCACATGCGCGCGCGGGCGGAGCCAAGCTCAGGGCTGTGTAATTATGGCGCCGTGGGCAGCGCTTTCAGCCTTCTTCTGTGAAGGCTGCCTGTTTCACTGTCCCGGCAGTCAAATGTTGTCATGGCAACCACATGTTGCCCGCTCGACACGGGTCGCTGCTCTGAGGCAGTAGCCAGACACACACAGGAACATGACAACTGTCGAGGCGCCGTGCAGACAGACGAGGGAGGCAGAATGATATTACCAACAAAAACACGCGGGGATTGGAATGGCCGCTTCTGGCTTATTAGCCGTCGTCAAACCGTCATACCTAACCCCGAAGTGTGGAACAACTGGGGCTCGATCCCACGACCTGTTAGTTAGAAGTCCAACGCCTCTAACCACGAAGCCACGGGCTCGTTTTCCTGTCGGTTGCGGTCGGGAATATACAGTGGTAGAGGGGGGCGCTCACCGATCGTTTTTGCGGAACTCACTCGTACTGTTGTGTCTTACGGACTCTCTCTCTCGAGGCTTGTCTTAGCCCTGATCAGTTCGGCTCAGATCTGAATGTCTGAGGTATGGTTGACTGAGGACGGCCGATCATTCAGAAACGGGCCACTGTCAGGACTACAAGTTTCGTGATGACCATAGCATAGGTGGCGTTAGAGAAAGCTGGCGAAGAGGCAGTGGGCGGGCATGAATAGTCAGAGTTCACAGCCAGTCTGTTTTAAAAAAATAAACTTTAACACTGTTAAAGTGGAAAGGAAATTGTGCAACATGCGGCCCGGCAAGTTCCTAAAGCAGTTTCCATGGGGACGTTGTGCAGAGGAGAGCGAGGCCAGCAGCGGCTGTGTCGATCCCGCGCTCATCTTCCAGTGTAAGAAGCTGAGATGCAGGTTTAATTTACGTTTAAATATTGATCTCTGATTGCCTCGACCAATTTTTTCTGAAAGGCAACGGCGATCAACCAGCACAGATGTGGGAGGATAGATTACCATGCTTCCTCTCGTCCCAACGTCTTGTTATATGTTGTTTCGTAGCCGAGGGGCTGGTCGATGATTGTGCCTGGTTTCGAAAGCATTCCACCCGCCCTCAACGACTTGGTCCCTTTTTAGTGCCATCGGGTCGCTTAGCCCCGGTTGCGAGGCAGTACTAGCCGGAAGTTGCTGCATATCTGCCGATAGCGGGGGTTCGCGATGAAATTGAAGGCAATTAATTGGGGTCCTAAAGTGATTTCTAGACAATCTTAGCCCAAAGAAACCTCGAGGAATCAATCACATCACTACTGATAAGAGTTATCACACTTATCTACGTCGTTTTAATAATGATCGGAGTCTTGTTTTATTCGTTCTGCAGATAACATCAAAACGACATGGAATGCCTTAAACCTCTGCCTCTAGACCAGCATCTGGCGAATTCTTTCGACTCGTGAGCCACTCGGTGAAGGGAAATGCTTATCGCTGCACCGGTTGTGATTGCAAACCCCTCTCCTCGCCTGTCAATCCCTCCGCAATGGGACCCCTCTGTCGCTTTTGTGAAATTTGTAGGCTTCTGTGCTCGTTCCACAGCCCGTCTGGAATCTCATGCGGCATGCGGGTTGCTCGATATTGCTCCAGTTCCCCCAATTTACGCTCTCGCGGTTGACTTCTTGGGGAGTCAGGATATTGTTATGCCAAAGTCTTCAGCCTTATGGAAGACGATTACAGGAGCTTCCCCTCTGCCTGCTTTAACCGCAATTTTGACTTACCTTTTAGCTTGGAGATTCGAAGTTGTCATAGGTATGTGACAATGGTTCGCATTGGTGTTGGAGCAGCCGACATGAAACCTTAAACCTCATTTCCGAACTCACCCGACGGAAACGCGTTTGTGGACGTAGTTGAGGGCTGCTTGAGGAAAAATAAATAGTTCCGCGCCATCTTCCTGGCAATGGTCACTTGCGACCAGCCGTAGATCACCAGTTCAGAGTAATGTACTCTCCTTTCCCATCGCTGGGGATGGAGAACTGGAGGAGGATCCGTCAGACCTCTGGAGATGCTAGCATGTCGTCTTCGAAAGTTGCGAAATGGGGGAGGGATAAACCCCATTACGGCAGAGTGCGCAGCCTTTAGAGCTGGCAGATGTTTTGGGCGAGGTTTGGTTCTGCAGTCCCACTTGAATGTTGCCATATAGTTAGTCCTCTAAAAAATTTTGCAGATGCGAATGCGCTGAATTTACAAATATCACGTATTTGCATCTTTACCATTTTAATCCAGCGAGTGACTGTGCCATAGGGGGAGGGGGGGCAGGAGTGCGTATACGCCAGCCTCGGTTATTGCAATTAACACGCGCTTTCCTCCTCTTTCTTTGGGCTCTGCTTGCGCCCTCTTTATTATCTTAATCCAGCAACTGTCCAAGTAGATATGCTAATGGAATTTTTTGGACGGACGATACCTCCATCATCTTCACTGCAATGGTCATGCACTGCGAATAACCACGCGGTCCCCTCCGCAGCCTTCCAGTTGTGATTACACTCTCCTCATCTTCTCATTTCAGCGAGTGGCTGTGTCGGGGGAGAATGTGTAAACGTCACCTTCACGCTCTTCCCTGCACTTGCGTCGAGTTCTGCTTGCTTTGTCTTCCCCTTCCTAATCCAGGGACTGGCTAACCTAGGTATGCTGGTGATTATTGTTCTGGTAAGCTAACCATATGCTATCAATCAAGTGGGGCTGCAGATCCAAACCTCGCCGTTTAGTTGCTCATAACGTCAATGGCAACGAGTCTGTCCAATCAGAAGGCAGAAGAACAAAATGGAAGGGGAGGGGGTAAACTTTACTGTAGGAAAGAGTACACGGCTGCACCGAGGGTAGTCAAGCGGTCGTCAACTACGCGACCTGTGAACAAGGACACTCAAGGACTCCAAGTGTCAGTACAGCCACAGGAAGTATTCATATCAAGTTTCCAAACTACCACGCCTGGTGATTAGTGGCTGAAAGCCATCATTCACCAGCCCTTCTCGTAGGGATTCAGCAAGTCCCGGGTCGCTGATTAGTTCTGGCAAACTTGCGACGTGATTAGAAGCGTCAGACTTCTACTCTTGTAGGTTTTATTTTTACAAAAAAAGGTGTGAAGGTCTTAAAGAACCCATGGGTGTGTTGGCAGACACATTAACCTGTAATTTAGTAGGAGTGCTGACAAAATAGGAAGAAGAAAGAGAGAAGGGGGTATGCCCGGGCTATTTGTCATCATCCATTTGCTGTACTCAGACCCCAGGCGGGCAAAGCCTGAGATTCCCACGCGGATACGACGTGTTATCTAACACCGGGTCCAAGTACTTCACTTATTGGATCATCGGTAGCAAACGACCAACACTGCCAAAGGAGTCTCAACAAAGACGGGAGGGGACGTTTCTGGACCACGCGCCATCATCAGTTAGTCGGACCTGAGCAACCTGCCAGCTGAACCCGTCCCTACGCTACCATCGACCGCTTAATTCGAACGCTTTAGGATTTGGGACATAGGCCACTTGCCCGCTGCGTCAACTCTCAAACCATCGCCTCACTGCGCCAAGGTATCAAAGAAAGCTATGGGTATCCTAGGCGCGATTAGAAGATCCTTCCTCAGTTTTGACGAAGAACTTTTTAACCGAGTATTTGGAGCATACGTTCGACCAACTTTGGAATATTGTCTTCAGGCATGGTGTCCCCGGACGAAAAAAGATTACACCGTACGGGAGAACGTACAACGAAGAGCTACCAAACTAGTCGGTGGATTAAGTAGTTCACCTTGTGAGAGACGGCTGGAAAAGCTAAAAATATTTCCTCTCTCTTATAGATAAGACAGAGGGGATATAGTCATGGACCTCAGTATCTTCGGAGGGCTGGACTGTGCTCTTCAGTTCGTCGATTTCTTCGAACTGGCGAGGACGACCAATCTTCGAGGACACCAATAAAAACTGAAGCTACAATATGCTTAACTCGAATTGCGGGCCAAATTTTCTCCCGCCGACTGGTTGAAGGATGGTACAAATTGCCGAACTCCGTTGTCTTAGTCGAAAACGCTGAAACCTTCAAAAGAAATCTAGATAAATTTATGCTTGATGGTCAAACATTTACATGATACCAATAGCCAGCGTAACTGCTATGTAAATATCTGCATGCTTTTTATACGTCTATCTGTGAATAGGGTTTTCCGAGGATCAGCCTCTATCCCTCATATATACTGAATTGTTAAACCCTAACCGCTTAGGAGGCTACCCGCAGAACACTGTGAAACAGTTGTCGGTGCTATGCAGAGGAAGGGTCTGAGAAGTCGTTTGTCTTTTCGAGTTAGCACCTCTCATCGAGCGCTCTTTATCCTAAAATTATGCAGTCTAAACCCTAGAATTGAGAGGCACGTGATTGTTTATAGGCGTAGCCCGACAGCCTACGCGGAACTTTGTTTACCCCATTTGATAAAAAGTATCAGTCTAGGAAGAAAAGCAGTTACTGACGGATTTACTTAAATTCTACCATTGAGATTGTAAGAGGAAGTTTCTGAGGTCGCTGCTTTGTTTCACCTTAACTTAATCGTGGAACTCTTCTTTTGTCTGAATAAACCCCTTCCTAGATTACAGTTGAGAGCAATTAAATAGAGGTATTTTTGCGTTTAGTGTCCTTTCAGAAAAAAAGAAATCTACTTATAGCGTTACTTTCTTCTCCTCTGAATTAAGGGGACAGTAAACTGCTGTTAAAGCTTTTGTGGTTAGCGATGCTGTAGTCGTCTTAAATTGGACGTATGTGCGTTTGCGTTATCCTCCCGAAGAAAAAAATAGTTGGATTTATATGAAATTGTTTTTCTCGTGGGCCTCTCTTGTGTTCGGTTTAGACACCGTCATGGGTTTCGTTATTCACTTCCAGCCTGTTCTTTTGCATGTGTTTGCGAGTTCGAAAGTTCAGAAAAGTAAACAAGTGGTTTCGGACGCGATCAGTCTCCCTGTCCCACACACAGACACTTAGAGCACGCAAATTCGCCTTCATCCACAGGCAAGTGTCCGATTTGAAGGGAAGAAGCTTCCTCACCTACAACCTTTTACGAAATTGAAAGCTCGAGTAGCATTACCGACTATGATGACCATTTCTGGCTTACTATCCGTCATCAGCCTTCTCTGGACGCGAATTGTCGAACAAGCAGCAGCGGTGCGGAGAAATGACGCCGACTCTCAGGTCGCGACCCATTCGACGAGGCCCGGCCACACATTCAAGGTCGATGAGGCCGAAATTCTCGCAGAGGGGATAATCGTGTGAGCCGCGAGTTGCCTGAGTCATGGTTCGCGGGATCCCAGTCTATCAACAGGTGCGACGACATCCCCACTCCATATTCCGCGCTGAGGCATAAGCTGGCCAAATTAATTGATCACTCTGGGAGCACGCAAGCCGGTGAGCCAGATGGTTGAGCCATCCTCACGCCAGCATCCAACACGGGTGATGAGATTTCAGCAATTAACAACTTGCATGTGAGCCACCAAGCCATTAGCGCATCAGCGGGCCATAATTCTTGATGAAGGGGAGCGCGGTTAAGTACTGTAGGTATGCAGCAGCATAGCGCCTGCACCCTATAAATACTGCAACTTCCTGTGCACGAGTCCCCCTTTCCTGCCACTGTCTCTGATGATGGGTTCAAGTGAAAATCCGAAACCTCAGGCGAATAATGCTCTTGCTCCAGCGATCGCTTCTTCGTATCAACTAGTTCCTGGAACTGCATGTTCGCTTGTATCGGCAACTTATCTAATTCTTAAAAAATACTTGTGCGTACTCCCTCGCACAAACAATACTGAACCTCGTCTACGTCGACCGGCATTGCACGACTTGACATCGGCCTTCCTTCGTGGAGCCACCGTTTCAGTCTGATCTAATAGGCCTCAGTCGCATTGGGGTGTTTTCCTGTGGTCGTATCCTTAAAATTCTTGGCATGGTTGACTGTAAAGTTCTTAACGCCGACCCATTTGGCGTCCAAATCGGCATTTTGCTACAGTAGGTAGTAGTTTCCTTGTTCGGCAGTATTTCACTACCTTCTCCGAGTTTATAGCTTCGGTTGTTTCTTCTGCTTTCCCCAAAAAATTAAGCCGAAGTTGTCTGACACTTCTTCGACCTAGAGTCGATGGTCTGTACTCCTGAAGGAAAAAATAAGCATTATAACCCACTTTTTTATTAACGTATTTCCTTATTGTGCATATCGTTTCGATATGTATTTTTACTTTCTTTAAATTTATATTACATTTATAAGTCGCCTTATTGTACAGATACAAACAGGTGTTCAAGCTTATGTTTTTTTGATTTTATCCTTTTCTGTTAGGGTGCACTTGCAAAGCTCCTCTAACATTAAAGTCTATTACCTTATCTTGCAGTAAATTTTCACAGCTGCGCTATTTGGCACTTGGTGTTGTTCTTTCCTATTGGTTGTTCGTTATATTGGTTCCTGGCCTACAGTAGGTGGGCTAATTCATGAAATGTCAACCGAAATTACGAAATGCATTTTCGATTTAAAAAATTGAGTAGCGTTGTAGAACTAATCATCACACAGCATAATTCTATAATAATTCGACTATCTCAGGATGCTGGCTTTCGAACGAACCTCTTTTTGGCTGCATGCAAATATTGCCCTCCGTGAAAAATTACTACTTGACTAGCATGCGCTTTTCTCATTGATTTTAGGTGCCTTTAAAAATTCATTTAAATTTCATGGAAAGCAGGCATAAAAATTTTCATTTTTTGCTCATTCGGTAGACAGTCACGTCTGTCTCCAATTTTATACTCAAAGGAAGGGTTAAATTCGGTTTTAAAAAAGTTTCTTTTTGTGAGACTTTTTAATACCGTGAAATGGCCGTTCATAAAACGTCACGTCTCTGCATTTACCAATATGGCTTGTAAAGTTAACAACTTGGCTCAAATCCACTGCTAAATTTCATGAAGCCCGTACCGTCTCCTCTTAATACCCTGGAGAAATATATGGTTTTCCGTACGCAGAAAATATACGGATTATAATTTTTACAACTTAAATGCAAGTGTAACGGCAGGTTGTGTTCAAAATTATTCGGGTATTGGAAAAGCCTTTATAACTGAATTATACCGTTCCTTCGAATATAAAATTGGAAAAAGACGTAAATTCCTACCAAATGAGCAAAAGAATGAATATTTTCTGCGTGTCTTCCATGAAATATAATTGAATTTTCAAGGGCATCGAAAAGCAGTGAGAAGAATGCATGCCACTTAAGTGGTCATTTTTTACAGAGTATAGTTTTTGGATGCGGCCGGAAAGAAATTTGTTCGAAGCCGGCATCCTGTGGTAAGTGCATTATTATAGAAGTACGCTGCTAAATGGTTAGTTTTGCAACCCTACTAAATTAATCTTTTCGAAACAAAAACGCATTTCGGAATTTCTGTTGACATTTCATGAGTAAATCCACCTACTGTAGCTTAAATATACAAGTGACGCTTTATCCAGATACGTTTTATCTGTCGGGAGATGGTTTTTGTTATTTTTCAAGTAGCGCACTCAATTCTGCTGTTATATATAGGCGCAGGGGAAGAATTTCAACGAAAATCTATCTGCTTTCTATTTTTTATTGCATTCATTTCGTCCCCCTCCGTGGTGATGTCCCACCCGTAAGACTCTTATTACCACCATTCCCGTATTGCACGTGCCTGGGTTTACTGGTTGCGACGTGGGGTTACACAACCCACTGTTACAAAGCCCACTTCTTTCTGGCGCGTGAACGATCATACTTTCAGTATGCCATGCTGTGTGATCTAGCATTATCGTGTATGATTACTCCGACGGATGAGAAACAGATTACACCGAAACTTCTCTCTCTCCTCGCCTTCTCTATCGATCGTGTGCAGTTGCCGTCTAGACTCAGACGTCAGAACATTAGGCCTAATGGACCAGCACGTCCTCCGCTAGTTTTCCCTCGTTGTATTAGATGATATTAGAAACTGGCTTATGCATTTCGTTAAAGAGAGTAGGTCAGTTATTGGCTGATGTTCGGCTTCTAACACCCCCGAGAAGCCATGCCCGCACCGGGTTATCAATTTGCGGGGAGGACCGTTGCATTGCGTAGCTCCTGTGGTCTGCGATGAGGCAAAACACCAAGCAAGCATTGTTCAAGGCATACGTCCGTGAGATGACGACTGTGGCCTGCTTCTGAAACTAATTTTCAAAACCACCCGGGATGCATCGAGGCACTCCGCTCTGTTAGATCACAACTCCTCTCAGCTGTTCCGTGTAGATGCGAGACAGGTCGCGTTCTCGATACTATCTCACGCACCGACAACGACTTAGGTCACTCGAGTCACGTGATGACGGCGTTTGCCAATCCGGCTCGACTGCAGAGGGGGGGGATGCGGGCGTTCCGTCTTGTCATGTTGCCGATCGACACGAGAGCGCCCGCAGAATCTGTGGGCCGGAACCACATGCATCGCCTTGCAATTCGAGTAAAAACAAGACCAACATGGTCTCCAGACATTCCCCAGCAAAGGTCGATTACGCTGTCCTCGTCCCAATTGTCAGCGCAATGTGAGCATTGAAAGTAAAGTAAGCCGAAGGGAGAGGCTGAAATCGTTAATGGGGAAAGTAGCCGAGGCTGAAACGGAAAAGGGAAACCTGATGTATGAAAAGTCGGTCGGATCGTATTTCGTATCCATACCTGCAGTAGACCCCTAACCCCAACACCCAAGAGGTACGGCTACAAAATAGGATCCTGCCGAAAAATCTGCCGCGAGATTGAAGGAGGCCTAGAACACCCGCAAAAGATCTGGCTGACAGGACACGTGGGGCAGCAATACCATAAAAGTGATCCAAATTCTAGCCTCAACCTTAACCCCAACCCTATCTTTAACCGTAATCCGACCCCAATCCCAACCTTCACACCGAACGTACACCTAAATAGCAATCCAAGCCCTAGCTCTAAATGAACCCCTTAAACTTAACACCAACCCTAGCCCTAAACTCAATTCTCGGCCTAAAATTAACCTAGACCCCAAAACTAACCCTTCATCTAGACCGAAACATCAGGTTACCCTTTTCCCTTTTAGCTGTGACTAATTTCCTACCAGCGATTTCAGCGTCCTTTTTCGGCTTACTTTACTTACAATGGCCACATTGCGTTTACAATTGGGACCAAGATAGCGTAACCGACCCATATCCATCCCCGACTGTAGTGTGGGGTCAGGTGTGCGTTGGTGGAACAGTCAATTCAGCGAACGGCTAAATCAGAATTCAAACATCATCACCGTTATGACTGGGGCTGGGCTATGGCTGACTGAGGATAGCAAATAAGTCGGAAATCGTAGCAGACTTCACATCATTCAACCTGTTCACGTTGATCGATGCGTCAGAGTCGCTAGAAAGCCGGAAGTTAGAACTGTACGGAGCCAAGGCGGTCCAACAGCAGCCCTTATCTCCTGGGCATGGTTCAGCCAAACTATCTCTTCTGTGCTGGTCTACAGTGACTAAGCGGAGAGAGTGTACTCAAAGAGCTACAATAATCAGGTCAAATTCCAATTGTAAGGAGAAGACTTGATGTACTAGAATGAAGAGTTTATTGGGCGAGGTTTGGTCCTGCAGCCCCACCTGAGTGATACCATTTGGTTAGCTTTTAACAAAATTTTGGCAGATGTAAATATGCTGACCTTACAAATATCACATATTTGCATATTCCTTATCACTTTAATCCAGCGAGTGACTGTGCCACGGGGAGAGGAGTGCTTACACGCCAGACTTGGTTACTTCAGGTATCAGTTTGCATACACTTACCGATGCGTGCTTTGAGCCCTGCTTGTGCCCTCTTTATTATCCTAATCCAGCGAGTGGCCAACTAGGCTTGCTAAGCGAATTGTTCCGACGGCTTGGAAATCCGTCGGTTTCCCCACAGTGCCCATGCGTTGCGAATTACCACGCGGTTCCCCCAGTGGTCGTCCAATGGTGATTACGCCCTCCTTATCCTCTGCATCCATCGATTGGCTGTGCCGTAGTGTGTACACGCCATTTCCACTCGCTTCCCTGCGCGTGCTTCGAGCTTTGCCAGCGCTCCCCCTCCCTTCCTAATCCAATAAGTGACCAAATTAGGTACAGTTAGTGGCCTAACTCATGAAATGTTTCGAAATTTACGAATGATTGTCAATCACTCGCAAACCAGCATCATTTCATGAATCCAATGTCTATGTTAATTCAGTACAAGTTTAATGGAATTAAAAACATAAAAGCACATTTAAAGGCAGTGTTTCGTTGTCTAGAAATTCCCATTTATTTTGAAAAGCGCAATATCCCGAAAACGTCAGAAATGGCTCTAATTTAGTAAACTTCGTTTTTAAATGTATAGAATGTACTCTCATACCAAAAACGTAGTAAATATGCAAGTAGACGTCTAATAACAGTGTTTCTGTGAAGTTTTTATCTAAACATCGTTTAATAAGTAGTGTGATTTCATATATGACGGTTTGTCAACTGCCTACATTCTGTGTGTAAATTTCAAAACAGTTTTCCAGTGAGTAGTGTGATTTTTGGCGCGTTTGAAGTAAATGGGATGGGGTTCAGCAAGAGAAGCTGGAATTTGCTTGATTTCACCGATGGGGACGTTGTAGGAAAAAAATTCATAAGGTGACATGCCATGAGGTCGATAGGTGCCTAATAAATTTAAATAGAACTAACAGGTGTGATCGTAAATATGCCATTTTGTGTTTATAGAGAGAACTTTTCTTCCGTTAAATAAATTTACACTGTTCGTTCGTTTTTGGTCACCTTGACTTCCAGATCGGCCTCGAAATGTTGATGATTACTTCATTATTTTCAGTGTTTTCACCGGATCGCACATAAAGACAGAATCTGAATTACCTGTCTGTTGAGAACTTTAAAATAAGACTGTTCTTGAAAACATTTACCGAATTAGTGAGTGTTCGGGCGCTCCCTTTCACAAAGATGGTCGTTTTGGTCCCATGTGAAGACTGATTCAAACACCAGAACTTCATTTTCGAGAAAAATGGCTGTCCACAACGAACGTCAGCAACGAATATGCCTTCGGTCAATAAGAAAACTTTCCTTAATAAGTTACCTCTTCAAGAAGGGCTTTATTACTGCACTCCGTTGACGGATCTCCACGTTCCTTGCATTTTTGCACGGTGAGGCCAAGTAAAAAGTTGTCACTTTAGGCCGTTTCTTTCGCGTTCCTAAGAAATACTAATATTTTTCTACCGTAAACGCAAGAACATGCCCTTCGCTATACATTGAGGCCATTTCCGCCGTTTTTGTTCGCTTTTAGACTCCGTTCTTCGATTATGAATGCATGGCGGGGCGCTCATATAAATACTGGTATTTTGATGAAACTATTAACGTTTTGCTCGTTCTAATTCCGAATAAAGTATACACAGAAGCTAAACTTTACAGCAAGTAGTATTTTATATGTTTAGAGCTGGAAATGACCACTCGGTGGTGGTCATTTATGTGAAATCAAGTAGAATTTTCCAAACGGCAAAATAATTACAGTCCATTTAATCGAAGGAATCCGTATCTGCGTTATTACTGCACTTTAGGGCTCCAAATCGCACAGATCTGCTAGTCTGACATTTAGAAATTGACAAAATCTCTGGTTTTCTTAAAATAACATTTGTGTTAGCAGGTTGGTCACCATTAATAACATGGGGCACAGAATAAATTTTTAAGTTCGGATAAATCTGTTTATTAAAACTCTCGCGGGAAAATTATTTTCCTTTCAATGAAAAAGTCGCTCAGATGCATAACAGGCGTCTAGGACATGTATTAGCATAGGAAATTGCACGAATATATTCCAACGTCCATTTTCGCTTAAATTTATTGATATTTTACTTGATATAATTACGTAAACACAATTTCTGCACAAGAGAAGGACATTTCATTGAAGGATGTAGATGAGCGAACAAAATGCTCAACGTTAAAGACGTTCAGAAATTCTCTCATCAGATTCCGTTATCAGATTTCATGAGACAGGTCATGCACTGTATGTTGGCTAATATATTTTTAGTAGGCTAACCATGTGGTATCAATCAAGTGGGGCTGCAGAATCAGACCTCGCCGGTTACTGTATACGGAACCCTCTCAGGCAGTAGTGGCTGCTGCCGAAACCAGGACTGGTGTTGATTGCGTCCGATCAGGCCTGAGAGTCCCTAGGACAGTGGTGACAGCCGCTTTTCTAGGCTCGTGGGCCAAGCTCAAGTGGTCTCCTTTTGGTGCGTGTTGCATTTGCCGAGGGGTGGTGCCCCAGTGGCTTGTGCTGGTTGGTTGCAGGGCGGTGGCACGTTCAAATGGCGATCCTATGCTGACGGACGTGTGTCCGAGTTGAAGTCGGTCGAGGGACTTCAAGTCAGCACGTCTAAAATAGCTCGCTTCAAAGGGGTGAATGACGCTGAGGTAGCGAGGCGTTGGACAATGACACCAGACATACAGTAGGTGGGCTAACTCATGAAATGTCCACCTAATTTCCGAAATGCGTTTTCGTTTCGAAAAAAATTAATTAACTAGGGTTGTAAAACTAGTCAGCCTGCAACATAATTCTATAATATTTCAGTTACCTCAGGAGGCCGGCTTCGAACGAACTTCTTTCCGGCCGCATGCAGAACTACACTCTGTAAAAAATGACTACTTAAGTGGCATGTCCCTATAAATTAGAATATGTTTCGTGAAAAACATGCATAAAAGTATTAATTCTTTTATTCATTCGGTAGAAAATAACGTCTTCTTTTAATTTTATACTCAAGGGGGGGACATAATTCGGTTTTACAACAGTTTTTTACTGTGGGGCTTTTAAATGCCGTGAAATGGTCGTTCAAAAATCGTCACGTGTTTGCATTTACCAATGTGTCCCGTAAAGTTAACTTAGGGATCAAATCCACGACTTAATTTTATGAACCCTAATTCTTCCGCTTTTATTACCGTACAGAAATGTGTGGTTTTTCATACGCGGAAAATATGCGGCTTGTAGTTTGGAAACCCTGAATCCAAGTGTGACGGTAGCGCGGGTTCAAGACTATCCGAAAATTGGAAAGTTTTTAAAAACCAAATAATGTCCCTCATTCGAGTATAAAATTAAAAGAAGACGTAATTGTCTACCGAACGAGCAAAAGAATGATTATTTTTATGCATGTTTTCCAGGAAATATAATTGCACTGTTAGGGGCATCGAAAGTCAATGAGAAAAATTCATGCCACATAAGTAGTCATTTTTTACAGAGTGTGGTTTTTGCATGCAGCCAAAAAGAAGTTCCTTCAAAAGCAGGCATTCTAAAGTAACTAAAATTTTATAGAATTATGTTACAGGCTGACTAGTTTTACAACCCTGCTTAATAAGTCTTTTCGAAACGAAAACGCATTTCGGAATTTCGGTTGACGTTTCATGAGTTAGCCCACCTACTATAGCCATGACGGCTGCTCACAACAGGTCAAAGGAGGAAACGACTGTCTGTTAGACATTCAAGACAAAGACGTACATCAAGGACGTGCCAGCGGCGACTGGGCACATTGCTACGGGACTAGGTGCCGCAACTGCCCACTGACCTATGCTCAGCAAGGTCATGAGAACTAAGGAACGAGTAAATGCCACTGAGCAGTCGGGTATGGTGTATCGCATCCCACGCCTAAACCGTCCTTGTAACTACACAGGCCAGAATGAACGCATGCTCAGGTCGCGCATACACGAACATATGCAGTCGGTGCGACTGGCGACGGATTATCACAAGCGGCTACCTATACTTGCACAACGGATCACGACTCTAACTCCGCAGCCACGTAGGTAGTCGCCAACGCCAGAAGCATGGCAAGCCGCGAATGGACTAAAGCTTGGGAGCTCGGTCGATCGATGTATCGATCTGGCGCCGGTATAGAGAGCCCTGCACAGTCGGAAGAAAATCTGGTCTGGAGAACTCACGAACTTCAGCATTTTTTTACTCCTTCATCAAAAACGAAATCTCGCCCGCTGTTTGGCGCAAAGGGCCGGGAAGACTTGTTCACCAGGCAGCATCGAGGAGGAGCTTATTAAGATCAAGGACTTGCTTCACGAAAATGCATGCCCTGACAGGTTTATTGAAAAGAATATTGGCAAGCAACCGGAAAAAGACCCACAACACTGGCTGCCGAAAAGTGATCTTTGTTCCTCAAAGTCCATTTTCAAAAGGGCCGCTGCGAGTGAACTCTCAAGAAGACGTCTTGTTCAAGCTGTCTCAAAAACCTTCCCGACAACAAGGGTCCGAATATTACTCTCCGCTAACACTATTTCACGTGGAGAAGGCAAGGCAATGGTGCCAGCTCCGACCACCTCCATGTGCATTTATTCCTTTACTTGTTCTTGTGGAGCAGGTTATACTGTCCGTAAGAGTCGGCCGTTACCAAAAGAATACGAGAACACCTCCGGATATGGTTGGGAAAAAACCAAACTAGGAGCATAAACAGCGCCATCCTCGCACAGGTAGTTGGTTCGAGGCATCGCGTGGACCCAGCCAAGTATCTCATGTGATTTGTAAGGTCCCATCGAACTACCCCAAGCTACTAGACCAGCCCCTGTTAGCAACAGCAGAAGCGGCCACCATCAAACTCCGTTCAGACTCCGCGCTCACCGTGGTCAAAGGTTAAGTAACCACATGCAACTCTCTGCGCCGTTCAACCTTTCACCCCTCCTGCATTTTAAAATGAACTCTAATCGATTTCACTAATCACTGACATATTTGACTTGTACCCCGTTCCCACATAATTGTAGTGGCCTGACAAGAATTAATTGGAAGCAAACTTATTCTCGCCTAATATTCTTCTGAACACTGTCATGGAAATTTTTGCAACATTAATTTAAAACCCAGATGCGTTTTCTGCTGAGTCAGTGACGTCCTCTGACGTATCTACGAGGTAGTGAGCTCAGCCGTAAGTTTCCTACCATCTCCTAGGCGATACTGAATATCAAAATAATCTCGGTTTGGTATGTCAGCTATGATCAAGTATTTAATAAAAAGCCTATCCTCAATTTCAACGGGAAAATTGTTATGAATATTTGTGCTGAAAGCTGTCGGCTTCAGTCCGTTTGCGGCGGAATCCTCAAAGATTCCCAACAACCGTGGGATTACTATGCCACGCCGCCGCCAACAGCACTTTCCAACAGTCCAAACGCGCTATTTGCAAGTTGTGAATTTTGTGCAGTTATTCCTTTAAAGCTGCTGGGTTTCAGCTCATTTATTAGCGTGAAGTTTCTCACAAGTTCACACATTCATTTCAGACGAAAGGAAGCCGTCTTGAAAAGCAGTTTTCTTTGAAAAATCACACCATGAGGTTTCTTTTTCTCGAACAGTCAGAAGGTAGAATTTGCTGAATTTCTGTGTTGCGAAAGTTGTGCCTGCTTATCTGCCACATGATACAAAATGTTAATTCTCGCAGTGAAAAAGCATTTTACAAACCTTCTGGAAAGAACCCCCTGCTCCACAATGAGTGACAAGACGCGTCTAGGCACTTTTAACGATTAGTATTGAGTTTCCTAAAAAACTAACAGGCCGTGTTCAATGACAGGACTGGTCTGGACAGTTATAGGCAAGCATAAGGCAGATAACCCATAAGGACGCTCGTGTTTTTCAAAGTACAAAATTTTTTTGCTTTTGAGGTAAAAATACGCCCATCTAGAGGTAAGGCGATCCTCACGATCGACCTGCCGACTATAACTATTTGCGCTACAGTAAAGGAAGTAGGTGTGCTAACTCGTGAAATGTCAACTGAAATTCTGAAATGCGTTTTCGTTTCGAAAAATATTACTTAAATAGGGTTGAAGAACTAATCACCACGCAGCATTATTCCATAATAACTCAGTTACCTCAGGATGCCGGCTTTCGAACAAACTTTTTTCCGACCGCAAGCAAAATCTACACCCTTTAAAAGATGGCTACTTAAGTGGCTGGAATTTTTCTCATTGGTTATCGATGTCCTTAAAAATCGAAATATATTTCATGGAAAACGTGCATAAAAATATTCATTCTTTTGCTCATTCGGTAGAAAATTACGCCTTCTTTCAATGGTATACTCAAAGAAATGGTATAATTCGCCTTTCAACAACATTTCCGATCCCGAATAATCTAGAATCCGACCTGCCGTTATACTTGCATTCAGGGTTTCGAAACTGCAAACCGTATATTTTTCGCGTGCAGTAAACCGTACATTTCTTCACAGTACTAAGAGGAGTCCATATGGGGTTCATAAAATGTATCAGTGGATTTGAGCCGTACTGTAAACTTTGCAAGCCATTTTAGCAACTCAAAAACACGATGTTTCATGGATGGGCATTTCACGGTATTAAAAAAATCCCATAATTAGAAACTTTTTGAAAACCGAATTATACCCCTCCTTTGAGTATCAAAATTGAAGGAGGATGTAATTTTCTGCAAAATGAGCAAAAGAACAAATGTTTTTATGCGCATTTTTTATGAAATATAATCGAATTTTTAAGGGCACCGAAAATCAATCAGAAAATTTCATGCTAATTACGTGGTCATCTTTTACAGAGTGCTGTTCTTGCATCCGACCGGAAAGACGTTCGTTTAAAAGCCGGCATCCCGAAGTAATCGAATTATTACAGAGTTATGCTGCTAGATGTTTAATTTTACAATCATACATAAACAATCTTTCAAAAACGAAAACGCATTTCAGAATTTCAGTTCACATTTCATGAGTAAGCACACCTATTGTGCTTCATGTCCCCAGTAACAGTCACGTTCAAATGTACGATTTAACAGGGGAATATGGGCCCGGTTTCATGAAGGAGGAGGGGAGTTAGGGCTAGAGTTTGTTTTAGGGGTACTCTTATGATTAGGGCCAGGAAGGAAGGGGTTGAAGATAAGTTACGGAACTAGGTACCCCTGAGTTTTAACGCGAGACCACCTGTGGTATAAGAGGAAGCGTTCATGTTTCCGTGTTCGAAAGAAGTGGACCTTGAAGCTGTAGTGAAAACAAAGACTGGCGCTAACTAACAGGTTCTCTTCAGATATGCTTTTCGGTTCCAACTTTTTTTTTACTTACTCTAACCATTCCCATTCTTTAATACACACACATACAGCAGTTAGATGTTTGTCCTCATAACTTCACCAATTTTTCTACCCTTAGTGAAAATTGGCTCTGAGAACCTCATAAAATTCCTCCGGATTTGGTCCTTTTGGTAGTCCATTTTCCGACCTGTCCGTTAGGCTTGACTTTCCATTGCAAGGGCGATAAAACAACTTTTTACAGTCAGGGCATCGAGATATAGGGTAGACATTCTGATGCACAAACATTATCAGCTCCATGCAAGCAAACCAGATCTAACTGGACGTTCTAATTGGCTCGAACATGGGCTCGAGTTGGCAAGCAATCTGAACAAAGTATGAACGGGGAGGGAAATAAACAAATAATGATCATATGGTACAGATAAACAGTGAAATTACATAATACTCCAGAAAGTCCTGTCTAGCATCTTCAGTTTAGAGAGCGGATGCACTTTAGTTCCAACCTGTACGCGAGCATTCCCGACAGTTTAGCCTTATGTTATATTGTTGTGTTGCTGAGATGCCCCACCCCCCTTTCGGTTTAAGCGGAGCTGCCTGTTGCTAAGACTGTTGTAGATAATAGTCCATTTGACGGTGTTTTTCTTGTGATCCAGGCCATGTGATTGTATTTTAATGCCATTAATCGCCCGAACAATGCTTCAACAAAATATGTTGCATTCCCAGCATATCTGTCATCCATGACAAGGTCTTTTTCGGAATTCTCCGGGGAGAGGGGACAGGGAACGACTGGAAAAAACTGGACACCGTCCCTCCGCAGCGTCGCGCAAGGTTTCAGGTTCCGCATATCTTACCTCGATGAAATTTGCACTTACCAGGTAGCCGCCCTTTTCTCCTAGCATCGTGCAAATCTGGGCGTATGTTTAGGTCTCGGGTGCACAAACTGCCCTTTGTCCACTGACGGCCGCAGCAACTGGTGCGGAATGGCCTGCATAACTGGAGGTGCAGGACATGCAACACTGATCTTGCTGTCGGAGGTGGGGCAGGAGGTTAACTGTTGCGTCGATACTGTTATGACTGTTACTAGGACGGTACTTCGAGTTAGCAAAGACCCAGAAACACTCTGATGGTGTTGGTTAAGTTAACTTTAATGTCGACACTGAAAGCCAACCCATTCTAATCCTCAATCCCAAACCCTGCCCTAAGCCTCAGACCCAACTCGAATCCGTAACTGCAATTCATAGTCGTCAAGCCAATTGAGAGATTAACTCCAACCACTGTTGTGGTATATCAGTTCCACAAACGTGACGCCAAGTCATTGACCGATCTCGCGAAACGTTAAATGGGATTCTAAAATGCGCTTTCGACTAGGAAAGACTACTTAAATTAGGGGAAATATCCTATTTAGTAGCCGCACCTGTTAGCGGTTAGGGGTCAAGTTTGGGGTTTGGGACTAGGGGTTAGGCTGGAGCTTGTCTTCTGCAGGTATGGCTACGAAATAAGACCCGACCAAAGTAGGCTATGAGGTTAATTATCATGCGATATAATCCCGTGATATTTCGGACTTTTCAATATGTTCGTCCTTGAATTCACTTCTTGTCAGCTGCATGCGAAGACCGCACCCGGCAAAAAGTGGCTAGTTTAGTAGCATACATTTTTGCCATTAATTTTCGATGTCTCTTGAATTCAGATATATCTTGTAAAAATCTTGCGCAAAATATCCTTCCTCAAACGCATTTGTTAACAAATAACTTATTCAAGGTTCATACTTCAGTAAAAGATGTCTTTCAGTTTTAGAACGTTTCCAGATATTAGATTTTCAGGACCGTGTATTTAACATTCATACAGCATCGTACCAGTAGGTTTACAAATGCTGCACGGTAAACGTCTATTGCACATTTTCATGAGCCTTTTATGACGTCCTCTAACCGGCGCAGACACGTGGTTTTTCTCACACGTAAGGTATACGGCATGAGATCTCTCGACCCAAAACCCAAAGTTGACTGCAAGTAGGGTTCAAAATTATCCGGTTATTGAAAAATCCTTTTTATAACCGAAGGATAGCCCTTCGTCGAGTATAAAAGTTGAAGAGGACGAAGAAGAAGAAGACGAAGAAGAAGAAGAAGAAGAAGAAGAAGAAGAAGAAGAAAGAAGAGGTGATTTGAACCAAAATAGGCACAAGAAAAATTATTTTTACACGATTCCAATAAAATATATATCTGGATTCAGAGGGGCATCGAAAATTAGTTGCAAAAATGCATACAAGTTAACTAGTCATCTTTTACCGAATGCGGTTCTTATATGCGGCCGAAAGAAATGCATTCAAGTGCCAGTATTCCAGTGAGTCTACAGTATTACGGGATTATGTCACAAGTAAACTAATCTCATAACCTCACTAAGGTAATCTTTCCTGATCGAGAGCGCATTTCAGAATTGTGATCCGTCATTTAATGCATTTACTGGACAAGATAGAATTCATGTCACCAGAAATGCGTTAGCCCTCAGGTTTGTAGTAATGTCCCGAAAATCTTTAGCTATTCACGGTCTTTTGGAAAGAAGTTGGGTTTTCTGTCTGGTTGTTATCTTCATCGTGTACAGGCTGTTACGCTGAATCTCACGGAGTCTCTCAAAAAATTCCCAAGACTGCTGTCAAAGAGGAAGACGGGTGTTAGTTTACATGCTGCACATGGACATATTGACTTTTTAATTAGAAACCTATCTAGTCAACCGCGACGATAAAAGAAACCTTCCCAGTTGCATTCTGTCGTCTTTCTCTGTCTATGCAAAATCGAATTGCTTTTTTCGGAGAAATAGAAGGAAGCAGTTTAGTTATCACGGCCAGATTTGCTAAGCGGTTGATAAACTAGTGCTTTTCAAACCGATGGTTTCGTCTTTTTTAATATTAACAACTGAAAATAAAACCGTAGTCTTTAACTTCTACTCAGTTTCGCGGAATGCAGTCTGATTACTCATCAGACAACGTTTGCGAATCACTCTCTTGTCCCTTTTTCCGCCCAAGCCGGACATTTAATTGTGAGAATAGGACAGCATGCTTGATTTTCTGTTGCAAGAAGAGTGTTTTAAAAAGGAAGAAGGTAAACGGGAAACTACTGAACCATCGGAATAAACAATCTCCTCCCTCAATTCAGTTATACTTTTCTTCTCAGGCTCTATGCGACTTCAGCCACCACGCCTGACCTCCTCATCCTCAGACAGTCCGACTCCGAGACGCCACTGATGCATGAAGAGGAACGACTGAGTGAGGGGTGAAACCACTTCAGTTTGACTGCTTTTTTACACCGGTTGTCAGAGTAGCCCTCCTCGTTTGAATTCTTAAGTGTCTATCTGTAGTCTGGTTTGCCTGCACCAACGCCCATCTTCGATCAACTTTGGTGTGCGCTGAAATTAGGAATAAGATGCTTTTTGGGTAGAAAAAGGTAGGTGGATGACATGCAGGTCTACCTACTTCTTAATTACTTCGTTCATCATTGTCAGAGTTTTTTCGCTGCCCAAGAGAGAATGTAGCGTTTATGTAAGCATTAATTTGCCTACATTGAGGTGGACTTGGGCGACCTCTACCCAACTCTCTGTTTTATCAGCCATTGCATTCCAAGTCAGTGACCGACGTGGGCCACACATAAGCTCGTCCTTGAATCCGTCACGGCGATCCGGATGATGTTTCCGAAGTTGTCCCCCGTATGCCTCGCAGAAGGCTTGGCGCATAGACGGGGACTTGAGCTTTAATTGTTTAAATGCGACAGTCGACTTGTGCCGAATCTACCGCACTCTCTCCCTTTTCACCCATCTGGGCCCCGTATCAAGACAGAGTCGGCGGGACAGAAGGTGGGGTCGGAAGTAGCGGCTGACAGGACGGAACGGCCCATCTACGCGTTTTGCACGCAAGACGATAGTTGTGGGCCCATGCGGATCAAGCGTAGTCCACCCAACACATACTACAAGTCAGTGGTGCAACCGCGGAGCGACTTTTGCCAGAACCCACACCAAACACATATCATCACTTCAGAGGAAAATGGAGATTCGATCGCTGGAACATGTTTGTTGGCCCGACCTTTCGGACTCACTCGAAACCAACCATTAGAGACAGTGACAGAAAAGGTCACTAGGGGCACAAGGTACGCAGTCTTTATAGGACGCGGTCGCCAGACCACCTCATGCCTACTGTCTGGCAGTACTCGTGTTCATCGTTTGGGGTCGTAGTTGATACGATGACTGCTCGATGGTCCGTAACCCAATCGTTAATCGCCGTGCTTTCATCAACACTGACGATTCCTGGCGTGACGATTATTCGGCAATTTTGCTCGCCGTCATAGTGACTACTGTTCACCCGCACCCTCTCCGCGCGACCAGTAATTTTGCCTAAAGGAATTAACAGCATTCAGCATGGTGGAAAAAGGCCATTGCGCCTGTTGGCTGAATGCGCGTCGGAGAACCACGACTCAAGCAACTCAATGCTCACGCGGTTCTCACCTCTTGCGAAGACTTCGTCATTGTCAAACTAGAAGGTGTGGCAGGGTCCCATTAAATGAGCCTCAGTTTGGGAGTTAGCGCCACCCCTTCTCACTGCTGCTGCATGCTCGGCCATTCGCGTCCGGAGTAATCTCCCAATCTCTCCAAAGTAGTTGCTTTATCCGTAACTGTACCAGATCCGGTAAATGACTTCTCGTCGTGACAAACGACCCTTCGGCCTGGTTTTTGCCTCAGGCCTGTGTGCAATTCTAATTCCGAGTGATGCGAGGGGGCGGCTGACGGTTTCCGAGAAGTTATTTACGTACGGGAGCGCTGGCCAAAATTTTGGGTCAGGTGGTTGTCATCGTTTTTTTTGCTAAAAGGTTTCTTGTTTTAAGAGGGACGTTTCAAAAATGCTCGGTGGTATTACCAAAGTCCGAGTTACCCTCCTCGGGAAAAACGTAAGGGGGAAAATGCCTCAAAAGTCTTCCAGCCTCGACCGAAAGGCGGATGCGTTTATATTTGAACACACCCAACTTGCTTTATGGTAGCGCGAATTAGTGTACGCCCCATAGATCTTCATTAGCTGTATGTGCGCAATCTCTGCTGCTGTTAACCGCTACTGTGTCGGCCAATCTTGCACTCAGACAAAAATGGTCATATCAACCGGCAAAAATCTAGACATCACGCACCTAAGTGGTCTCTGAACAAGGATCGGGCAGTTAGTACTGCAAGCTGTGTTAATAAGAATACTGCCGAATAAAAAAGGCATAGTAACACGATTAGCATCTAACGATGTGTGCTATATCATGTCTCGAAGCCTTAATTTAGGGAGCGCTTTTCTAGAGATTGCGCCGACAGCTAACTCTATTTGCGTCATAGAAGGTACAAAAATTCTGCCGTTAATGACAACACTTCATGCGGAGTTTTATTTAGTTTGTTTATCGGATGAGGAATATCCTGGTGGATCCGGGTATATAAGCTCCGAGGGGCCAGTGCTTGACTCGTTGGTAACTGGCTAGCCGATTTCCATTTTCCTGATTCGGGGCTGACTTTGGTGCAGTTTTCACCAATTTTCTTGAACCCCTATCAGAGTGTGCGTGATTTAATTCAACGAATGGTCTTTGGATCTGCCAAATAAAATGGTCCTCCTCTCAGTATCTACAACTATTACGGTGTAATATTAATCCCCCAAGGGTGGATTAACCTGGTCTCTTGAACATCACCACTTTCCCCCTTGAAGAAGTTGGAAGGTTATTACGCAATTAAAATAAGTTAATTCTGTGTGTAAACCTGCTTTACCAACTCCTCACAAAAATCATTCGAAAATCTCACTACACACGTGGCAGCAAAACTGCAGGTAAATGCTAAGGGAGTCCATTTCAGTAGTATGCCACTTCGTAGTATGCTGTTCTGATTTTCTCAAGTTGACGATTTAAATGACAGTCCTACGGTCACGCTCACCTCTGCCCCAGCACCTAAAGCATCATCACTAAGGTCTGGGGGCAAGACAAAGTGGAGACAGGCACAGTGAATGGAGAAAACAAACGGTCCGGCTACGCGTCCCATGCACGCGACCGGACCCCCAATTCGTGTCTTTCGGGTCACAGAAGGGGCGCCCTTATCTCGCAACGGTAACAGGCTCCAAAGAGTCCACACAAAAAAGAATTCGCGTGTGGGTTGAAGGGGGACCTACTACAATAGACGAAATAGGGTCAAATGGGCAGACTGTCATTCGACTTATATCTCCTTGGCTTTCGCAGCTCCCCAATCTACTCCTCCCTTGTGACTTTGTGTTTCTCCTTAGAAACTATTTTCCCGATGCTCAACTTATCTTCCACGTCCTCAACAGGAAGCACACTAGGTGGGCTAACTCATGCAATGTCAACCGAAATTCCGAAATGCGTTTTCGTTTCGAAAAGACTAATTAAGTATGGTTGTAAAGGCAACCATCCTGCAGCATAATTCTATAATAATTCAGTTACCTTGAGATGCTGATTTTCGAACAACCATCTTTTCGGCCGCATGCAAAAATCACGCTATAAACAATGACCACTTAAGTAGCATAAATTTTCCTCCTAAATATTTAACTATATTCCATGGAAAGCACGCATAAAAATACTCTTTCTTTTGCTCCTTCGGTAAAACATTAGGCCTTCTTCCAATTTTATACTTGAAGGAAGGGTACAATTCGGTTTTAGAAAAGTTTAATTGTGGGACTTTTAAATACCGTGAAATGGCCGTTCATAAAACGTCATGTCTCTGCATTTACCAATGTGGCTCTTAAAGTCAGCAATATGGCTCAAATCCACTGCTAAATTTTATGAACCCCATATGGTCTTCTTTAAATAGCGTAGAGAAACGTGTGGCTGCCCATACGCAGAAAATATATGACTTGTAGTTTGGAAACCCCAAATCCGAGTTTAACGGCAGGTCGGGTTCAAAACTATTCGGGAATTGGAAAAGTCCTTTAAAACCGAGTTATACCCTTCCTTCGACTATTAAATTGAAAGAAGACGTAATTTTCTGCCGGATGAGTAAAAGAATGAATACTTTTCTGCATCGGAAATCAATGAGGGAAATTTATGCTACTTAAGTGGTCATTTTATAGTGTGACTTTTTCATGCGGCCGGAAAGATGGTTGTTCGAAAGTCAACATCTCAAGGTAACTGAATCGTTATAGAATTATGCTGCGGGATGATTGTTTTTACAAGCCTACTTAATAAGTCTTTTTGGGACGGAAACGCATTTCAGAATTTCGGTTGACATTTCATGAGTTAGCCCACCTACTATACTCCTTGAGGATGCTTCGTTTCAGCCCCGAGCACTGACCTTCCCTCTGACGCTGCTGCTTTCGTTATTCACACCGTCAGATGGGAGGGGGTTTACCTTGTTCGGTCAACTAATCCAAATGTTTTACTGTTCTTCTTATACAAACTCCTGGGACGTTCCAACTTTCTGCCAAATCCGTAGTATATCGCTGGAACCACCGAGCTTGTCAGTTATCTTCTGGCCTTCCGTGGGTTATTCAATCTCAAGAATATCTAAACCGATGAACCTTTAAAGGATCGTGCTTTTTTGCGTTCTCATTAAGAAACTCAGTTCATGAGGCAGCGGCGCAAGAAATCAGCGACAAACTTGAAAACTTACGTCAGTATTTGTGAAAAGAAACGACCTTGACGCGACGCCAGCCTTGATTCACATTTCGCTGACGTCGATTTCTGGTGTGGCCCATGTAAAGGCTTAATCGCATCATTAAAAAAAACACTCAGTTTCCAAAACCCTTAATACGCTAAAAGGCTTGCAGACCGTTAGGACGCCTTTTACCATGTCAGAGGCGTAAACCTCAGCTTGACCGGTCCGTCAGTTTTTTTATACACTTTTCGGCGTTATTAATTTGGTAAAATCACAATCCTTAAAGGTACAGAGGCAAGCGAATATGAGAATCTCAGGAAACGGTTGAAGAGACATAAGTGCTACTTTTCTTTCCGGGATGATCTTTTGTGTGCGAATCTAGACCATCAGGTGAATAAAATTCTTCCTCCAACGGTCGCGCTTCTCCCTTCCTACGAGGGTACGCTGAAACCCTCGACGTGCTGGGATTAACTCAGTCGTTAAGGTTGAGTGACATCCTATGATTTCCGCCCTGAAAGTGTCCTCTGGAACTTACGTAAGGAGATCTCTTGAAACGTTAACTGGGTTTATGGAAAGAGTTTCATATTAGAAATGCTCACTTAAATTAATTTTTACTACTGATCACCGTGTGCGTAAACCCAAGATATTAGATTTGTGTCAGGAAACCAGCCTTTGAATGCTTTTTTCGGCTGCCTGTAAAATCCAAGCCAATAAATGATAGATACTTAAGCGCCATGAGTTTTTTATTGATTTTCGGTGCTCTTGTAGATTTAAATTTATTTTAGGGTAGATAGGGCCAAAGTTTTGCTTTCTTATGCTCCTTCGATAGCAAATCGGGTATTCTTTGCGTTGTACACTTTAAGAAAGGGCATAATTAGCTCCAAAAACTTTGTCTTTTTGAGATGTTTTAAGACCGTGAAATGTCTATTTAAGTAGCTTCGTATCTATCTATTTATTAATGCAATTTACGAAGCATTCGACATAGCCCACATCCAGCATAAAATTCCATGACCTCTGTATGCTAGCTTCTGGATGATATAGGGAAATGTGGGATTTTTCTTTTACGGGAGGAGTACAACTTTTAGAGCCTAAAGCCTGAACGCAGATGCAACGACAGATCAGAGTGAAAACTATTCGGCAATTTAAAAAACTTTTGATACTTAAATATTGTCTTTCTTTGAAAATAAAATTTGAAGGAGACGGGATTTTCTACCCAGCAATTAGAAGAAGGTGTGTCAGCCCTTATGACCTCAATAAAATATATCCGAATTTTAGGGGGCACCGAAATCAGTGAGAAAAAACGACTACTTGAATTGCCATTTTTTGCCGACGGTGGTCTTTGCCGGCGACCAAAAGGCTGCATCCTGGAGTGACTGGAATATTTTCAGATTGTGCCAAACGATGACCAGCATTGCGATCCCGCTTAAGAGATCCTTCTTAATCGAAAACAACTTTCAAAATTTCGGATAACGTTTCCCGAGATGGGTCAGTGGCCGTGATGTCTGACTTCCTTTGTTTCTGTTGGGAAAAAGAAATGCCGTATATAAGTGTCTAAAGTATACAAAAAGTGGGCGCAACACGTGTTAGCACATTATGTTCATCATTATTACCCGATTTGCTGACGCGTCTTGTTATTGAAGCATGATGAGGCTGGGAAAATGGGTTGTGGCTTGTGATTGTCGTTCAACAAAAGTGTCCCTTATTCCTCATGGCCAGAATGCAAATTAATGGATGATGGGCACAAAACTGTACTACAGATATGGCAGTGGTAAGAGTCTCAGTTTTGAAAGACGAAGATGCGATCACTGGAACAAGAAATCTATTGGCCTGGCGTTTCGGATTCTCACTCGAATCCATCGTCAGAGGCATTCGCAGATAAAGGTGATGGTGGCACGTGGCTGCCGTGAGACCATATGCAACACTGTAATTAACAGCTCTCGCAATCACCGCTGGGGTCGTAATTGATGCGATTGTGGCTTGTCAGTCCGCGTCCGAGTCGTTAATTGCCGTGGTTTCGTCATCCGTGCTGGATGCTAGTGTAACGATTTCTCGGCAAATTGGCTCCCTGTCGGGATCAGGTGCTGACATTCAAAGAACCTCTCAGCGTCCTCTTCCCGGATATTCAATTTACGATGGAGGAGG
>CACRXP010000191.1:890187-903950 GCA_902702965.1 Spirometra erinaceieuropaei | reverse complement strand
CCAGTTGGCCTTCCTGGATGACCTCGTCTGCCGCAAAGCTTGTGATGGCCTAAAAACCAAAGTATTCAGGAAAGCGACAAATACGGTGCAAATACTGAACTTCAATAGCAGCCACCCAATCAGTCACGAACGCAGTTGCGTAAGGGCGCTATATCGGCGCGTTGAGACGCACTGCAGTGAAATGGAAGACAAGGTTGCTGAACTACAATATCTTTGACGGGTAACGAGGGCCAATAGTTACCCGCGCAACTTTGTCAACCAGTGCATGCAAAAACGACACCAGAGACCAAATCCAACCGCCCCAAATTTTGGCGGGCTCTTCCGTACGTGAAGAACGTCTCGGAAGCCGTCAGTCGTCTTCTCACTCCACTTGGAGTTGGCGTTGCACACAGGCCGAAAGCAACCATTAGGCGCCAAGTCATGAGGCCAAAAGACCCACTGCCACGGTAGGAAACATCTGGAGTCGTTTACTGGATCTGATGTAGTTGCGGACAAAGCACCTACGTCGGAGAAACTGAGAGATTACTCCGTAAGAGAATTGCCGAGCACGCAACAGCAGTGAGGCGGCGAGACGCTAGCTCTCAGGTGGCGGCACACTCGACGGGACTCGGCCATATTTTCAAATTTCAAGAGGCCGAAATCCTCGCAAGGGGTAACAACCGCGTGAGCCGCGAACTGCTCGAGTCATGGTTCTCAGGCCCGCAATCCATCAACAAGCACAATGACCTCCCGGTACCATGTTCCGTGCTGAGATATTCCCTGGGCAGGGGAATCAATCACGTGGGAAGGGCGCGAGCGAGTAATTACCTCAGTGACAGTGAGCCAATTTGCCGAACAATCGTCACACCAGCATTCAGAACGGATGACGAAATCACGGCCATTAACGACTCGGACTCGGACTGACAAGCCACCACCGCATCGATTACGACCCCAGCGGTGATTTCGAGAGCTGTTAAGTACAGTGTCGCATATGGTCTCACGGCAGCCACGTGCTATAAATACTGCACCCTTTTTGCCACCATCACCTTCATCTGCGAATGTTTCTGATGATGGATTCGAGTGAGAATCCGAAACGTCAGGCCAATAAATTTCTTGTTCCAGTGAAAACATCTCCGTCTTCTGAACTTTAACCTGGAACTCGCTTGTTCGCTCATATCAACAGTCTGTTTTTGTATTTTGATCTTTCTGCCGTAAGATATCCTGCGAGAAATTGTAATACGGACAGTGGATACGCCGAGGTATGTCGGAAGCCCCGCCACATATGACAGAACGACATCGCAGCAATTAAGCCGGGGTGAGGCAGATAGACGACGCTATCCAGAATACGATTAGCAAATTACATAAACATTGTAAAATGTCATTGTATTATGCTATCAACTAAAAGGCACAAGAAACACTGACAGCAGAAAAGAGCATCAGAAGATCGTGTTTTTAAGCATGTCTTTGTCAAGCAAAGCTGGTGAAATCAGGATAACGGTTGGAAAAAATAGGTGGCGGAATGTCGCCTCTCATCACTCTCCAGATTGTGCCTCGAGGTGTCTGGTAGGAACATGAACGTCATAGGTACTAAACTAGCCTACGAATCGTAGCAGAACGGCTTGCAGTATGAAGGGATAATGGTAAATTTAAGGGCCGAATAACGCTAGGGTACCAGACAGATGCTACTTCATTGGGAAGAATTTCAAATGATTCAGTAATTGGAGAATGTTGCAGTCAGAGCGCACACTGAACTGGTTTGTGATTACTGAGTAGAAGACCATTTTCCAACGGCCATGCAGAGACCTGATCCCAGCCATCCTTCAGAAACCGCAAGCGAGTCCGATTTTTAATGGGGGCAACCATCTACCATACCGTCAGTATATCTAACATTGCGTGATTTGAGGTCATCAGTGAGACGAAGTGAGGGGATAAGATGGAACCTCAAAGGACTCTGTAATAAAGTAGGAAGAACAGTAGATTTCCGTCCATCAAACTGGATAAATTGAGCGTGAAGGCAAAATAATCTCTAATCCAAAAAGCAAGCCGGTCAGGAGAGCCACACTTAGATGTTTTCCCGAGGACGAGGAGGAGGAGGAGGAGGAGGAGGAGGAGGAGGAGGAGGAAATGGCGCGAGACAGTACCGTAAGGAGAGGAAAAGTCAAGTAACGTACACTTGTACGCACGACAGCTAGTGTCCAACTCTTCTAAGGCAGACTAAGCCATAAGAACAACAGCAGTCAAGGGACTACTCTTGGCTTTCTACGCAAATTGTAAAGGACGCAGGGAATTGGAGAAGGATAAAACAAAGGCGTTCAAGACAACTATTTCAGTGAACTCCAGAAGTGCGCTGGAACAGGCGAATGGACGGGAAGGGTTTTGAACTAAAATAAGTTGGTTTTGAGGGATTGGAATGATTTCTTCTGTAAGCATTTGACGCCAGACACTATATGTCGATAAGATTTGTTAAAGCAGCTCCTACCTGCTAAAAACAGGACTTAGAGAGGAATGATAGGAAAACACACGACCCGGCGGCTGTTGAAGCACAGATCTTTCTAAGCTGTCTCTACACTGTAGCAACGGACACAGAACTAACAAAATACGTTGGCAGCAAACGGGAAATAAAAAACGTTTTTTCTGAAAAATTTGAAACAATGCTTTCAAAATACAATGTTTTCCTCTATCTGTGCGTGTTCGTGCATCTCAACCTCAGTCGACACTAACTTTTCACACTCTAGATCAAAATTATCGCAGCTAATTCTCGAACCAAGGAACGAAGCTTGAGCTCGCGTATTCACACAAGCAAGTTGGGTCTTCAGGGCAAAATCAAGCCCTTCGATGGTGCTTCCTTTGTCTAACATTAAACTTCCGGTATTCTCACCCGAAAACGCGTTTTCAGCACCATCACTGAGACCCTGTGAACCGTGTCGGTGAACCGAAATGATGCCTGTACTTGTCAACGCTAGCCTCCATTCCAACCAGTGGCATTTAAAGCGCGCTTCTAGAAAGTAAGTTGTAAACAGAGTCACCCTTGATCAAGGCACTTTCGTGAGGTCTACAACAGGGGGTTTAGGAAGTTTCTAATTTTAGTAGGTTCAGTGAGGAAGGTCATAATACTGCTTCCGCATCTGGCCAGCCCAAAGGTCAACAACTGTGCTGGTGCTTCGGTTCATAAAAAAGTTTTGGCTGAAAGCGCTTTCCCTGGATGCAGACACATTTTTTAATTCTTTCACAAAGTACTGAGGCAATCGCGCTATTTTTAGCTATTATTTTGTCTTGGTTCATTCATTATGTGGTCATTCCTGTTCTATAATGCAGAAGAGTACTTATCACAAGTCAAGGAATTAAGAAAATTAGGCCGTCATTATCAGAAATGAATGTAGTTATTCATTGTAATTCCATTTGCAAAACAAGGTACGTTTATTTATATTTTACAATTCATCATTTTCCTATTCAACTGGGATTGAATTAGGATAATTTTTTTCATCCATGTGTGCATCTTTTAATCAGAAACGCTAAATTGAATGTTAGTGGCGGAAAACAAAATAGTTCTAGGCAACATCGTTAGGAACCTGTATCTGATTCGTCGCAGACGGTTTCGTAAAGTGCCTCTGTTAGACCGCTCAATACAATTTTTAAAAAATGTCAACAGAAAAGCCCTCCAACCGCATTTGATCGGCCTTCAAAAACTCGTTGCCTTAGAAAGACTCGAGCTTGAACAGTCCATGGCTTCTGCAGGAGACGCCTTCGACTTCGAGAGGATCTGCCACGTCGTAATGGACGGCCGAAAGTGTAGCTCCCCGAGTACATGGCATAGCTCACGAGATTTTAAGTATAAT
Source organism: Spirometra erinaceieuropaei (assembly GCA_902702965.1). Classification (NCBI taxonomy): domain Eukaryota; kingdom Metazoa; phylum Platyhelminthes; class Cestoda; order Diphyllobothriidea; family Diphyllobothriidae; genus Spirometra; species Spirometra erinaceieuropaei. Next base: position 900,135 of record CACRXP010000191.1, on the reverse strand, counting down.
TCAAAAATTCGTTTTTGATTAGAAAGAGTTATTTCATTAGTGAATTAGGTTCCTTCTGTCCGCCTTCGAGAAACACACTGTGCAAAAGTAACTACTTAATTAGCGTGAATTTCTCCCGCTGATCCTAGATGACTTGTTAGTTCAAACGTGTGTTATAGAAAACACTTCCAAAAATATTATTTCTCATGTCCTCTTGTGGCAGATTATTTCTTGTGCCTGCCTAATTTCAAGGGCTTTCCGAAGATGGTTGGTGTCTGTCGATTATGATTAAAACGCCTAAAAATCTCTCTCCGCAAAAAGTCTCAGGTCACCGTACTCCCGCTAATGCATTTAGTTATTTCGTTAGTCTCAGAAACCACAGCAGAGTGGGCGGAAAAACGCTCTTTTTCAAATCCCTTTGGCTCTTTTGGTACAAATTGTCCTGGTAATGGGACGAGTGCATCACGTGACTCGATCAGCAAACGTCCATCCTATGATAGTTAACCTTCGCGATTACAACCGTCCTTTAAGTTTTGGAAGAGTTTTCCAATTCCCTAATAATTTTAGGTCAAATCAGCCGTTCCATTAGCGTTTAACGATTTCAGTCTACAAGGCGCAAGCTTTCCGCGTAGGGAAAATCATTTATTCCTCTATGCCTTTTAAAAGATACAATTTAGAGTTCATGAAAGTTTACAATTGATGCGGACTATGTTATACATTTTATGAGGAGCATTGGTAACAGACAGGTACGATGCTGAATGAAATAACACTGCACGGTCTTAAAAATCTCATAATTAAAAACTTTCCGAAACCTAAATGTACCTCATCTTGAAGCATGAAATGTAAAGTCGACGTGATTTGCTGCCAAATGAGTAGAAGAAAGCATATTTTTGTGCATTTTTTCTATAAAGTATATTTGAATATATATGGCCATCGAAAGTCAATGCAGTTTTATCCGAGCGTGGTTTTTGCAGGAGATCGAAAAGAAGTGTTCTCAAAAGCCGACATCATGGCGGGGCCGAAATATAATAACATTAAGCCGCGAGACAATCAATACTACAACCCCACTTTTGTAGTCCTTCCTGATCGAAAACGCATTTCGGAATTCTGGCCAGCATTTCTCCTTTGCACCTGAGATCTGTATAAGTGGTTGAAACAGGAGGCCCACTCGTCCAGAAAAGTGGCACCCTGCGACGGGAACGGAGACAGTGAAGCGAGCCAGGGGCGGCATGTCTGCTGGACAGCAACTATTTCCGAGTCAGACGTTTGTTCCGATTTAGTCCTGAGGCGGCTGTTTTCCGGTTTCACAGTCTGTAGTAACGCAGTTAGTTTAAAGTCACTTCACATTCAAAATTCAGGCTTGAGCTGTCGGAACAGCACGAGTGACAAAATCGTACTGTTACTTAGTGATTCCGCAAGTCAAGGACGTTTCTGAGGCTGTCAGTCACCTTCCCGCACCATTTGGGGTTGGAGTTGTACAAAACCGGAAGTTTTCATCAAAACTAGACCGTTATACTCAGGAGAGCTCATTAAATTCACTGAGTAGTGGAATGGCGTTATAGACACCGCAGTTTCGTATGTTTACGGGTATCATTTTTTTATTTTTGCCGTGGAGGATAAAACGGAATGGACCGCTGGCCGAAATTTATGGAAATACTCTCAGATGTTACAGGCGAAAATGCGCGTCCTAGGAAGTAGGTGAGAAGAAGAAAAAGCGATCGCTGGAACAAGAGCTCTACTCGCCTGACGTTTTTCATTCAGAGACGGTGTCAGATACGGGTAATTCATACACAGTAATTTGCAGTATTTATAGGATGAAGTCGCTATGCTACTGCATGCGTATGATAATTAACGGCTCTCCCCTCATCGAGGGTTGTTGCCCGCTGGTGCGCTAATTGCCTGATGGTCGGCAAGCGAGTCCTTACTTGCTGAAATGCCATCACCTGTTTTGGATGCTGGCGTGACGATTGCCGGGCCACTTGGCCCAACAGCTTGAGTTCTCCCCTAGTGGCTAATTACTTTGGTCAAGCCAAGTCTTGAAACGAAATATGGGGTGGAGATGTCATTGCATTGGTCAGAAGGCGCATTCGTAAACCTGACGAGCGATGGAGTCGCACAGACTCAAATTATGGTGACTTATTCGGAGCATCAAGAAAGTCTCGGAGGTCGTCAGCCACCGCGCCGCTTGGTTTTGGAGTCGCGCGCAGACCGGAGGCTACCATTTGGCGTCATTTGATGAGACCAAAAGATCCACTGACAGGCGAGAAATATCTAGAGTCGTTTACCGGATCCGATTTGGTTGCGAGCGAGGCAACTACGTCGAAAAATACTGAAAGACTGTTCCGGGGGAGAATCGTCGAACACGCGGCAGCGATTCGGAGAAATGACGCCAACTCACTGGTAGCGGCCCATTCGACGAGACCCGGCCACTTATTCAAGTTCGGTGAGGTCGAAATCCTCGCGACTGGTGATGTTCGGGCTCACGGGGCCCCGATCTATAAGCAAGTGTAATGACATCCCCACCCCATATTTCATTTTGAGACTTGGCTTGACCAAAGTAATTAGCCACACTCAAGCCGATGAGCCTGATGGCCGAGCAATCATCACGTCAAAATCCAACACGGATGATGAGATTTCAGCAAGTAGCGACTTGCATGTCGACCATCAAGCAATTAGCACAACATAGGACAACCATCCTCGATGAGGGGAGAGCTGTTAATTGTCATACGTATGCAGTAGGATAGCGACTTCATCCTATAAATACTGCAACCTCCTGTGTTTGAATTACTCACAGTGGATACTGTCTCTGATGCTGAGTTCGAGTGGGAATCCGAAGCAGCAGCGGAATAAAGCTCTTGTTCCAGCAATCGCATCTACTTCTTATCAACTACTTTCTAGAACTCGCATTTTTGCTTACACCAGAACTGATGGACTTCGTACTTTGCAGCACGCGCGGTGGGCAGCTCAACCCAGCTGCGAAAACTCCAGACTATAGAGCGGAACATCCTAGCTCAGGTAGTTAGAGCGCTAATTATACTTTAAACATGCATTCTTTTGCTCACTTGGTAGTAAATCACATTGTTTTCAGATTTTATGTCCGAAGAAAGTGTGCATTTTGGTTTTGAAAAAGTATCTAATTATTGGATTTTTAAGACCGTGCGATATCCATGTGTGTATGACAGCACATGTCTGTTTACCAATATTCCTCATGAAATGTACAACACAGTCCTGATCCATTTCAAAATTTCATGAACTCTGTGTGATAGCTTTTTAAAGACATAGAGGAATATATGATTTTCTTTACGCGGAAAGCATGCGCCTTGTAGACTGATGTTGCTAAACGCTGATGCAATGGCAGATCAGTCTGAAAATTATTCGGGCATTTGGAAACTTCTTTAAAACCTAACTATGCACTTTATTCGGGCATTAAATGTGAATAAAATGTGATTTTTTCCAAATGAACAAAAGAAGGCATATTTTTGTGCATGTTTTTTGTAAAGGATATTTGAATTTATAGGACCATCGAAAATCACTAGGAACAATGCATGCTGCTTAAGTAGTCATTTTTTGCCGAATGTGATTTTTGTAGGAGTTCAAAAAGAAGTGCATTCAAAAGACTGCATCCTGGCGAGTCCGAAATGCTATAGGATCATGCCGCAGAGTAATTAGTATAACAATCCCACTTAAGTAATCCTTCCTAATCGGAAACGCATTCCAGAATTTTGTCCAACATTTCATGAGATCGGTCCCGCACTGAACCGACAAAAAAGCTTTTAAGAGGTCAAGTTCGGCAAACGTACGCTTTCGATTATTCGTCATCATGCCTGCACAGTAATATAAAAGCTTTCCGTAAGCCAATCAGTTTCTTATTCAAACGGTTAAAGAAGGTATCAGGGGATTAAACTGAACTTCCCGAATGAGGATATACGAGTCGACAATCGCCGCACATCAGTCATCTTATTGAGATTCCCTATGCCACCTACAAAAGAACTTTGAATGAAACAACTTGTAACGAGTAAATCACAAATGGTCAGATCTGCACGGGGAATGCACGTGATTGTAGTCAACAGCATCTCTTTTTATGACTAGCAGACAAGACTTCTGCACGGTGGTGACTTAAAGAAACTCGAAGGGGGGATGCACGACCTTGAAGCCTGTCTGGATCGGAGGAGACAGCTCCTACCGGGGGTGGAGGGGAGGGGGTAAACCGCAAGGGGGAGTCGTCTGAAATGGTACCGCCGCTTTCTGCTGATGACAGCACGAAAAGGCAAACAGGTTTTAGACTGGACAGGGCAGCAGTCGGGTCCGACAGTTTTCGCTGTCAGAGGATGGAATGCCAAATACACAACACTTTTTTTCTCTGAGGGTCTGACCTTGAGGGCTGAGATCAGGGGCCGCATTCTTTAACCTTGTTGTCGGCACCACCGACACCAGTCCGAAGTCCAACCAAACTCGTAAACACCAGCAGAGGGCGAGAGGCATCAGCTATCCCGACGGAGCAAAAAACACGCGGGACGCCTAACGACAGCGTTGTTAGAAAAATGACTGATCCGTCTGACTACTCAGTACTATCAAGCTTATCTAAATTAAATGACTTTGCTCAGGGGTAGACCCTCCAAGACAAGGGGGCGCTAGATAATATCGAAAGAGGGTAGATCAGAATGCCTATTTCTGAAGTATTTACTAATAATTCACCACTTATACTCTGGAGAGCCGAGGACTGATTTTGGGGCCAGCTGCTAGCTGAACTAGATGCTCTTTCCTATGAGCCAGTAGCCGATAGTCGTCTACTTCAACAGGAACTAGTGAAGTCGCTTGGAAGTGACGCTTGTGAATCCTGCCTATGTGCCATGGAAGTACACTAGATGTGTTAACTCGAAAAGATTAATGAAGCAGGGTTTGAATATTAATTAACATGCAACATAATCTCAAGATATTCCAGTTACTTCGGGATGCCAGCTTTCTAGTGGACCTCCTTCAGACCGCCCGCAAAAATTACACTGTAACAATGACTACTTAGGTTGCATGAATTTTTCCCATTGATTTTCGGTGCTCTTATAAATGCGAATATATTTCATCGAAAACATGCATAAAAATATTTATCCTTTTACTTATTTGGTAGGAAACTATGTATTCTTCAAATTTTCTATTTGAAGGATTGGTATAATTCGGTTTCAAAAAAGTTTATAATTATGAGACTTTTTAATAGAGTGAAATGCCCGTTCGTAAAAAATCGTGTCTCTGCATATGCTAATGTTGCCTGTAAAGTTCACAATAAGGCTCAGGCCGACTGCTAAATTTTATGGAACCCATACGGTCGCCTCTTAATGGCGTATAGGAATGTATGATTTTCCGCACACGGAAAATAGACAGCCCGTAGTTTGGAAACCCTGACTGCAAATGTAATGGCAGATCGGATTCAAAATTATTGGGAAATTTAAAAAAAATTAAAACGAAATTGCACTCTTACCTCAGGTATAACATTTAAAGAAGACGTAATTTTTACCAAATGGGTAAAAGAGTGGATATGTTTTGAAAGTTTTCTATTAAATATATTTGAATTTATAAGGGCATCAGAAACCAATGAGAAAAATTCAGGGTATTTAAGTAACCATTCTTTGCAGAGTGTCATTTTTGCAGGCAGACGGAAAGAAGTTTGTTAAAAAGCTGAAATAGCCTGAGATTATGTTGCACGGTAATTAGTATTCAAACCCTACCAGGGTAATCTTTTCGAGTAGAAAACATATTTCAGAATTTCGGTCAACATTCCATGGGTTAGCAAATCTACTGTATATTCGCATTAACAATGTAGCCGTTCGTTCTGTTTGGGGCATAAACAGTTAAGTACTTTAATTTAGCAGAGATAGGCAAGCCTAGACTGTTAAACGTCGAGTAAAAGCTACATGAGTTTAAGATCAAGGTATGCATCATGGAGTCGACAGAAATTAGGGCAACGGTATAGAGAAGGACCCCACTTAACTGTCAGCAGACCGTGGATCGTGTCATTTAGGGTTTTATCTTGGCATACATTTGCAGGCTGTTTCAGAAATTACACTGCCAACAACGATTACTCCCCACGACCTCACAGTTTAACTCAAAATCCGTTATTTCGCGAAATTTGCTTTTTGTTTATTGTTTACTTACTGCTCTCATTTCCGTTGTCATACAATAGTGTAGGATAAGACTTTTGGCATAAATTCAGGCAGTTTTTGTGTCTTCTTTCATTTTGTCAGCTTACTATCTAGCGTGCTGCCCCACGCATAAAACTCCCTTTACCATCCATCACGTATGGCACGATTCAGTCTGCTGACAGTTAAGTGGGGTCTTTCTCTATACCGTTGCCGAAATTAGGAAGGAATAATCGACTAAACTGTTGTGGCGTAGGGTTATCAGACGGACGCAGGCACCATGAATCGATGCCCAATGGAAGCCGAGGGCGCAAGGATGTGTCTTCTAATTGGGAAATGCCTTCTCACGCCACCTGATGGCTTCAACTGACCGCCTGGTAGAAAGTCTCTGCCGCACAGCAGTCCGACGAACTTGACAAATCAGAGATACCCCTCACAGTCTGCCTCGCTCCTGACGGTGATATTTATGACTTACTGCTCCCTCATAACCTCCGGATGCCCAGCACACATAGGGCTGATAGGTGAATCAATCGGGCATTCAATTACCTCATTTTAGGCGCTGGCATCTAGCTATTCAAATTTAGCGGCGGCTGTGAAATCTAGTTGAGTGTAATCGCTCAAAATGCATAATGACCCTCTGGTTGAAATGCAGGCGTTGCGGGTGATTAAATGTCAGTTGTCATCAAAGTTGTTGTATGTTCGATTATCTGGAACATGGGCAACGGAATAAAGTCAAAAATTTCCACCCCCATTTCCGAAACAAACGTCTGCGAGGGTTCTAGACTGGAATTTAAAAACTAAATGAAACGTTTTGTTCCGTTTGTCAGGAATCCTCAGACTAAACCGTACGAACTGCCCGTTGCAGGAGGACTGAACTTCGTCGTATACGGGCCGGTCTTTTATCACCGGGATTCAAACGATAGTGATGGAACTTTCAGGGTACTTGCGATACTGCCCGCTACAAAGGGACACCCGCTAGATGAGTTGGACAAACACAGAGCCAGATAAGGGTCCCACAGACGTTAGTGGGCAAGGGCACGCCTAGGCGCGGACCCAAGCCACGCCAGCCACCTGCACTCTATCCCGCCTTCCGTCTTCTTGACTTTATCTTGACGCTGGACTCAGGTGGATTGGGGAAGCGAGGGTGCTGTAGATGCTGTGCAAGTTCGTCCCACTATAAGCTGGTTCACGTGCAAATCGCCGTCCCTGGCACTCACCCTGCTGTGGACTCGTCGACAACGACCATCGAACCGTGGGTTAATTGCGACATTACCAATCCCTGAACGGCTAGATACCTTTTTCTCTGACATCAACTTCACAATGAAAGAAGAAGCCGAGGCGGAATTTCGATAGTTCGACTCGTGCGGATTATGAGGTCCGCAGTGGAATGCGAAGCGTCTGTCTCACTTTCCCGTCGCACACAAGGGTATCGGGCAACATTTATTGCCTTCATAGTTGATCTCAGAAAATTAAAAGTGGTGCAACTGTCGCATGAGGACGAAGTCATTGCCGCCTGAGAATGAGCATTATTATATTTATAAATGCGCTGGTTTATCATGCATATAGATTCCTTGTGAGCATTGATCTCACCCTCTCTTCCATCCCCTCATGCGCCAGTCGACTGTTCGGTTCCGTCAACCTGTGGTGACCAAGCATTGTGAGTGTGTGCTCAGGTCGAAAGGTCTGTATGCGTGTGCTGTGCCAGTATCAACAAACACTGGCCCTCGGAGCCTGGAGTGCGCTGGCAATTCTCTGGCCCCTGGTTCCCTGCTGGTAGGTGCGCTTGCGCTCCGACAGGTGGTGGGCATGGCTGCCCAGTCATCCTTGTCGCCCTGGCCCCTGTTCGGGTGTTGTTATTGCTGTTTTTGGTGAAAAATCCTGGTCAGATGTACGTTGTGAACCGAGGGTGTGGTGGCACGCCAAGGTACGGCTCCGGCCGTGCCAGCCACCTGCGTACTCCCCCCGCCTCCGGTCTTCTTGACTTTATCTTGGCACCGGGTCCAGTTGGGGAATAGGGAAGAGAGAGTGCGGTAGACGCTGTGCAAGTCTTCTATCACTATAAACTAATTCATGCGCTAGTCACCGTCCCTGCTCCGCCTTGCTGTGGAGCACATGGTGGGCATCGTCGGATGCGACGGTCGAACTGTCGTGTGTGTGCTCAGAAAGCCACAATCATCAGGCCGAATCCCGTGTTTTAGGAAAAGACAGAAGTCACCAGCGTGTGAGGTTGGTTGCACACAGAACCCTGAGATGTCCTCTCTGGTAACAGCGGCCCCTGGCGAAGTCAGGGATAGTGTTGGCTGCTTCCAGTCATGCCAGAGTGTTAGTGAGACAGCGGTGACAGCTGCCTTTGCAGGTTTGCGAGGAATGCAGTGAGGGACCGATCTCATGAAATGTTGGCCAAAATTCTGAAAGGCATTTTCGATTAGAAAGGAATACTTAGGTGGGGTTATAATAGTGATTACCCCGCGGCATAATCCTATAGTATTTAGGACTCGGCAGGATGTCGGCGTTTGAATGCACGTCTTTTCGTCCTCCTGTAGAAACCATACTCGGTAAAAATGACTACTTAAGTAGAGTGCACGTTTCACACTGATTACCGATGGTGCTATAAATTCAAATATATTTTATAAGAAACATGAACAGAAATATTCTTTCACTCGTTGGATAGAGAATCACGTCGTCTTCATATCTTATACCCGAAGAAAGAGCATAATTAGGTTTTAAAAAAGGTTTATAATTATGAGATTTTTTATGACTGTGCGGTGTCCATTCATAGAGCATCGAACCTGTTCATTTACCGCCGCTTCTCATGAAATGTATAACATAGTACGCATCCATTGCAAGCTTTTATGGACTCAATATGACATCTTTTTAAAGGCTTAGAAGAATATATTATTCTCCTTTCTTGGAACGCATACACCTTGTAGACTGAAAGCACAAGGCGCTAATACAACGGCTGATCAGGCTCAAAATTATTCGGCAATAAGAAAACTTTTTAAAACCTAATTATACTCTTTCTTCGAGTATAAGATATGAAGTTGACGTGATTCTCTATCAAACGAGTGAAAGAAAGAATAGTTCTCTTCATGTTTCTTATAAAATATATTTGAATTTATTGCACCGTTGATAATCAGTGTGAAACGTGCATGCTACTTAAGTAGTCATCTTTTACCGAGTATGGTTTCTACAGGAGATTAAAAAGAAGTACGTTCAAAAACCGACATCCTGCCGAGTCCGAAATACTACAGGATTATGCCGCGGGGTAATCAGTATTGCAACACCACCTAAGTAATCCTTCCTAATCGAAAACGCATTTCGGAATTCTGGCCAACATTTCATGAGATCGGTCACTCACTGTATGCTCAAGTTGTGTCCAATTGGTGTACGTTGCATTTGTCGGAGGAGGGGGTAGTGTCCAAGTGGCTTGTGGTGCATTCGCAGGGAAGGGTGGTGTGTTCAAGCGGCGCATGGGCACGTGCGTCCTAGTTAAAGTCGCCCAAGTGCTGCACGTGCGGACCCGCTCCTGCGACGGTGAATGACCTTGACGTGACGGGGCCTTGAACAAGACCGTCAGACAAAGCCATGATGGCTGTCTTCCACAAACCAACTGATAATGGGGCTGGGCGCAGTGGCTGACGGAGTACGAAGGTCTCCGTCCAAAACTTGCTACGCGGATGTACAGCAGTGCTGGAGAGCTAGTGCGGAACCAGCGCAGCCCGACAGACACGCACCGTGATCCGGCCGGGTCCCCGCTTCGGCGCAGCACATCCGCAACGCAATTCATCTCGGAGTAGAATTAGGAGGAGGAGTAGGAGGAGGAGAAGGGGGGAGGAGGAGG
>CACRXP010000191.1:848474-890109 GCA_902702965.1 Spirometra erinaceieuropaei | reverse complement strand
GTGGAGGAGGAGGAGGAGGAGGAGGGGGGATGTTACAGTGGTCACCCGCTGACGCACAAAAAGGCTGCCTCAGATCTCCTCACAGAAGAATACACACGCAATGCAGGACCAGAGATGCAGAGAGGCAGAAGTCCTGCCAACTACGTGATTAGCTGAGAAGGAATGACTTCTCCTGATCCTTCGCTGTCTGTGACCGTATGACAAGGATCAGCTATAACCGGGTGTGCGGTCGGAGGTCAACTATTGCATCCCCGTGTGCAGAGTGTTACCTCTAGTGCCAACATCGAACAGCAAAAGTCTGGCGACCGGTTTGCGCGAATATCAACCTGTCAGTCGACAGGAGACCCTTTATCCCTCGCAGATCTTCGTTGTTTAAATTAAGATCCCGCCTTCAGTGTCTTGGTAGTGTTTAGGAAGGACTTCAGTGAGTCCTTCGTCTACCACCCATCGTCCGCACTTCCCTTTTTGAAGCAGACTGGTCGTCTGACTGACGAAAAACGGCGCTCTCCTCCAACCGAAATCACAGGCACCCACTCCGGTTTCGGTCACATGTGGTTATGTAGCCGCTCCTAAGACATACAAACCCCAGCCACCTGTAAAATGGGACCGAAGGTAACAGGGCCTTTTATAGGTGGGGCCAGGGAACGCACAGACGTCTAGGTCAAGTAATCGTATTCGAAAGAAAAGTTATTGGGATTGAGCGGTTGTACTTTGAGTGGTTGAGAAATAGTTGCCCTAACCCCAAGCCCTAACTCCCAACTCCAACCGCTAACCTCTAACCCTAACTCCGATCATAACTCTTAGCCGCAGCCCTAACCCTGAAACATCCAACGTGAGAATTTAGAAGGAGACGACAGGCCGAAATTCAAGAAGGACTACCGGCGTTGGGTCAAAAAGGTAGACACGGCAACAAAGAAACAAGGCCGTCAACAGAACGCACACCTCAACGCACAGTAACACCATACCAACGTGATCACACCAACTCGAAATAATTAAGTAGGTCTACAATATTATGTCCATCAGGTGCGGCTACATAACCACATCTTACCCCGGTTTCTTTGCGCAGTTTCGTATTCTCCAATCTCTGCAAATTTGAGTGGAGTAAGGCAATAACCAACTGTTGAACGTGGCTCTCGTTGCCCATTCACTTACTGCCGGTTTACCCCTTCTAGTAATCCGGTTTTCTTCCTCGGTCCTGAGTCTGGGACATCTCCTGCCTCACAAAATCCACCCCGCTCCTATGACGCTCACCGGAATCGCCATTTCCGGCCAGCCCGTTTGTGCCAGCTTGACATCTCTACACTGAAGTCTTCCTGCCCGCGGAAAGGTTGTCAGCCCGCAAAGACCCTGGCGTCTTCAAGGAGCCAAGAGCCCGACTGACCGGGTTTTCTGCCATCGGCGGCTGGGGTGAGTCCTCCTTCCCCCCTGCAGCAGACGCCGATGATGGGGAAAAAGTTAATTGGTAAGGGACAAACCTCCTAGACCGCGAGCGCTGAAGGGTGGTCTGAAGCCGATGGTGCGATGATGAACGAAGCTTCACTGCACGCAGACAGCACCGTGCGATTTCGATGTGGTTTACGGAGGCACGCAGTTGGGGGCCACCATGTGGCTGTCATGCTGCCAGCCACGCCCTCATGCTTCGGGAACAGCTGTGACCCTCATCTTTCAGTCGCGCCAGACGCGTCGTCGCGGCGACAGCAGACGTCTCCGCCCCCCCTCCCCACTCCTCCTCCTCCCTCTTCCGCACCTGCACGTTTTGTGTGTTCACGTGGCCAATGAGTCATCAGGACGCGTGACTCCGCCTGACTGCCCTCCTCTCTCTCTTAAGGCCAGCCACAGACCACCTGACTTCTGTAAACGGCGCTAACAGACCAGTTGAGGCTGGCTCCAAGTTGGCTAGTTTCTTTTGGCCAAGCCAACCCGTATGGAGTGTCCACATTGCCTCGTCGGACTCATTGGCTCCACTGGATGGAGCTTTGACTTTATCCATCAGCCATCGCACCATCTGAGAGGAATGTGCTGCATTTTGAAAGTATCATTCAGAATGTTCAGCAAAAGGCGAGGCAACGGTGGGTTGAAGGACCGCACTGAACTGTCGCTGGGCTGGGGAACGGGTGATGTGGAAATGGTGGCAATGTGGGTTTTACGGGGATATCCAACACGGTTCATCAAAACGCACAGCAACACTTTTCGGTCAAAATTAGCGGAGTAATCAGTTTCGAAAAAGCCCGTTGCAATATCGTTACCCTTTAAGGGAGACAACATCTCAAATACCATCAAACGGCGATTGAGATTCGCCACTGACAGAGCATACAACTCAGCTAAACTCATATTCTAAGCCCCACTAAAACTATCCAAGTTCCACGGATGAAGGATGCCTTACCATTGCACGCCACGTCAAATTCTGTTTACGAATTCGCATGCCTTTGTGGATGCAAGTACATTGAGCGAACGCAAAAGCAACTGACAGCCAGGTCAGTTGGGCACCTGCCTAAATGGCTTCTAAAGCAGGAGAATAAAATTTCGCGGTCTTCAGTCACAAATCACCGCCTAGAAAGCGGTCATTCGGTTGACCCCAAAACATCTTTTCGAGTATTAGTTCGAGCACGGACAACTCGGTTACTGCGCTACTTGGAGGCAGCCTACATACGGCGGGAGAAACCCGACCTATGCAAACAGTTAAACTATGTGGTCAACCTCAGCTTGCCCTGGTAGATCTGCGCCCTTTTGATTTGCGAAATGCCTCGACGTGTTAACTTCCCGTTTTCTTTCCTATGTTGCGTTTTTCAAGTTACCATTTTACTGATTAGTCAACGTACAGTATACGATGACCTTGCTGTTGTATATCGACTTTCTCTGTGGAAGTTCAAACCTCTGTACCTTTCTCAGTTGTTATCTGTGTTATGCAACGACAGGCTGCAGTTGATATGCCGTCGCGAAATCTATTGGTTCCAATAAATTCTGCTGTCTATGCCTTCTTTAAATTCATTCCGAGGAAATATTGCTTCAATCTGACGGAAAACCTAATCCTAAACTTGGCACTAAACCTGACCCTATACTTGCCGTAAACCCAAAACCTAAACTCACTTTTACAGTATGACACTAAATCAACCCTAAAACGAGCCCTACCTCTAAACCGATACATCTGGTTGCCCTTTTCCGTTTTAGCTTTGGCTACTTTCCCGCTGACGACTTAAGCATCCTCCTTCGGATTAATGCACTTGCAATTCCCACATTGTACTTACATTTGGGACCAGAACAGCGTAACCGACCTGTCTTGCAATTAAAATCGCTTTCATCATCCTTCTTGCCAAAAGTCCTTAATTTGATCCCGTCTAGAGACCCAAGAAACAGTCATTAAAGGGGTAACCTTTGTTTCCGCCTGGACACTGGAACCCTGCCTTCCTGCTGATATTCAGGGTCGCATGATTGGCAACCACTATCGCCTTGAACGACCCCTACTCCTGGCTCAGGGCTGCCTTCCTTTCAAAGATGGCGCAAATTTCAACCACGGTTTTGAGCGTACACATTTTTTATGATTCTCTCTTCTATGTGACGGAATATCATACTTTTCTGTATACTGTAAAGAGCAGACAATATGGGGTTCATAAAATTTAGCAGTAGATTTTTGCCATACTGTAAACTTTACAAGCACATCTACTAAATCCAGAGACATGATGTTTTATGGACGGACATTTCGCGCTCTTAAAAATCTCATAATAAGAAACTTCTTTCATGTTTAAAACCTGAAGAAGACGTAATTTTCTACTGAATAAACAAAAAATCTATATGCTTATGTATGTCTTCTATGAAATATATCCGAATTATAAGAGAATCCAAAATCAACGGGAAAAAATCCACACTACGTCAGTAGTCTTTTTGCAGAGTATTGTTTTGCAGGCAGCTGATAAGAAGTTCGTTCAAAAGCCGACATCCTAAAGGGACTGAAGTATCTTGAGATCATACTGCACGGTAATTAATATTGCAACCCCACTTAAGAAATATTTTTGAGTCGAGAACGCATTTCAGAATTCTGATCAAAATTCCATGAGTTAGCACATCTACTGTAACATGCAACAATGATTGATCCGTGACTACTTTTTGGGAAACCTGGGCCATCTGCCTTCCCACCAGCCCGACTACCCTCTCCAACCCTATCAAGGACAGTTTACTCTTGCAACCCGGTATTTGATCGCCTGAGTTATGAAATCTGGTCGGCAACCAACCTTATCTATGAACCGACACATTGGGTTGCCCTTTTCCGTTTTAGCTTTGGCTACTTTCCTGCTGACGATCTCAGCGTCCTCCTTCGGATTAGTTTACTTGCAATCCCCACATTGCGTTTATGCCACAAACCCCAGTTCTAACCCTAAGCCTAACCCTAACCCAGACCTAAATCCTTGCCCTAACCTGACGCTAACATTAATATCAACCCCAACCCCAACCTTAACACTAAGCGTAAACCTAAACAGCAAGTCGAACCCTAACTCCAACCAGAACCCTTACACTTAACACAAACCCTAACCCTGACCTCAATTCTCGGCCTGACACCCACCTCTAAACCGAAACATCAATCTGCCTTTTTCCGTTTTAGCTTTGGCTACTTTCCAAATAACGGTTTCAGCATCCTGCTGTGACCCACTTTCCTTTTAATGTCCATATCGCGTTTATACTTGGTAAATGAATTTAATTTGACTTTTGAATTTAGCTTTCAAAATAAAGCATATCCCTCTCTCTCACTCCTCCTTTCACTCTGGCCTTTAATAGCTAAGCACCATGAGAAAGGGACGTTTATACAAAAAGTGAGGTGAGAAGGCGAAAAATGGAGAAGCCCACGGACCTCTTACGAAGGCGTGGCCTCAATTGCTGTCTAAGCCCGTGTAGATGCGCGGTCCGTTGCTAGCGTTTGCGGCTGCCCGCCCCACGTCTGTTTACTACACCCCGAAGCAACCACTCACCTTTGACAGTTGACCGCCAAGGCAGTCGGTGGTACACGAGATTACATCACAAAAACTCCCTCATGCCACCCTTTTTTCTCTGTACCGACAAAACAAAGTCCGTATGTCTCTCTCTCCCGCCAATATGCACTCACTGAGGACGAATATTTGCCGCACAGGGCCTGGAGGCAATGTGCGTACTGGCATTTGGAAAGAGTGTCCGAAAAGGGGGGAGAAGCTCCCCCTTGATCGAGGCCCTTGAAGTAAGCCTGCGAAAGGTATTTCAAGAATTTGCTCGCTTTACTTAAGTTAGCAAGGGCAGTTGGAACCGCTCATTTCGTCTTAACCCTGGCTAAAGGTCGGCAGGTGTGTTTTTCTCGTTGTCTAAACACACACACATATATATATATATATTTAGAAAGGTGAAGTTCTTTGGGAAACAGCAAAATTGTATTGTGAATTTTCGAGACTGGTTCCCCAGCTCGTCTTCAGACAACGGGTGTGCAAAAACAATTAACTTTTGGACAGAGTCTAGCAAAAGAAGTCCATGATTGGTTAAGGTTGTCCTCTCAGGATTGGCTGACTCAGTTTGAATCTGTCCTTAATGATTTTGTATGTGGCATCTAAATCGATATGCCGGTTAATGCATGCCTCATCTGAGTGCATTGCCTCCAGGAATTCGCGGCCTTTTCTTGTTTGGCAGGCGCCAACAATGCGAGTGTTCTCCCATGCGAATTTATGCCCAGTGTCTAGTGTGTGCATGGCCACCTGGGATAGATGGTCGCGTCTCTTCACCGCTAACTGATGCTCATGTAAACGGGTTGAGACAGATTTCCCAGTTTGGCCACAATAAACGGCATCACAACTAGAACACGGGATTTTGTAGACGACACCTTTTCTTTCGAGGTAGCCGACCCTGTCCTTAGGGTGCACAAGCTGTGTGCGTAAGGTAGTTGCCGGCTGGTGTGCTACGTGTATCTGGTACTTTTTCAATTGTCTTTCGACAAGTTCAGATACATTTTTGACGTATGGGAGAGTTCGCCATGTGGTTTGTTTGGTGCCTGAGTGGCCGTAGCATTGGAAATACCTTTTCCCTTGAGTTGCTGGTGCCTCATGCATTGACGTATAAAGTCATGCGGGTACCCATTTTGGGAGTACAGTTTGTAGAGGTATTTCATTTCTGCTCGATAACTTGTTTCGTCAGAGCAGTGGGTTTTGGCTCGATTCAGAAGGCTGTAGACTGTGCTCCGTTTGTGAGAGACAGGGTGGTTACTCTCAAAGTGTAGGATGACCTCTGAATACGCCTCTTTGCGATAAACTGATGTCTGGAGGGATCCATCGCTTTTTCGACGTACAAGGACATCCAAGAATGGGAGTTGTCCATCGACCTCTGTTTCCAAAGTAAATGTAATTTCTGGAAATATGGAGTTAATATTGGTATGGAGCAGATTCAACTGATCTTTCTTGACGATGACAAAAGTGTCATCTACGTATCGCAGCCAAAGTTTTGGATTGACTGTGGGAAGGGCTATGCTCTCTAATTTCTGCAGTAATGCTTCTGCCAGGAAACCGGATATTGGTGAACCCATGGGAGCACCTTTTAATTGCCGGTAGCATTGATTTGAGAAGGAAAAATTTGTCTCCAGACAGAGATCAGGGAGTTGAAGTAAAGCCTCTGGAGGCACCTCAGAAGTATATGTTTGAAGGAGTTCTTCGGTGCAGCTTTTTGCTAAATCTAGCGGAATCGAGGTGAAGAGCGAGACCACATCGAATGACACCATAATCTCGTCACATGTGATGTTGACACCGCTTAATTTGTCTAGAAACTCTTTTGAATCTTGAATGGAGTTCTCGGAGTTCTTCGTTAGTGGATGTAGTTGGCGAAATAGCCATTTCGAGATCTTATAGTTGGGTGCACCGATTAGGGAGACTATCGGTCGCAGCGGAATATCAGTTTTATGAATTTTGGGAAGACCATATATCTTGGCAATTGTTGGTTCATCCTGTTTTAAAGACTTGGCAGGAACTCCTGTGATAAATTTCCTACCCGAAAGGCGTTTCAGTGTTTTTTCAATATGTGAGTTTTGCGATTTGGTGGGGTCGGCAGCTAGAGGTTCGTATGTTGAATCATCTTTTAAGAGTGACATCATTTTGTCTGTGTAGTCTGTTTTGTTCAAAACAGTGGTGGCACCTCCTTTGTCGGCAGGTAGAATGATGATGTCTTCGTCTTGTTTTAGAGCTTTAAGGGCTTTCGTTTCATCGTAAGATAGCGTTGAGAACTTTTTTCGGTTCTTCAATGCCTGTACAGTGCTGCTGCGAATGGTGAATTGTTCTTCTTCGGTAAGACTGGTTGATGATATGATTGATTCGAGATTGGCAAGGAAGTCCAAGTAGTTGGAGTCAGATGGATTGTACTTCATTCCTTTGCACAGCACATTTTCCTCTGTTGCCGTTAGGACCCTAGCGGATAGGTTTGCGACCTTCCTTGGACATGTAGAATTAGTATAACCTTTACAAGAAATAATTGCCCACTTTTTGTCCAAGGTGCACCTCTTTTTTATCCGTTCTAGTTCTGCGACATGTATGATGGTTTCCTGTAGGATCTCAAACAAGTGAATAGGCAGTTGCTCATGGCAAAATTGCATGTAGTGTTCTTTTTGCTCTTTGAATTTGCGAAGTCGTTGATGCGCATCAGTTATAAAGGCTCCATACCGGGTAGCAATCTGATAGCCCTGAGATGACTTTAATGCTGGTTTCACTCGCACAGATTTCGGTAGAATCCTATTGCTTCGACATCGGTGTAAAACGGATAATTGTTCTCGCGTCAAACTTTCGCGAATAGCACATTTTTCCCATCGTCGAGCATAAAGCAGAACACTCCGCTCAAAGTTCATACGTATAAATTGAAAAACAGGCATCCCAAGAAATATAATTATAAAGGTGAAGTTCTTTGGGAAACAGCAAAATTTTATTGTGAATTTTCGAGACTGGTTCCCCAACTCGTCTTCAGACAACGGGTGTGCAAAAACAATTAACTTTTAGACAGAGTCTAGCAAAAGGAGTCCATGATTGGTTAAGGTTGTTGGCGCCTGCCAAACAAGAAAAGGCCGCGAATTCCTGGAGGCAATGCACTCAGATGAGGCATGCATTAACCGGCATATCGATTTAGATGCCACATACAAAATCATTAAGGACAGATTCAAACTGAGTCAGCCAATCCTGAGAGGACAACCTTAACCAATCATGGACTCCTTTTGCTAGACTCTGTCTAAAAGTTAATTGTTTTTGCACACCCGTTGTCTGAAGACGAGCTGGGGAACCAGTCTCGAAAATTCACAATAAAATTTTGCTGTTTCCCAAAGAACTTCACTATTCTAATTATATTTCTTGGGATGCCTGTTTTTCAATATATATATATATATAATGGTAGAGGGGTGCTCACCGATCGTTTCTACGGAATTCACTCGTCCCATTGTACCTTACGGGCTCTTTCTCTCTCGAGCCGAATCAGCAGCCTCACAGCGGCGCATGATATAGGCAATATGGTTTTTTATTACCTACAAAGACAAGGGAGACTGAAATGGCCATTTCTGGCTTATTAACCGTCGTCAGCCAGTCATACCCAGTCATATATGTAACATTAAACATGGCTTTAGCTCAGAGAACCGAAGTTTGTGAGCGTCCGCGATGCCAGGAACAGCTAAGCAGTCTGGTGTGCGCTAGCAGTTCTCTGGTCCTCTAGCGGTAGATTCGCTTGCGCTACCGCAGGGTACACAGGTCGTGTGCATGGCCGCCAAGTCGTCCACGCCTTTTCCGCTACCGTTGTTGTTGTTGGTCAAGATCCTGGTAAAGTGCTTGTTGTGAACCAGGGGATCTGGAGCGGAGCTCCAAGATGCGCGTTCGCCCGCACAATCCACCCGCGCCCTCCCCGCCTTCGGTCTTCTTGATTCTGTATTGACAGATATGGAGAGAGTGCGGTAGATACAGCGGAGGTGCACTTTCACTTTAAACTAATTTACATGCAAGTTACCATGCCTGCTTCACCTTGCACACGGTAGACATCGAACTATCATATATGATATTTTTGGGCAAATGCAATCTTTCCTTCAATAACTCAAGACTGCGAAGCAACCGTTTTGACACCGTGGCTGCGGATACTGCCCTCGCCGTCAAACGCAGACTACAGATTATCGTGTGCATAGGAGGCAGGCAAGTGTTACGCTGTCCAACTTAAGTGAACATCAGCGTAACCGATCCCCTAACTCCCACTTATCTGATCGAATAAATTGAGTGCGGAAAGTAAAATAATCACCAAGCCAAGAGAGAGCCCATCCAGGAGATCCGTACGCCGATTTATTGTTCAGGAGGAGATGACGCGAGACAGTTCTAAAGACAAGTATTCATGAACTGTGCATGCGTAAGCGCAACAATCCTTATCGAGATCTTTTTTAGTTTATAAAAAAGAACTTTATTTACAACGTTAGAGTTCACCAAAAAAACTTAGAAAACCGCAATCCCAAATTTACATCCGCTACCGAAAGCATGTAAATGTGCATTTTTCCAGCCTCCCAGTAGTCTGAGTTAGTAGCTGTTACAAAGTGATGAAAACCGCTTTTCTCCACTTTGTTCAGCAATTCAAGCAAGGCTTAGTCTGCACGATCACCAGAAAAAATCTGAAGTTTTCCTAAGAGACAGTTGCTGAAATTCGACCGAGGAGCCTCCTATGTTCGTTAGCCTGTAAGCTGCACAACTCTCCGGCATGTGCTTCCCGGCCGATGGCTCACAGCAGTTCGTCGACTGTTCTTGACGAGGAACACTGCCGTTTCTGCAGTGTTCTGAGTGCTGTTGCTTGAGTTGGCTTGCGGTGGAAAGCCTCTACCTCTCTCTACCTCGCTCTCTTTCTCTCCTTTCTCCCATGGCCACAGTGCTCCAGTGTAAAGATGTAGTCGAAATCAGTTGAGGTAGGCTCAGGCGAGAACTTGATGGTTGACGGACGTAGAAAACCGTCCACACGTGCGACACGTGCCACGGGAACCAATTTTAGAAGGAACCGCTGCTAGTTGATCTCATATCCACAAATTGCTGACCCCGAATTTCCGAATGCTGGAATTCCCCAAACTTCTCGTCCACGACAACAATCTTATGGCGACCTACAGCGCGATGTCCCAAGGCCAGAAGTCACTCATCAACCGAAATTTTCAAGGAACTAACGTACGCTTGGATCGGCTCGAGGAGGTATTAATGCGCCTGAAAGCCCAGCTCACTGCACTTACCACTAACGGCCCGCGGCGAACACCAAACAGTTGGCGTACCTCTTCCGTCTCCCACACCCGCCGTCCACAATCTCCAAGTAGCGTCTGCTGCTATACCAACAATTTGGAGGAGCAGCTCGACGATGTCTTCAGCCATGCTCTTTCAAGGCGTCTCCAACGGCCTCGGGGAGGCGATTCCACCCGACAATAGGGGCCACTGCTGCTGGAAGCGTTGCCAATTTCCACACTCGCAGTTTGTTTCTCTGGGACCGTATCGCTGGCGCCAAATTCCTTGTCGACTCTGGTGCTGAGGTTAGCGGGGTTCCACCAACTCCGACCGGACGCAAAAACCGCAGCTGTTTTTGTCTAACAGCTGCCAACAACTCCAGTATCTCCAACTTTGGACAGCGTTCCGTCGTACTTGATTTGGGCCTTCGTCGAATGTTCCGATGGGTTTTCATTATTGCCGACGTTTTCGTCGCCCGCATAGGTGCCGATTTCCTAGCTCACTTTAATCTAATAGTTTATTTGAGGAATCGCCGACTCGTCGACTGCATCATCAGACGAAACGAAATTATTGTGCGTGGTTTAAGTTGATCTCATATCCTTGACCGCCACATGCTATTTGATCTTCGCTCCCTTAGAGCCAAACTTTCCCGTCAGTTGGCAACCTTCTTGTGGGGGAAGGCTTTAGCTCGGTCTCATTGTCAGTGACGTGGTCGAGCCAAGTCGACTGCTGATTAATTTGGACTCAGTGGCTTTCGTTAGAAAAAAGGCCCTACCTACCTGTTCCACACTAGTGAGAAATACCACAGACGAAGCACCGAGAAGAAACTATGGTTTCCTGACCTTCTTAGTACGCATAAAGACGGTCGACTCGTCTAGTGGCGATCTTCCAAGGCATGAGTGGGAACGCACAGGAATAGTCTCATTGTGCGTCAGAATTATTACCGTAGGAAATTAAGTGTCGGACTCTCTCTCTCGCTCCCAATTCCAATCGTATGCCATCGGCTTCTCTGAGTCAAACCTACTTCAGACAAAGTGGACTACAGCACGCTTGACTGGGACGCGAGTTACATCTGTGGTTTATGACCAGTTGCATGTCGGGAGGGGGAGGAGGAGGGACATTCCTGCGCTTCTTCAAGTTTATGACACACGCCGGTAGTTTCGCTGTCCTGTGGAGAATCACCTTCGGACCTCCTGCGTAGGCTGCGTTTGTATGCATTAATAAACTGCCGCATTCCCTTTCAAGTCGGACTTTGCTCCCCGTACTCCCAGAATACTATAAAAATTATAAAAAAGGCTTCGCTTTTTCAGTAGCACTCGGCGTCCGAGTGATTCTGATGCCTGAGCCGCTTTTACGGGTCCTTTCGAATCCTCCTCTCGCATATTGTACAGAGGAATGCCTCATGTGACAGTTCGACCGTCGTCCCCGACAATGTCCAACGGCAAGGTGAGAACGGGCACGGTGACCTACCATCTACCGCACTCTCAGTTCCTACTTCCCACCTGAACCCGGTGTCAAGATAGAGTCAAGATGATCGGAGGTCGGAGAGGGCGCGGGTAGATGGCACGGCCGAGCCCGCACCTACAGTAAGTGGGCTAACTCATGAAATATCAATCGAAATTCCGAAATGCATTCTCGTTTCGAAAAGATTAATTAAGTAGGATTGTACAACTGACCGGCCTGCAATATAAGTCTATAAAAATTCAGTCATCTGAGGATACCGGCTTTCGAAAGAACTTCCTTTCGGCTGCATATATAAACTACACTCTGTAAAAAATGACTACTTAATTAGCATGAATTTTCTTCTTTGATTGGCGATGCCCCTAAAAATCCAATTATGTTTCATTAAAAAAATGCACAAAAACATTCACTATTTTTCTCATTCGGTAGAAAATTTCCTCATTTTCCAATCGTATACTCGAAGGAAGGGCATAATTCAGTTTTTAAAAACCTTTTCAATTCCCGAATAATTTTGAACCCACTCTATCGTTATGCTTGGATTCAGGGTTTCAAAACTACAAGCCGTATATTTTTCCGCTTACGGAAAACCACATATTTCTCTACGGTAGTAAAGGGGGACCATGTGGGTTTCTTAAAATTAAGCAGTGGATTTGGTCCATATTGTTAACTTTGCAAGCCTCATTGGTAAATGCAGAAACATGACGTTTTATGAACAGCCATTTCACGGTATAAAAAAGTCTCACGATTAGAAACTTTTTAGAACCGAATTATGTCCCTCCCTCGAGTATAAAATTGAAAGCTTCAATTTTCTATCGAATGAGCGAAAGAATGAATATTTTAATGCATGTTTTCCATGCAATATAATTGGACTTTTAGGGGCATCGCAAATCAAAGAGAAAAGTTAATGCTATTTAAGTAGTCATTTTTACGGAGTTTAGTTGATGCATGCAGCCGAAAGGAAGTTTGTTCGAAAGCCGGCATCCTGAGGTAACTGACTTATTATATAATTATGTTGCATGCTGATTAGTTTTACAACCCTACTTGATAAACCTTTTCGAAACGAGAACGCATTTCGGAATTGCGGTTGACATTTCATGAGTTAGCCCACCTGCTGTAGGTGTACCACCACACCCCCTGGCAGACAACAAACATTTGATCAGGATTTTAACCATTAACATCATCAGCAGCATCAACAAAAACAGCTACATTTCACAGCGGAATGCCTCATGCATGCAACGGCGAACAAAACGTCGTCAGGTCATCACCGAGCTAGTGATTCGGTTGTAAAATGTACCAGCGGGACTAACTACTCGTCCTCTCTGTCGCCTGGAGTCGCTGAAGAGTCCAGATTCGAATTTCGTAGGAGGGCCCTATTAACAAACATGCTTGCGAATGATATGCCGGTATGGGTGACTGCTGTTAGTCCACCTCACAAGCATGGCATCTGATTAGGGGGGAGCTCCAGTCCACGGCTCTCACAGTTCAACCGAGTAGGAAACCAGACTAACAGTTCACATAGAAGGGGCCGGCGTCCAAATACCTTCGTAAACCTCCTAACCCCAAAACTCCGTCACTTTAGTGATTCTTTTGTGCGGGGAGTTTTGGTCCTCGCAGACTGCCGATCGTGGATGTTGTGATGTCGCCAACGATGGAAGATTTACGAACACGTTATCCGCATTATTTCACTCTCTTCTATGATAAACTGTTCGACAACTCAATACGCAGGAGAGCTTGCACGCACTATGAGGCATTATTTTGCAATGTGAGAAAGGCAAAGGCGATAAAACATGCGAGACTTAATGACGTCTTTAAATGTTGTGACCTCTTATTCAACTGCGTACGGCCATTGCGTATTTACGAGGTAAGACAAACTGTTCAATCAGAGATCGACCTGGAGGAATGGAATGTGATAAATAAATAAAATATGCACTGTTGGTCTGATGAACGGGTGCGCATGACGAGGCAGAAAGGGGTAGGGAAGCTAGCTAAGCAAGCGAGCTCGGACTACAGTGATAACCTGTCAGGCGTGATTAAAGCTGCAATGCGCGGGAGAGCAGTCAGTCATGAAGGGGGGAGTGAGTGGACGGATGTAGGAATGGGGTTACGTCCATTATCGATCCTAACCATGGCAGTGCGAGGTTAATGACATGATTCCCCTGCTTATAGAGTTCCGGTTTTCTCCTCCGTATTACATTGTCCTCTGCAAAGCGCAAGGGTCGCCCAGTCGTCACCCGAATTAGGACCTTAAATGGGTCCCTTATGTGGCCCGTTTCCACTAGGTGTTTCGTAAGTGAACTCCTGGGTACCTTATTTTCTGCTTTTACCACCCACTTCGGCATGTGATCAGCTGATCGAGCTGCCAACTGCGTTTGCGTGTGCCCAATGTATTTGCATCCGCAACTACATGTAAACTCCTAAATACAGTTTGATGTGGCGTGCACAGGCAAAATGTTTTTAGTTGATCTAACTGAAATAGCCGTCGTAGTGTTTATGAACTACAAGTTCAAGGCTGTGTACGTCCGTTCAGTCGCGCACCGAAGTTGTCGCTTGAGCGGGTTTGACACATTACCATCCTTGAAAGGGGTGGTAGATGTCCACCGGCTCAGTCGGCACGGATATTTCTGCAGGAATTTCTTGTCTGGAATGGCGATATTTATCGATAAATTTCCCTGGATACCCATTCTTAAGAAAATCTTATTCAGGAAAGTGATTTTGCCATCGATCATATCTGGGGAACAGCTCTATCGAACAAGCACAAAAACCCGTTTCGTTTTCTCTGGATTGGAGCGAAGCTGAGGAAGTGAATGTACCGGCCTTTCCAGGTGGTTTTTCGATAGATTGATCTCCGAATGAAACCATTTGCCCGCCTGCGTACAAGAATGTCTAAGAAAGGCAGTTTGTCGCTGTTTTTATGCCCACTGGTAAATTATTCGTGCATATCTGTAGTAGCTCTCGCAGTTGCACTGGTACCAGACATATTTCAGCCGCATGCTTACAATTTATGTCAATTGTTTCATCCAATGGTGCGTTTGTAAACACGCTTTACGCATCAAGCGAGATCATGTTCTTATTCAGCAAATTCCAATTCTTTAGGCCATCTACGAAGGAGAAAGTATCTCTATTATTGTAGGCGGCACGGTTCCGCCTGATTGGTTCGATTTGTTGGAGTAGCCTTTGGATAAGTTCATGTTGCGGTGAATTTTACATTGACAAAATCGGTCGTGACGGTACCCCTGACTTGTGTAATTTTGGCAGCCTGTATAGGCTAGAAATATGTGAACCCATAAGCCAAAGACATGCAGTCATTTTCTTGTCTATTAGTTTCTTTTTGAGTAACGATTTCACCTTTTTTCCCAATAAGGTCTACCAGAGCTTTTGTTTCTTTTTCCTGTGGTTTTAGGAGAAAAACTTGTCAGGGGTACTTAATATCGCTTCCATCTTAATTATGGAATCAGTCTTGTTTAAAATCAGGACACTGCTTCCTTTGTCAGGTCTCGCGATAACGACAACAGCAGCCCCGCGTAAGTCATAGAGAGCCGAGAGGCGTTGCTTAGTTAATACCGAGCGTCGAGTAACCGGGGATGGTCTGTACTGATAGACGATATCAACGAATTTCGCTTCTAGCCATCTGACACTGTCTTCTGACTTCGACATTAATTCCGATGGGTCTTCAAATTGAGCTTCCCTCCCCCTCCCTCCTCGCCACGCGCATCCGTGCATCAGAATAGCAGTCCATATTTCATTTACCGATCACGTTTCACTCCTCTAGGTCGATCTATGATTGGACGGTTTAACTTATCTAATAGATACGCAGTGAACGTGTGCAGTCGAATAAGACGTCACGACACCTTGTGACGTCATCCAATCCTGCATGTTTAGTCGGGTGACGCAGTGCTCCAATGTGAGAAAACTCGGGGCAACTTCAAAGAATTTTCCGCTCTAGTTGCTAAAAGCCTGACTCGGAACGTAGGTTGCAGACGCTACAGTAGGTTAGTTAACTCATGAAATGTCAACCGAAATTCCGAAGTGCGTTTTCTCTTCGAAAAGATTAATCAAGTAGGGTTGTAAAACTAATCAGCCTGCAACATAATTCTATAATAATTCAGTCACCTCAAGATGCCGGCTTTCGAACGAATTTCCTTTCGGCCGCATGCAAAAACTATACTATGTAAAAAATAACTACTTAAATAGCATGCATTTTTTCATAGATTTTTGATGCTCCTAATGATTCAATTTTATTTAATGAAAAAAATGCATGAAATTATTCCTTCTTTTGCTCATTCGGTAGAAAATTTCATCTTCTTCCAATTTTACACACGAAGGAAGGGTATAATTCGGTTTTAAAAAAGTTTCAAATTGCGAGATTTTTTAATACCGCGAAATGGCCGTTCATAAAACGTCATGCCACTGCATTTATCAATGTGGCTTGTGAAGTTAACAATGTGGCTTAAATCCACTGCTTAGTTCTATGAACCCTATATGGTTCCCCTTAATTACCGTAGAGAAATGTATGGTTTTCCGTACGCGGAACTTATACGGCTTGTAGTTTGGGAACCCTGAATGCAAGTGTAACGGCAGGTTGGGTTAAAAATTATTCGGGAATTGGAAAAGTTTGGTAAAACCAAATTATGCCCTTCCTTCGAGTGTAAACTTAAAAGAACACGTGATTTTTTATCCAAAGAACAAAAGAATGAAAGAAGACAAAATTTTTAACCGACAGAGCAAAAGCATTAATATTTTTATGCATGTTTTCCATGAAATATAATTGACTTTCTAAGGGCATCGAAAATCAACGAGAAAAATACGTGCTACTTAAGTAGTCATGTTTTACAGAGTGTAGTTTTTGCATGCAGCCTAAAGGAAGTTTATTCGAAAGCCGACATTCTAAGGTAACTGGATTATTATAGAATTATACTGCAGGCTAAGGTAGCTGAATTATGATAGACTTATGCTGCAGGCTGACTAGTTTTACAACCCTGCTTAATAAATCTTTTCGAAACGAAAACGCATTTCGGAATTTCGGTTGACATTTTATGAGTTAGCCCACCTATTGTATGTTTGATTAAATCAGGAGAAAGTTACTTGAGGGAAGGAAAAAACTGAACACGATTTAAAATTACGGCCCGATGTGCGAGACCGGCGTTTTCAACGTTTAAATATTCCCATGACGTATTCGGAAAGCGGCGTGCTCCAGTGGCTTGAAATTTAATCACAAGAAAGGTGTCTATTTCTGCACTCATGAGATGAGAAGTACGAACCTCAGACTGGCTACCTAAAAGTTCTGTGAGAATTGATCTTTCGTAGTCTTTTCATTTGGGGAGGAAGAAAGACTCACCGAAACAGGTTTATTCAACTGCTGACGTTCCATCGCTGTTTGATACAAATTATGGACATGCTGTCATCCGTTGAAATCTCCGTAAATGTCTATAAAACAAGTTGCAATGGTGGGAACTAGGACTAAGTTTGAAAACCGAACGGAAATTACAGACCCGCCTACACGAACACAAACTGGCGACTCGAAGGCTGGATCCGAACTCTCCACTTACAACGCACACTGGAGAAACTGACTATACTCTCAACCTCCAGGCACCGGCCATCGTAAGCCGAGGCAACTCAGAGGCAGAACGACTCACCCTTGAGGCGTGGTATGAAAATGCTGACTCTATCAACGGGCATCTTGGCCTCCCTGCAGCCATTGCGTATACAAAGACTACGGCAAAACGGCCACAAGGAAGTTAAGAATACCGCGCACACGTGGCCAACAAGAAACTCACCCGAAGAGGGAGAACAGTAGCCACCAGACCGAACAGAGCCCCAACCACTCCCGCCAGCTGACAAGCCCGCCATGCATCCAACAGAAGGCCGAGGCAAAGAATGAGGGAAAAAATATATTAGCCCAGAGTCAGGTATTTCAACAGGCCATTTGCATTTCTGTTTGATCCTGCGCACTTTACGCTTTAACAATGGTGAGCCGACCAAGCTCTCCAGATCGTCACAAATTCAACAAATGTGTCCCGGCGGCGAGCCCTTCCTCTTTTTCAATTTTTCACCCCCACCCCTCGCCCTCGCGCAGATCTCTCAACTTTATCAGTCTGAATCCCTTCATTGATGTTGTTGTTGCTGCTGCCGCTGCGTAGTCACTCCCCTGTCGGAAAAATTCCCGCCTGACTTCGTCCAATCTGTGTGGGCTATGCAGAACCAGTCGATGGGGCTGTGACGTCGAGTTTAACAATGCAGCCCCTTACAGCCCCACCCCGAGTCTCGGATGTTCCACACTTCAGGCTTGGACATGACTGACTGACGACGGCTAGTAAGCCAGAAATGGCCATTCCAGTCTCTGTTGTCCTTGTCGGCAATACCATTCTGCCTATATGTCATGCGCCGCTGTGCGGCAGCTGGTTGGGCTCGAGAGAGAGCCCGTAAGGCACAACGGGACGAGCGAGTTCCGTAGAAACGATCGGTGAGCACCCCTCCACCATTAGAAACAACTCTGCCAGGGGTAGTGGCCATCTCCCTGTGTCACAGTAAGGTTAAGTATGAGGTACGAATATGTGTGTCCCCTGAGTTCTTTACCAACAAAATGCCATTTTATGCATTTAAACGAGCATGCAGCTCAAATAGGAATTTTCTGTTTTATATATTTAAGAGCACCACGTTTCATCTTCCGAAAGTCTGTCAGGCTTTCGCAGCATCTACGGCACATTCTCTTTTTCGTCCACTTTGCTCCGATGGTGAGAAATCGTTAGGAAGACCGGAGGTGGGTTCAGACAGCCCGTTTACGCACACAACCTGTTCTCTATTACACATTTCCGGATTTCATGAGGGCGGCTGGGATCTCACACCAGTTTTAATGTTATCAAGGCAACATTAAGAAGAAGCAATTGCAGCCTGATTCTTGGTCTCCCAGTTACTCCACTGCACTCACAGCGGGGGTCTTCCAAGTCGTGAATGCTGCACTGCTATCAAATATGCATAACAGGGTGGTTTGTGTCATACAGGACCCACCCCTATGCTGGCGAACAAGTGGTTGGAAAACGCGTCTATTAGCAACATATGAAAAAGGAGGAGTTCCTTCGGAAAAAATCGATTTCTACTCGTACAACTTGACTTTTCCGAAGAACCTCTTCGTTTTTCATTATATCGTCTCGGAATATATAATGCTTCTACTCTACATATATGTATGTATTGTCTGGATCCTAACTGTTGATTATGTTCAGTAACTCAGGTCTAGAAGGCCCACCCACTGGTTCATTCCTCCTCCCCCCTTGGACGAACCAACTAAAAGGGTCACTGTTGGAGTTAACCGTATCACCTTTGCGTATCCTGACCACTTGCTGACCAGGGCCAAAATTAACCCCAAATTACACAAAGAGCGGTACAGCATTCAGCAAATGGTGGAGAAGGTACCCCATGTGACAGACGACACAGTTATGACGGGACAGTAATCGAGGGGAATACGGCTACCTCCTACAGGCGCAACTGTTTTCTAAGGGTAGGACGTTTTGAACGTTCCCCCGCCTCTGCAGCGCCGTTGATTGGTCCCCTCAAGTTCACATGGGTCAGGTGTAGCCAGACGAGGATCTTTTTAGCAAAATAACTGTTGCCTACTGCTTCGAAAGCTGACTGTCATAAATCTACCTTTATGAACAAATGTTTCCCAGATTTGGTGAATTTTTTACGCAAATATTTGCGGTAATTTGTTACTTGCCGAAGAGAGCCCGTAAATGTCCGCACAGACTCTAGCTCTGACGAGGAACAACTGTTATTTTGATAAAGGAGAATAGACGAACTGAGTGAACAGTCGTGTATTCAGTTAGGCCGAGTATCCGCGCTCGTTAAACGACCGGCTTTTAATGAAATATTTGACCCTCAAGGTGCGGGGGAGGGCAGATGCACTGTCCTGCTGGAAGGGACTACCTATCCTCCATTAAAGTGTTCACCGCTGTCGCAACAAGCAGCATACATTTTCAAAGACATCATATAGGCGGTGTTTACAATCTGCGCTTGAGCTGTAGACAATATACCTTGTAGATAATGGCCGGAAAATGAACAACCAGTCAGGCATTTAACGCTGAACACTTCCAATTACAGCCGGTTGAGATTTACCTGGGAGAGTGGTAAACTCGGGATGATAAACGGCAATCGGATTTCGACTTCGACCGACGAAGGTAATAAATCCGAACTGACCACCTCTCTCGAGTGTAAGTCCTTCTACCTCTCGTCCAATGGTTTGAAGACAGTGCCTGGCCCAACTCATTAAACGTGTCCACATTTACAACTGACTGCTAATCACTCGCAAACCGAAACCAATGCGTGGGCACAATATCTATTTTAATAAAAAAAAAACACCTCTATGAGAATTAAAAACACGAAAGAGACACTAGGAGTTATGCTACGCTGGTCATAAATGCCACATTTTTAGAAAGGCAAAAAATTTCGGAAACGTTAAGAATGATTTTTATTGTGTAAACTTCAGTTTTCGATAAAGAGAAAGTCTGTCCATATAAAACACTAACTAAATTGGCAGCACAAATAGAATAACCTTTAAAATCAATTTTTCAATGAAAATTGCACTTAAATGTCCCTAAAAAATTAGTGGGATTTCAAGTATGGCGGTTTTTCAGCGGCCTACATTCGAAATGTAGATTCCAAAGCGATCGCCCGAGGATCCGTAGTATTCTTCATGTCTTGGCATTGATTAGGCTGCGGTTCAATAAGGCAAACGGGATTTTGCGTGACTTCGCTAATAGGAACATCATAGGAACAAGAGATTTCATAAGGGCAGATATTGCCAGACGGGTCGCTGACTAGCAAATTTAAATAGAATTGAGATATGTAATCGCAAACATACTATTTTTGTGTATATGCGGAGCACTTTTCTCTCGTGAGATCAGTTTTTGCTTTTTTTATTCTGAATTACGGTGAGTTTTAGATCGACTGGATACTTTATGCCTTTCATAGTTTCCTTTTGACTGCCCATAAAGACATGTTCTGCGCTATGTGTTTGTTAAAATCCTAAAAATAAGATGTTTCTCGAAGGCATTTGCCAAAGTAGTGAGTGTTTGGGCGTTCCTGTTTCATGTAGAAGGTCGTTTAGATCACATTCAAGGACTTACCCAAACATAAAATTTCATCGTCGAATAGAATGAACGGCCACAACCAAGGTCAGTAACGAACATGTCCTCAATCACTTAGAAAACTTTCTCTAATAAGTTGATTTTTAAAAGAGCGCTTTAATTCTGCATTCCGCTGACGGCTGTCTGTCTACTTTACATTTTTACATGGTGAAGCCAAGGAGACTTTCAACGCTTTTGGTCGTTTCTGTCACCGCTATAAAAAAAATGCTGATTTTTTGATAGCAAACGCAAGAACATGCCTTTCTGTTTATATTGCGTTAATTATCGCTATCGTTTGCTTATGTGAAGGCTCCATTCTACGATTATGAATGCACGGCCGAATGGCCATATAAATACTGATATGTTGCTAAAACTGTTGATGTTTTGCTCGTCCAGTCACTAAATTACATATGTGCGGAGGCCAGGCCACACAAAAAGCGATGCTCCGTATGTTCAAAATGGAAAATGAATATTCGGCGGCAGTCATTTCTGTGACAACCGATGTGATTTTCCAAACAGTAAAACAATTCCGGCCCATTTGAAAGAAGGATTGCCTGTGCACGTTATTACTGCACTTCGGGACACCAAATCTAGTAATACGACTTCTAAAAATCGATAAAACGTCTGGTCTTCTTAAAATAACTTTCATGTTAGTAAGTTGATTCCTACGGTTAGGATCGAACAAAAAATCAATTTTCAACTTCTTCAAGCTCTGTTTAGCAGAACTCTCGGGAGCAAATTACTCTCCTTCCAGAGAAGAACACCCTTGGATGCCCAACCGAAATTTTGGACAGGTATTAGCATAGGAAATTACCTGAATACATCGCAATGTCCATTTTCGCCCAAATTTATGAACATTTTGCTTGATAAAATTACGTAGGCGTATTTTCTGCACAAAAAGGGCTTTTAATAGAAGAACATGGACGAACGAGCAAAATGCGCAGCATTTAAGACATCTAAAAATTCACACATTACTTTCTATCATCAGATTGCATGAGTAGGTCACGTACTGTACGGTTTGTGACCTATCTGATGAAAGGTCAGGAACTGGGAACTTAAATCGCTGTAGCGCACGAAACGCCCACCCCGCGTCCACGAAAGTTATATCGCGTTAAAGAAATGATCGAGCTTCAAAATAGGGCGCAGTTTGATTTATAAAGTACTATTTATTAACTAAAAAATAATTTATTTTACGAAAAACCACCAAACCAAAAAAGACTCTATGACAGGTCAACTATTCAAGGCATAAATATAACTGCCAGTAGAGAAGGGAACGTCATAAAACGACAAAAGGATGAAAAATAGTAACAAATACAACGTATCATAACTTTGTCGATTGTCATTTAGCTTTCAAAGTTGCCGTAAGGCGAGAGGGCATGGAGACTACCAAGTTGTCTAAGGTGGTTTGGTCTATGTAATTATTAGGCGAAAATTCCAACTTTGGTTCCATAGAAAGATGTTTTCTTGCCGTGTCCCAATTTATTTTGATTGGTGCAGAAAGATTTTCGATGGGATTTAGGTCCAGACTGTTAGCGGGAATAAAAATGTTTTTAAGTCAGCAGACGGAGAGGCTGGCTGTGGTCTAAAATATTAAATTATAATCGTAAGCTTACTTGGAATCATACCTCTTTTGAGCGGTGGGCAAGGGCATTATCCTGCAAAATTATGGTGTCCATTCGACGTCGAAAAACGCCGTTGTAACCGAATGCATCATTTACAATGTCGATGAACACCTTGCTTTTATCTTCTCCGCTGTTGAACGCCAGACCGTTCGCTCTCCGAATTTGATGGTCATCCAAACCATTAGGCGTCGACAGTTCTTGAATGTTGGTAAGCTCTTGTGGAAATTTTTTCCGACATATGACCACCTGAGCCGACTTCGGAGGCTTGTCTAAAAACAAGACCTCATCGCAAAAGTAAATGCTTTTCAGAAGGAAAGTCTGTGATCAATTTATTTTTGAACGAACAAAAGACGTTTTCTAATAGGTTTTCTACTTAAAACTGGATTTGTCGTGGTATTTTGCTGATGGAGACCGAACTCTTACATTTTTTCTCTAATGATGCGCAAAGAAAACATTGAAAGGCATTCCCTGTAAATGGCCTTAAGGGGCATATAATTATATTTTTTCAGTGTCCGACGAATGAAATCGTCGTCTTGCTTGCTTGATTGCGGAGCGTTTGGCCCGCCTTGCTTAGTTCTAGACACTGTTTTACTATTAATAATTCTCCAGAGAGTGACCTGGCTAATGTTGAAAATACTGGCTACCGACTCAAGCGGCAGCCCTTCGGCTGCCAGTTTTCGTATCCGTTCAAATTCATCTTCCGATAGGAACTGTTCTGACATCTTTGCTTTACGGCGTGGCAAAGAAAAGTGGCAGCATGTAGCGCGTAATCTATGTATACGTGTTTACGCCTACTAGTTCCCGGTGTAGTTAAACAAATACTAGCTAACAAGCATATTACTGCGTTTAACGATGTAAAACGTTGAAGTCTTGATAAACAGGAGTTATAAAGAGCAAATTGTTTTCTGGTTTATTAGAATAATGTGTCTTTATATACTTGACTTGATTTGATTTTCAGGAACTACAAATCACAATTTCCACTTCCAGAGTGGCCTTTTTGATATTTTTCTTTGTTACATAAAAGTTCCTTTATAACGCAACACTCGAATATAAGACGTTTTAATAGAGGATACTTATTAAAATAGGAAATTAAGCGCATATCCGGAGACGTAAAAATTTGCTAAATTGTGGCCCGTTTCCCCTCAATAAAACTGAACTAACATGACCTCTTCTTTAGAAAAGGGCATTTTGGGATTCCAATCAATTTTTAAAAACAAGAATAACCACACAAATATATGCCGTCTCACCAACTAAAATATCGATGTCGACATGCCATGAGATAGGTCACGTACTGTAAGTAGGGCAGCGTAATAAGTACTCCACGTATTGCAGGCGGTCTTGAGCTAAACTCCCGAGGGAGGTTTGCCTGGGAAGCTAAAATTACGACACAGAAACAGGCACCCGTAAGACTAAGCAGAAGACCACCTGTAATTCGGTTTCATTGTCGAGTGATTCTTAAAGTGGCCTACCAGCCGGTTATGTCGTCAGTACATAGGAGTGTGCAGCTGCGACGAGCGAAGACTGTTCAGAGTGTGTGTGCCAGGTGGTCCAAAAATCTGCCAAAATAACTACTAGTAGTATATTGCCCAAACCGCTAATGCCCTGCCTGCAGCGATTTTAAATAATGTATAAGCAGAGGCTAGATTGCACGCCGTCTGTTCTGCCACATGTTCGCACGTTAAAGGGGCCGTTTATCGATAGACCTTTTTGCTGTTAATTGTGAGATGTGCATAGGTCTGGAGACTATGGGTACTTGGAAGTAAATGCTTGCCTGTAGGCTTTAACTCTGTTTCCTAAGACAAAACTATACCAATGTTTGTCTGTTCCAAATATTAAAATGGAAACGAGTGCCGATTTTCTGAAGAGAACGCGTCCATTGACGTCCTCCCGCACACTATCTGTGCAAACTGAAAGTAAAATTTTTTTAGATGTTGAATTTTCTCGTTTCTACTGATATCCTCTAGTAGATTAGCACGCAGTAATGCATAAAATGTGATCTATAAACATTTTTAACATAAGAATTTGCTTGAATATAAGGCAGCGTCAGTTCCCGCTAAAATTTGCAAGTTTTTTCTTAATAAAAGTACTTGGGAACACATTCTGCATGGGTTCAGGACAGCTTAGGAATAAGCGGGGCCAGTAAAAAAGAAAACAGGATGTCTGAGATGATTCAAAATGATCCTATAAACTTCTTTCATCACGTTTAATGAGTCGATGAGGATGCGGCAGATGATCTAATTCGTGCAGTATGTGTAAGGTTGCCGAAAATTCCGTGTAAGACGGCGATTAGCCCAATCCCATTGATCAAAACATTCGATTATAAGTAAGCAGCCTTTAGTTTTTTGGGTCCCAAAAAGTACTGGAAGCGTAAACACGGTGCCCTAACATAATAATTTCTTCGGGAAAAGTAGTGGCATGAAAAACGTGGAAATTCCTATCACGGACTGATGCATATTTATTCAAACAATCGCGTAAATAGAACGGTCTAAGCACAGTAAGGCCTGAAGAGTCCTTTTAAATAATTCTCGATCTAAATATCCTTCAAGATGTAGTGTAATATCTAGCAAAGAAGGACAGACAGCTCCTTAGAGTGTAGCAAAGTTCTGCTAGAGGATTTGCGTGGATTTCGTCCGAAATTTGTTTAATTTGGACGAGAGAGATTCCGATTAAGTTCAAAGTTGACAGTGTTCAAATCCTGAGCAAATATAAACTGTCACGTCCCGCGTAAGAGGGAAAATATTTTCCTGCATAGGATCACTTTGTGCTTTTGGGGATGGTGAAGCTTTTGGAGCCTCATGGCATCCTCGAAACGTCGTTTTTCAATGTTATAAATAGGTCACGCAAACAATAGACTCAGTAGTTTGTGGTTTTCAAAACTGTCAAAATTGGACAGATCTCAGGCACTCCTTTTTCTGTAGATAACGGTTTGGACCATAGGTTAGACCCACTTAAACAACAATAGTAGACACCAGAAGCGGTAGGCATCCGATCGAAGGATACGAGATGACTATGCATCTCATCAACTAAAAAGTGATTATACGCAGTAAATAAGGCATTTTACTAAACGTTAATTGAAATTCTGAAATGTGTTTTTGATTACAAATGATGAACTAGGTGGGATTGAGAGAACGTTATCTTAAGGCATTATTCGATAAACTTTTAGCCGCTTTTCGATGCTCGCTTTTAAATATGCCTCTTGCCGACCGTATACAATGGCCAATTAAAAACGACTACCTAAGTGGCATGATTTTTCCGTGTATTTTAGATGCCCTGTTTATTTAAGCACATTTTGCGGAGAAAATATATACATTTTTCTCGCACTCATTCAATGATAAACCGTGTCTCTTTCAACTAAATTCCCGACGAAAATGTAGATATTGGTATAAAAGCTTTCCAGACACGGCACTTTAAAGGTCGGGAAAGTAACATCTTATATGTTTATTAAATGTGCTAATTAAGTATACAACCAAATCTACATTAAGGGCAAAATTCTGTGAGTCATATATGGGACTTTCTCAACAGAATGGAAGAATGTTCGACTTTCCTTGCACGTGGTGCGCACAAATTGTGGTTTGCAAACTCAGATCGTACGTACTACATCGAGCTGGGTTCGAAATCCCTTGAAATTTCAAAAAAACCTGTAAAACTGAAAGATACCCTTTCTAAAATATAACACTAGATAAAGACGTAGTTTAGTATGCAATGAGTGCAAGAAGGCACATGCTTGCACCTGATTTCAAAAGAAAAATTTTGAATTTATAAGGACATCGAAGACAAATAGAAGCGACAACAGTAATTAAATAGTCATTTCTTTACCAACTATGAATTTTTTAGGTCATTGGAAACAAGAGCATTCAAAAATCGCATCCTAACCTAAGTGGAATGCATCCGAGATATTTCGCAAAATCATAAATATTTAAGGCTCGCCTACGCAATAACGTCTAATACAAAACACGCTGTGGAACTCCAACTGACGTTTCATGCGATGCGCTGCCTAATGGGAGTTTTTCTTCAATAAGCGTTTTATTAGGATATTTTGCTAATGAACGCCCACGTCCCTTGCAAAAGCCAGTGAGCAGTCTAAAAATTTTAATTCCTTCCGTGATGATATCGGCAATTTTCCTGACGTAAGCGACAACATTTTTTCTTGCCTTTATGTCGAGAGCAGTTTCTCCTAGCTCTAGGCTCTTTCATACCAACATAAATGTGCTATAAAGTGGTCATTTTCTGCTGAAATATTTATAAAAAGGTCTAACACGACGCCCATTTCGTCTCCAAGTTAATTATTAACCGACTCATTTTAAAATGCCTTATCGGATACGCAAAAGTTAAACTGACTGAGATATGGTCGGCCACTTTGCGCTTGTCCATAAAATGTCTCCATATGCCCAGGAATTACGGGCGCAGCAAAACAAAGGACTGCTTGCTCGCGTTCCCGCGTGTTTAGCGCGTAGCGTTTTTTTAAGTTTTTCACCTACAGTAGATGTGCTAACTCATGAAATACCAACCAAAATTTCGAAATGCGTTCTCCTTTCGAAAAGATAAATTAAGTAGTGTTGTAAAACTAATCACGATGCAGCATAAATCTATAATGATCCAGTTACCTCAGGGTGTCGGCTTTCGAATGAACCTATTTTCGGTTGCATACAAGATCTATACTCTGAAACAACTGACTACTTAAGTAGTATGTAATTTTCTAATTGATTTTCGATGCCCCTGAAAATTCAATTATATTTCATGAAAAACAGCATACAAATATTCATTCTGTTACTTATTCGGTAGAAAATCACATCTTCTTCCAATTTCATACTCAAAAAGAGTATAATTCGGTTTTAGAAAGGTTTCTAATTGTGAGATGTTTTAATACCGTTAAATGGCCGTTCATGAAACGTCATGTATCTGCATTTACGAATGTGGCATGTGAATTTAATTATATCACTCAAATTCGCTGCTTAGTTTTATGAACTTCATATGGTCTCCTCTTAACACCGTAGAGAAATGCATGCAATATTGTTAACTTTACAAGCCGAATTATACTCTTCTTTTGAGTATGAACTTGGAAGAAGACGTGATTTTCTACCGAATAAGTAAAAGAATGAATATTTTTATGTATGTTTTCCATGAATTATAATTGAATTTTCAAGGGCATCGAAAATCAATAAGAAAATTACATACTATTTAAGTAATCATTTTTCCAGAGTAAAGATCTCGCATGCAGCCGAAAATAAATTCTTTCGAAAGCCGACACCCTGAGGTAACTGGATCATTACAGATTTATGCTGCATCATGATTAGTTTTACAACACTACTTAGTTTATCTTTTCGAAACGAGAACGCATTTGGAATTTTTGGTTGACATTTCATGAGTTAGCCCATCTACTGTATGTACACATTGAAGAAGTCAAGTTCGACGAACGTGCGTTTTCAATTACTACTTGTTAGAGCAAAAACGAACGTGTGGACGGTTAAAAAAAAGGTCGCATTCCTCGCATTGCCCCTTTGAAGAGACCCGGTCAGCAAAAATTTACAATGTCGCTTAAACTTCACCATCGCGCGCAAGTACCCAGCTGCCAAGACAGTATACTTTTCTCAAGCATTCTGCTTCTTCGTCTCGAAGGTAAGGCTAGATAGCCTTTTCAGACCTCTTCAGTGTGCATCTACACTTTCGCTTGCTTCTGTGGAGCAGGTTAGGCTGGCCGAACGACAAGGTGTTTGTCCGAGCAAACGTCAAAGCACCACCCTGATTGGCTACATTAGGGCGTGAAAAAGTCCATTTCTAGCGCAGTTGTGGCTCACAATTTTGGCAGTCGCCACGAGGTAGACGCCAACCAAGTATTTAGAGTCATCTATAAAGTGTCGGCGAAGCTCTCCAAGTTCCTGCGACAGCGGATACTTGCGGCGGCTATGAGGCTGACCAACCCAATCTTCTGCTCACATAAGGCGTTGGTTCAAGCCCTGAATCTTACCTGGCACAAGTTAAACCCCACATGCTCGTAACCGTATCCTGAAGCGTCACGTTACAGCAACTAAGCATAAGGGTTACACAATGGCAGATTAACCTCACTCCCTCCTCTTCCCCTAACCCCTGACAGAACTAGACCGTAGGCCCCCCTGGTTCTGAACACCCCTAACCCTCTCCCTTATGACTGCTGTTCACTGACCCTTATCAATTTTGCTAATTTGCCGCAAGGCCTGGCCAGAAATACTTGAAAACGTTCATTAGTCGAACTTGGATTCTTCAGAGTGTAGCCTTTAGTTTGTCGATTTACAGAACCAGGATGTCTAGGAAGAAAGGGAATGCAGTTGTTCACAAAATAAAAACTCTCCTTGGCACAAGTCGAACCCCACATGCTTGTAACCGCATTCTGAAGCGTCACGTTACAGCAACGAAGCATAAGGGTTACACAATAGCAGATTATCCTCCCTCCCTCCTCTTCCCCTTACCCCTGACAGAACTAGACCGTAAGCCCCCTGGTTCTGACATGTCCAAACATCCCTAACCCTCTCTCTTATGACTGCTGTTCACTGGCCCTTATCAATCTTGCTGATCTGCCGCAGGTCTGACGAGAAATATTCGAAAACGTACATTCGCCGAACTTGACTTCTTCAGAGTGCAGTCTTTAGTTTGTCAATTTACAGAACCAGGATGTCTTGGAAGAAAGGAAATGCTTTTGTTCACAAAATAAAAACTCTCCCGACCCTTCGTATGTGTGTATGTTTATTCGAGCCAGTTAAGGGTGCCATCTACTGACTACCTCTACATTCCCTTAAAGCGAACAATATTTTTGCACTGACTGCACGCTTGGAAGATAATTAAATTTGCATTCTTCGCTCTGCTCTCTGACAGTCCTCAGAAATGTCTTCGGCGAAAATTACGCCTGCAAAAAAACTCTCCCCCTTCCCCCGATGTCCGTCAGTCCATGCTTTTGATGGATTGGTGGATTGCCTTCCCAAACGGAGTGTTTGTATGGCAGCAACATCAGAGTAGACGCCTGTTGGTCGGAATCTCAGGGAAATTGACTCGTCGGGCCAATGAGGAAACGAAAGTCAGTTCCGATTTTGCTCTCAGCTTGCCGCCTCGTAATCTGTCATGTGAAAAATCGATCCGTCGACGAGACTTACTTAACAATCTGCTCAATCATGCTATTCCCAGTGTTAAATATTATCGTCGTCTGCCGCGTTCGGTTATACTCGACGACGAAGACATTCTTCAGTTTGTAAGGCCAATTAGAATAGCGAAAACTGTCCTTGGATGCCCGTCTGAACTTTCAATATTGGAAGCGGAAGATGTTGCGCCTTTTGCCCGAAAAAGATCGTGTGTATGCTGCCTTACGGTGTGTCACTTATTAAATGTCATTTAAAAATCAACGCAGAAGTCTTGAAGCAGCAAGTCCAAGATGCAGTGAACTGATTAGGCCAGCGGTACATCATCAAAACACCGCCTCATTGATTCTTTTTTGGTTAGTTTCGCCCTCATAAACGACGAAAAAAGCAATTTATGGTCGTAAAAGAAAGAGAGAATCACGACTGATGTCTTAAAGGATATTTAAACAGATTATTAATGGTCACAAATTGGCCGTTATCGTTGGCGACACAATTCAATCGCAATTCACTCAACTGCTTTGTTGAGTTTTGAAAATTTCTACGGCGGTATCCAGAGGACTAGTTGGCGACCATATGCTTGCCTTCAATAAATTCTCGCTAAGCCAGTGCACTTATACGGGAACAGGGTCGAATAAAAACATGTCAGTAACTGCCGAGAAGAGAATTCTATTCTTTAAAGCCCCTTTTCAAGGGGACGCTGCGAGTGGACTCCTAAGAAGACGCCTTGATCAAGCTGTCTCAAAAACCTTCCCAGCAGCAAGGGTTCGGAGGCAGCGAGCCCGGACTAGGTGTTTCAGTTCCTTCACAGCACCCGGTACAAAGGTGGGGCGTCAGGTCTTAGATGCTTGCATTCCCGTCGCGTCAGTCATTGCGTTCAATCTCATCACCAACTGGTGGACAGGCGCGGACGGTCGACTGGTGTGCGGAAGAGGGAAGAGAGGATGAGACTGATGCTGGTTAACACATTCTCCCTATCACGACGCCTAGATCCATGGCTTGGAGGGTTGTCAGCCGACGTATTAACTCAGCCTTCTCTGAGCACACAGTTTGGCTGGAATGGCTCCTTCTTAAGGTGACCTATATAATAATCCCATGAAGGCGAGGTCACAGTACTCTTATGATCGCCTTATATATATTGCGGAGTTCAGGTCGTGTGTGGCACGCGTAGACGGATTGTTTGCTTTGACAGTCACTGAGCCCGAGCACACCTCCGGTCGTACTGACCCTGTCCTGCAATCGAAGCAAGGTTGGTGAGGGAGGAGAGAGTGCGGTAGACGATATGCAAGTTCACTTCGCTGCCACTTCAACTGCCAACCCATAAATTCAGGTCACAGAGCATTAAAACTTCGTGAAGGTGGATTTGAGGTGGTAGTTCAGACCCCTTCCTCAAGGGAAAACCTTGCTTAGGACATTTTTTCCTTCCCTTGGCAATTCCTGACAAAAAATACGGATAAGGATTAGCCACGTTTGATGAAGATGCTCGCACGCAGAGTGCCCAGGGTAATGTTGAGTGAAAAATAATGCGCGACCATGAGAGCGAAAATTATGCTGGCTTTGGCGTTTCGGATTCCAACTCGAACACGTCACCAGCGACAGGAGCTGTATGAATGGCTGGAGGGGTGGTAGACTTGCGCAGCCTCTACCGCACCCTCTTCTCCTCCCCCACTTGTGCATGATGTCAAGACATATTCAAGAACACTGGAGGTGGAAGAGGGCGCAGGTGGATGGCACAGCGAGTGAACCCGCACCTAGGCGTACCACAACGCCCCCTGGTCCACAACACACACACACTGACCAGGATTTTATACACAAAGGAAAAGGACGACTGCTCGGAACCCAAATTGACCGGAAGAGAGCCCAAAACTGGGCTTGCAGCAACAACCCTCGTCCACAACACTCAGCAGCCAGGATTTAGACTCCAACAAGAAACGGCTGGCACGGCCGGGCCACCCTAAACCGCATCTAAGCGTACCATCACAGCCCATGCTCCAAAGTGGACTTTGACCAGGATTTTATACCACAACCACAAACAAGGGACTTTGGGCCTCACGGTTCCCAACTGGCGCGGAGTGAACACACAGATGGACCTTCGACCACACCCTAATTTTGACATTTGTTGCGGGTGCGCATTTCCAATGACACCTCCCCGCGACACCGATCTGGCCCCTCTGCTGTTCCAGCACATCTACCGCGTGGCCCGTCCTAGTTGCAAGTCACACCCACACGACACGCGACGATCGCCCGACCGCATCTTCAGCTCGTGTTTGCATTTTTTTTGTTATGAGTGAATGTCATGACATTCTGCCTATATCATGCGCCGCTGTGCAGCTGTTGGACGGGCTGGAGAAAGAGCCCGTAAGGCGCATCGGAACGAGTGAGTTGCGTAGAAACGATCCGTGAGCGCCCCTCTACCATTACATATGTACATATATATGCTGCAAAAAGGGCATCCCAAGAAATTTAATTGAAAATAAGTAAGATTCTTTGGGAAAGGAATAATCTTTAATGAGTAAATTATTGAGTCTGGTTCCCCAGCTCGTCCTCAGACTTTTGGGCAATGTACAAAAACAGTTAACTATTTAGCCTTGTCAAACAAGTGATTCTATGGTTGGCCGAAGCCTGCGCCAATGCGCGTCAACGATTTCGTCATCCCCTCGGCATTGGCTGCGCTCGCTTCCATTTGTCCTT
Organism: Spirometra erinaceieuropaei; assembly: GCA_902702965.1. NCBI lineage: Eukaryota > Metazoa > Platyhelminthes > Cestoda > Diphyllobothriidea > Diphyllobothriidae > Spirometra > Spirometra erinaceieuropaei. The sequence goes on along the minus strand of CACRXP010000191.1, from coordinate 857,923 downwards.
GAGAAATTTGTATGTGGCATCTAAATCGATATGCCAATTGATGCATGCCTCATCTGAGTGCATTGCTTCCAGGAATTCGCGGTCTTTCCTTATTGGGCGGGCGCCCAATACATATATATATCTAGGTCGGGAGTACGGTATAATACCTTTAATATATATATATATATATATATATCAAGCAGGAATGGGCGCACACCGATCTATTGGCTTCACGAAGCAAACTAACTCCGTATGTGTGGCAAAGGTCACGAACAGGCAACCCGAAACAGTACTGTATCAATCTACCCGCATTCTCTGTCGTCCCTCCTTGCTGCTATTATGACTTGGCCGACTTCGGCCTGGTAATTGGTTGCCTGTTCGTGACCTTTGCCACACATACGAAGCTAGTTTGCTTCGTGAAGCCAATAGATCGGTGTGCGCCCATTCCTGCTTGATAAATACCCGATCTGCAGCGACAGAGAATGACAGGTGGTGAGGCACTGATGAACTTCGGTTCGATGAAGTGCTTATGACCCATCTGGTAGACCCCAGTGGTGGATCAACTGCGCCAGGTGCGTCTGTGCGCATGTTTGTGTTTCTGGTCCCAGCTGCTGGTGTTCAGGGTTATGATTGGCTGAATAAAGGCAGAATAAGCCCGAAACAGTGCTGTATCAATCTACCCGCATTCTCTGTCGTCCCTCCTCGCTGCTATATATATATATATGGACAACGAAAAAAACATACCCGCCGATCTTTAGCCAGGGTTAAGACAAAACGGACCATCCCGATTGCCCTCCCTAGATTCGTTAAAGCGTGCAAATTTCTGCAATACATCTCGCAGGCCTTCCCCAAAGTGCCTGCAATATTTTATATATATGTGGACAGCGACAGCAAAACACTTTCCGACCTTTAGTCAGGGTTAAGACAAAATGAACGGTCCCGACTGCCCTTACTAAGTTAAGTAAAGCGAGCAAATTCTTGGAATACCTTTCGCAGACTTGCTGCAAGTGCCTTGACCAGGGAAAACCCCCCCCTTTCGGGGCATCCTTACCAAATGCCAGTACGCACATTGCCTCCAGGCCCTGTGCGGCAAATATTTGTCCTCAGTGAGTGCATATTGGCGGGAGAGAGACTTACGGACTTTGTTTTGTCGGTGCAGAGAAAAAAGGGTGGCATGAGGGAGTTTTTGTGATGTAATCTCGTGTACCACCGACTGCCTTGGCGGTCAATTGTCAAAGGTGAGTGGTTGCTTCGGAGCGTAGTAAACAGACGTGGGGCGGGCAGCCGCAAACGCTAGCAACGGACCGCGCATCTACACGGGCTTAGACAGCAATTGAGACCACGCCTTCGTATGAGGTCCGCGGGCTACTCAATTTTTCGCCTTCACACCTCACTTTTTGGATAAACGTCCCTTTCTCATGGTGCTTGAATATTAAAAGCCAGAGAGAAAGGGGGAATGAGAGAGAGAGAGAGGAATATGTTTTATTTTGAAAATTAAATTCAAGATTTTACTGGGGGTCCGTTACGCGGTCCTGGTCTCAAGTATAATCGCAATATGGGCATTAACAGGAAAGTAGGTCGAAGGAGGATGCTGAAACCGTTATTTGGAAAGTGGCCAAAGCTAAAACGGAAAAGGGCAACTTGGTGTTTTGGTTTAGAGGTAGGGTTCGTTTTAGGGTTTGAGTTAGAGTCATGTTGAAAATTGAGTTTAGATTTAGGGTTTGCGGCAGGTTTAGGATCCGGTTTAGGGTCAAGTTTAGGATAGGCGATAGGTTTACAATTGCGCTAACGAGTAGGTTTACTTTCGAGGTTACGGTTAGATTTTCCGTTAGCTTGAAGCGATATTTCCTCAGAATGAATTTAAAGCAGGCATAGACAGCAGAATTTATTGGAACCAATAGATTTCGCAACGGCTTACTAACTGCAGCCTGTCGTTGCATAGCACAGATAACAAGTGAGAAAGGTACAGAGAGAGTGAGTGAGTGAGAGAGAGAGAGAGAGAGAGAGAGAGGAATATGCTTTATTTTGAAAGTTATATTCAAGATTTTAGTGGGGGTCAGTTACGCCGTCCTGGTCTCAAGCATTAACGCAATATGGGCATTAGAAGGAAAGTAGGTCAAAAGACGATGCTGAAACCGATACTATGGAAGTGGCCAAAGCTAAAATGGAAAAGGTCAAACCGATGTTTCGGTTTAGAGATCGGGTTTGCTATAGGGCCTGGATTAGCGTCAGGCTTGGAATTAAGTTCAGGGTTAGGGTCTGTGTTAAGTTTGAGCGTTCCGGTTAGAGTTAGGGTTTGGAGTGCGGTTTAGGTCTACGTTTAGCGCTAAGGTTGAGATTAGGGTTAGTGGTCGGTTTGGGGTAGAGTTACCGTTAATGTTAGGTTTAGGATTTGGGTTATGGTTTGTGATAGATCTAGGTTTAGGTTTAGTGTTAGCTTTAGGGTTAGCTGTGGGTTTATAATTTCGTTGAGGATTTAGTTTACTTTTGTGGTTACGGTTAGGTTTATCGTCATGTTTGGGGTATGCTGCCCCGCGTGTCCTGTCGGCCAGGTGGTTTTTGGGGATTCTAGACTTTCTTCAATTGTGCGACGGATTTTCAGCATCGGCTACTTTCCCCACTAACGACTTCAACATCCCCCTGCGATTTACTTTACTTCCAGTGTCCACACTGCGCTTATACTTGCTGCCCAGATACCGTAATCGAACCTTTCCAACATTTACAACAAAAAATTGCCTCCACTCACTGCGGATAGGATACGCAAAAGTTAAAAAGGTTTGAGGGATGTGCTCTTCAGACGAAACCTTAACGATGAACTTGAAACGACGGTTTATAGGAAGGCAACGAACACCACACAGCTTCTTAGTTTTCATAGCAACCATCCGGTGGCTCACAAACGAAGCTGTGTAAAGACGCTCTTCAAACGGATCCAAACTCATTGCAGCAAACCGGAGGACAGAGCACGTGAGGCTCGTTATCTCCGCGACCAGTTTGTGCAAAATTGCTATCCGAGGGCATTCATAAGTCGCTGCCTACGCGGTCGCCACCAGAGGACTCGAACATCAACACCACTGACAGTATGGCATTCTCTGCCATACATCAAGGGTGTTTCAGAAGCGACCGAGCGCGTTGCTGCGGAGCTAGGTGTTGGAATTGCGCACCGCCCCAAAGCCACCATGCGCAACAGAGTCATGAAAATCAAAGACCGGTTAAAACCTGAAGAGCAATCTGGAGTAGTGTATCGCATTCCGTGTCAAAATTGTACTTGTAACTACACAGAACAGACTGGACGCATGCTCGGATCGCGCATACACGAACACAAGCTGGCTGTGCGACGAGGCGACGCATTATCACAAGTGGCCGCCCACGCCTACGAAATGGGTCACAAGTTTAACTTCGCAGCCACCAAAATAGTCGCCCACGCCGGAAACAAAACAGGCCGTGGATTGATTGAAGCCTGGGCCTCGGATGAGAACTCGGCCAATCGATTTATCGATCTGGCGCCGGCGTACAGAGCCCTTCGTAGTCACCTCCAGTCGTGCGACGTCGGTCGATGATTGGGCCTACGTGCCTTATAACTGCCGTTTGTCCTGTTTCTGTCACTACCTCTGACGATGGACTCCTGTACGAGTCTGAAAGCTCAGGATAATAAACGAAGTGTTCCGGTGCTCGACTCTTCTTCTTCACTTATGCATACACCTGGAACGCGAAATTCCGCCTTCATTCGTTAAAAAGATTAACACGAAGAGGAATAACTATTACAGAGATGGCTAAAGTCCCATTTTATGTATTTCTGTCTCTTCGCGTAAGATAGCATGCCTGGAATGTCAATACAAATTGCTGATATACCGATGCGCGGCGAGAGGTACGTCGAAAGCCACGACACATGGGGTGGGAGAACTTCGCAGCAATTGAAGAGGATGAGAAACTTCATCCAGAATTCGACCGGCAAGTTAGTTGACCGAGATGACGAAGGGGCTGGTGGTTTTAATAAATGAGCATAGGGAAAGTTTCGGATATTGAGAAGCCTCATGGAGTAGCAGCTACCTTCGAAATGCACCTGTAGTTCAGGGTGGACGCCATTCCGGACAGTTAAGGCTTTGTGTTGTGGCTGTGGTTAGTATTAGTTAAATGGCTCTCAAGGGCCCGCTAGCCGTCATTAGTCACTAATACCTCACCCCCAGTTGCTGTTGAAGCCGGAGTTCGAAAGCAGGTTATTGGATGCCCACGCTTAGAATACCGGGCTCATCTTCTAAAATGACTAGTCTTACCCCACATCAGCGTTTGTTCTACTCTCGCAGCGGTTATCTCAAGGCGGATAATAGAACGGTGGTCGTTGTCGTCGTCTCACTATCCGGAAGTGGTGGGTGAGGAACCAGAGGGTGTGGTAGATGCTGCGAAAGTCTGTCCCACAATGAACTAATTCACTCGCAAGTCAGCGTTCTGCGCCGACTTCCGTGGGACACATGACGGACATCATCCGCGACAGTCGAACTGCCGCTAGATTCAGTCAGTCAGTCAGTGTATTTGAGGGAAATAGGCTTACGCCTTTGAACTCCCTATTTGTACATAAAAAATCGATAAATACACAAAAATGTGAAGAAATTACAGCAGTAAGTGTATGCAGGCATTGAGTCACATATGCCACTGGTCACATGGCTAAAAAGTCACATAGTCCGCGTGTTGCTGTAGCATATGTCTGTCAAGCCTACATTTAAATGTCGCCACAGATTGCGACATGACAACCGTCTCGGGCAGATTATTCCACGGTTCCACGACACGGTTGGAGAAGAAATATTTTCTCACATTCAATCTACTCTGGGGCACACGTAACTTGAAGGGATGTCCCCGGAGGTTAGTTGTTGTGGCGAGTTGGAAAAATTTATCGCACCGAAGGGCGCAGTCCAAGCCACGCACGATACGGAAAGTTTGTATCAAGTCTCCGCGCAACTGCCTATAACTCAGAGGATAGAGCTTAAGGTTAGTTAAGCGGATCTCATATGGCAGTGCACTTTGACCTCTTACTTATGTTGTGGCTCGCCTCTGCACCCTTTCGAGCAGATTGTAATCCTGATGTGTCCATGGTCTCCAGGCCTGAATTGCATATTCGAGGTGGAGCCTTGCAAACGTGCCGAAGACTTTGGAGAAGCAGTCTTCATCGAAAACTTCGAATGCTCGCTCAATGGCATATAGCATTGAAGTTGCGGCCTTGGCCGCCTTACAACATTGCGAAGAAGGCTTAAGGCTGTCTGTAACCCAGACTCCGAGATCTTTCTGCGTTTCTGCTTCTCGAAGTGGTATTCCGTTCAGATGGTATTGTCGCGTACTAGGGGTCTGATTTCCGAGGCGCCGTATGGTACATTTGGTCAAATTGAAGAGATAAGAGACGCGGAAAGCTCTGCACGCTAATTTCTGGCTTCATTTTATTTTTTTCCTAATTAACCTGCGCTCCTCCTTATAAATATCGTCCCCACCCCTTAACTGTCCCCTCACGGACGTAAATAAGAAGAGTGGGATTAGTCTTCAAAAAATGACTGTTAACCCGTGCTGCGAGCTCAAAATTTGTTGGGAGAAGTAAAAAAAACCAGTAAGGAATTGTGTCTCAGTTCAGCGAAAATTCCCGTATTACGATTGAAGAGTCAGTTGGCGAACATTTGTTTTCGGTATCACATCATCAGGCCGATACATTTACGTGGGTAATGATCATTCTAATTGTAGACAGGATATAAATGCTTGTCAGGGGTAGGGTTAATCGTACTCCATGTTCTCACGCCGGCCGCATAACGAAGTCAGCGTGCTGAGGACAGTGGATTTGGGGTGGGAGGGGGGGAGGAGATGGGTTCCAGTTAGATTGTAAGCGATGAAAGTGCGTGTGACTCCTCTCAGGGCGTCGGGATGGCGTGCTATCACCGCATAGCGGCGATAGCACGTCTACAATTAGAATGATCATTACCCATGTAAATGCATCGGCTTGATGATGAGTTCCCGAAAACATATGTTCGCTAACTGACTCTTAAGGAATTTTGGTTGCCTGAAATGGACTGGCCTAATGAGAAAGGGTTGGGCAGTTGCTATTCTATTAAAGTAATTCCTTCTGCGCCAGAGATTGGGCGTATGGGATCTTAGAACTTGTATGCGCAGCCCAACATAGCACTTACATGAAAGCGTACAAATTATAAGCGCGCAGAAGCGTACAAACCGAGGGAATACGGGTGTTCGCAGACGATCTGTGCCTTCGGCAATTGAAGTTCCCCCTATTGGAGTGTGGGACGGACCACCAGGATGTCCCCGTCTCGAGCTAAACTCCGCCTGCGGTGCCGGAAGCTGGATATCTTGCCATCAGAGTTCTTTGCGCTTTTGGTGGGTAATTCGGGTAAGATCCTGGGAATGGTTCCGTTCGACCGGTTTAGTACGCAAACAAAAATTTAAGGCTATACAGCACCTTCTGGGCCTGGTCGTAGGCTGTAAAATCGGATTAATGTGTCTTTATTCCGCCCAACCCTGGGTTTTTGAGTTTAAGTCCGGCTTGTTAGATCAAGACCTGAGACACTTCATTGAACCCTGATTCTTTAGGAATTGGCAGCCAGGTCGCATATGGCACGCGGATGCGCGTCACTGCACCCAAGCCCACTTCTGGTCTTACCGTCGGGAAATAGTGGGTTTGGTAGGGGAGAGTGAGCTAGATGCAACGAAAGCCTTCCCTTATTAACACATACACAAGCAAGTCGCTGCTGCTGGGCCTACCTCAAGGAGCAGTGGCGAAGTTCATCGTTCGCGACTATCAAACTGTCTGTGGTGATGGGATAATGAGGAAGAAGAAGATTATTTCAAGTTATTCACCTATAATACTCCTTTAAACGAAGCTCAGAACTGGTCGCTCAAGAGTATACCGTCATTGTCAGAGGCATAATACGTATTATCGGATTTAATGGTCATATTAGCAGCATTAATAACACTAATAACATTCAAAGTAGTAGTAGCAGTAGTAGTAGTAGTAGTAGTGGTAGTAGTAGTAGTAGTAGTAGTGGTAGTAGTAGTAGTAGTAGTAGTAGTAGTAGTAGTAGTAGTAGTAGTAGTAGTAGTAGTAGTGGTAGTAGTAGTAGTAGTAGTAGTAGTAGTAGTAGTAGTAGTAGTAGTAGTAGTAGTAGTAGTAGTAGTAGTAGTAGTAGTAGTAGTAGTAGTAGTAGTAGTAGTAGTAGTAGTAGTAGTAGTAGTAGTAGTAGTAGTAGTAGTAGTAGTAGTAGTAGTAATGTGTGCCTCCCCTAATTACACTTTACCGGGTAAGTTCTCTGTTCGTAAAACAGTTTACCGTCCTACTTATCTTCGCTGATACCGCACAGGCAGAAAGTTAGAATTTTAGGGTTGGCAAATAAACCCTATTTCAAATGGAAGGGATTTCCTGTTTTCGCTGTTTGTTTTTGATTTAGAACCTCTCGTAAGCAAAGATGATTTGTAATTTCTTTGATATAGGCAACCTTAAATCGTCCCATTTCAACTTTCACCGGCTTGTCAAAACGCCATAAGCCTCGAGGTCCTCCGTTGTCCAACGCGTTGGTCTCAGCTGTGACTTGGACGTGGCCAATCCTTTTTCAATGACAGGGCCAAACAGACAGGACGGGTGGGCGCAGTAGCGGACGCAATGTCTACGTGTGCCACACACAGCCTGATGTCCATCGCATGTGTCAGACTTCTGCGAGGATGACTCATATCCAGCGCGAGTGTAAGTGCCATAAGGGTCACATCAAGGAGTTATTACAGTCCAACCATCAGACGTGAGAATGGATCCCCCAGTGCTGACTCACAGAAGCGTTAGATAAAATTACACGTTGACAGTCTTCCACAAATCTCACTCACAAGTAGTGCGTCACCAACTGCCGACGGTTATTGGCGTGAACTGCGCAACAGTCAAAGTCTGGAGGACAAGTGGGAGGTTTTCTAACTTCTGTGTCAGAAACGACTGACAGTACTCACTCGTGCTCACGTCACATCAAATGCGCATACGGCAGACCTGTTGCCTAAGCCTCATCTGCTTACATTCGCGTGACCCGCCCGTACCTCTGGTATGGTGGTTCTTTTGAAACCAAACTGTCTGCCGACCTGGTTATAGGACATGCCTGTCCCGTTTCACTTTGTGGTTCAACCTACGACTCTAACAGACAGTCGCATAGCGGTAATTAAGTATACAAGAGGAGTACAGACTAAAACAAGGGAGACTGGAGTGGTCACTTCTGGTTTATTGGCCGTCGTCAGTCAGTCGCACCCCAAACCTGAAGTGTGGAACACTGTTGGTTAGAATCCCAGCGCCTCTAACCACTGAGCCACGGCCTCGTTGTCCTGCCGGTTTCGATCGGAAATATACGATGGTGGAGGGGTGCTCACCGATCGCGCTACGGAAATCACTTGTCCCGTTGTGCCTTAAGGGCTCTCTCTCGAGCCCAACCAGCAGCCGCACAGCGGCGCGTGATATAGGCAGATCTACAGGAGCCGGTTGAATGTTGGACTAATTAACGATTTACGATCAAGGAACCCGGGGTCGACCTCCAGCTCCTCCAGACATGGGGTTAGGTAAGGCTGACTGACGATGACTAATCAGTCTCCCTTGTTTTTTAATGTCAAGTGTTTTACGCCTCAGATGAAAAGGCCTTCCATATCTGGACTCTTCGCAACTATGGTTCCTTGTAAAGAGCTATTCCCTGTTCCAGTGAATAAGCATGTAGTCTGGGGCCCTAAGCCCTCGGAAGTAGATTGATTTCCTCATGCGGGCCGGTATTACACAGAAGTTCATTTTGCTCTTCTATGAGACAGACTCGAAGTTTAAAAACCACATTTTAACTGAGATACCAATTTGCACCGGCACATACCGGCAAACTGAATGCAGACATAAAACACTCAGCAGCATTGCATCCTTGCCTGGTCACAATATTTCACTTGGATTTCCAAGATCATGACTTTAAAATAACACTCAACATTGGGTGCAGATATACACTCTACCCTGACTTTGGTAGTTTAGGCTACGAAGCAGTATTCGCTACCCAAGGAATGTGAGTTCAAGATGCCAGTAAGCAACACTGTGGAATTTATTTGGTCATTGCTGGTCTCACTGGTCTTTTCGCAATAACTTCTTTTTTTACACGTCGAGGACAGCATAATAATTTGCCAAGTGCATTAGTTGTGCCAATGGCACGCTCCTTCGGTCGACAGACAATGCAGCCACTTTGGACAAAGTTGGAGTGAATAGCTAACAAACGTCAAATTAATGAACTGACATACAGAACGCGAGGCCTGGCATGTTGAAGGTAACGATTCATTTCATGATAATTCTGCCGGATGAGTGCCAATACATCGCCAGAGTTCGGGTGTAGGTGCAGGAGCATGAGGAACTGGAGGGGAAGAAGTGGCAAGAAGGGGAAGTAGGGGGAAGAGGAGGAGGAGGAGGAGGAGGAGGAGGAGGAGGGGCGGCGAAGAGGAGG
>CACRXP010000191.1:827281-847822 GCA_902702965.1 Spirometra erinaceieuropaei | reverse complement strand
GGAGGAGGACGAAGGGGATGAGGATGAGAAAAAGAGGAAGAAGAGTGGAAACGAGCAGGATGGCGAAGATACAATACAACAAACATATTATCATGTCAAAGGTGGAGACAGTAAAGTATTTGCCAGTAAGCATAGTCGGAAGAGACGTGGGGAACTGCCGAATGTGTAGTCAGCTCACCTTCTGTTTTATGCTTGCTGTTAAAATAACATGAACGTTAGCCCGCCCGCATTCTCGTTCATCCTGGTGAAGAACAACCGACAATTTATGACTGAGCATTAAAAAATTCTTCTGCCCTTCCATACTTTGTCTTCCTCTGCGTGTCTACTGAATGTGTTCGAGAGAAAATGCTTGAGACTTGAATTTACACTTTACGCTGTCTAATCCAGGCACACTACGGCCGAATGGACTGTAAGTAATCATTTTTTACCCTGGATAGCCAAACTTACGCGTGAGTCTGGTGACTATTGTGTGTTTGTCAAGATCAAAACTGTGTGTTTACTATGTTCCATTCTGAACCTGCACACTCAATAGCTTTTTGCCCCTTTAAGGTCTCCACTGCGGTTGAGCCGACGCACCAATCACGTGACGGCGTATGTTTGCGCCTAGATTAGCTTGATTTTAGGCACTTTTAAAGTACCACCCGACAGGACCTTTCCGATTACTCTTTGCGGGTGCGATTATTGACACATGGACATCTGGTGTGGGTGAGCCCTCTGACCATTATAACTCCTTTGCGCCTAGACTGTGCCACTCTGGGCGGTCGTAGAGAGGTCGCCAAGCAACAGCGATGTAGGATTACCGTTTATGGTACGGTTATCCATCATGAGGTGAGTGGCGTACTCATGTGGTGTGGTCGGGTCGGGCGTCGGTAGGGGGTAGCGAAGGTCGGCTGGAAGGCGCAGATCACGGCCAGACCAAAGGTAGTGAGGGGTGAACCCCGTGGACGAATGTACTGCTCCGCGATAAGCTAGAAGGCACAGAGGTAAGTGTGCGTCCCAGTCGTGTTCGTGTCCGTCCTGTGAACATGCATGTAAGAGGTTATGTAATGTTCGGTTGGTCCTTTCTACAAGGCCGTTGCCTTCGCGGTGGTACGGGGTAGTCCGGGTTTTGCGAATCTCTAGGATCTCGCAGACCTCCTGACTGGAAATTGGCGTCGCCGTCTGAATGAAATGACAAAGGGGCGCCCCAGCGACTAATCCAAGTGCAGCTACTGGCGTTTGCAACTGATGCCGCTTCCTGGCGGAGGAGTGGTACGGCTTCTATCCACTTAGTGAAGTAGTCCACCACGACTAGGACGTACTCGAATCCGCGCACCGATATTAGTAGGGGTCCCAAGATGTCCATACCGACACGCTCGCCCGGGAAACCGGTAGTCATAGGTTGTAGTGGGGCACGGGGTGATGGGGAGGGAGGTTTGAGCGTGGCGCAAGACTGACACAAATGTTGTACGGACGAACGTAGTTTTGGTCACCAGAAACGGCCGCGGGCGGCGAGTTCCGGGCGGCGTTGGCCACTGTGTCCTAGCTGTGTGTGAGAGGTAGGCTACGAATTTCGATTTTGAAGCCTACACCTCGATTTAGGACATAATCTAGCCAACTCGTTACAACCATTAGGTTACACAGAGCTAACGCAATAAAAATAGTCACGCGGATAGGTGGTGATGAATCGGTCTCCCCAGACGACATGAAAACTCATTCACGCGGTTCCATTCCTTCGCAAATCTTGAGGAAAAACTTACATGTAGACTAATTTGTTGTTTGCTTACAGCCTACATTGATAAAACCGGAGGAATATGCTCCATTATGATATACGTGATGAATGAAAACTAAGCTGCCCGACGGGTGTTTACATATACTTGCGTTAATTTATGCTTTCGGACGACGCCTTGCTGGAGCAAGAATGACTACTTAAAAGCACGAGGGAGTCAGGATGGTCAGATGTCCCCTGCTGCCTAGATCAGCCAGTTTGAGTTCAAAAACTCCCGGCCTTAATTCAGCTTCCTTTGTTTTCAGAAGGCGAGACAAAACCCAAGGTCTCAATTTCTAACCAGCGCCATGCCGCTAATGATAGATGTACCTCAATTAATCCCCAGGGTGTATGAGCGTCTGCTATGCCAGGATCCGCCAATCATGACCCTCGCGGCCTGGCGTGCGCTGGAAGTTCTCCGCTACCTGGTTCTTTGGCAGTAGATGCGCTTGCGCTCCCGATAAGTACACAGGTCGTGTACATGGCTGCCCAGTTGTCCACGTCACTTCTGTTGTTGCTTTTGCTGTTAGTCAAGATCCTGGCCAAGTGCTTGTAGTGGATCAGGAGTGTGGTGGTACGCCCAGGTGCGGGTTCGGCCGCGCCAGTCACCTGCGCCCTCATCTCCTCCGGTCTTCTTGACTATGTCTTGACACGGAATCCAAGTGGGGGGGAGGAGAGAGTGCGGTAGACGCTTCGAAAGTGTACCCTCCCCACAAAATAATTAACGCGCAAGTCACCGTGCCTACTTCACCTTTCTGCGGGGCACACGGTGAACATCGTCGGATGCGACGGTCTAACTATCACCTCAATAAATAGTAAATTTATGTTCCCACCCCTTAATGTAAATAAACCCAGTAACATTAGACCGGGCAACAAGTTCACTTGAAAAACCAGCAGTCGCGTCGTCGGGGTTAGTACCATATTCGTCAACTTTACTCGGGGATGAACCTGTCGCATTGTGCGTATTCATTACCAGACTGAATCATAATCACTGCATTATCAAATGCGACTCAAAAAAGGTACAGTTGATGATTACGATAAGGATCTCCACATTAACAAAGACCTGGAAAAATCGTTGGTTTAACACGAGAGTAAGTACCCCCTCACTCTACCACAGGCGGGATTGCGTTAATTTACTTAGGGGGTGCCTATTCCCGTGCCCTAACCCTAGCACAACCCTAGGTACTCCCGACAATGTATCGTAAACCCATCCGTAATACGTGAGTGCCTATTCTCTGGCCCTGCCAGACCGTTTCTCCTAGCTGTGCATCCAGTCCTCCTATGCCAATATCAATCAGCATGTGTAATCTCTATCGTTAACGTCTTTATATAACGATATAGCCCAGTTCTTTCTAGTATCCAGGGCTCATGATATGCAGTGGTCGCCTCCTTCCACTCCCATTCCATCACACAGACCCTGGTCTTGATAAGGCTCCAACCACCCTCATCTGCTTGTGAGTTTTCGCGTCTTGGGAACGAAGCCTGCATTCTAATTAACGGGCATGGTGGCAAATTACGCAGAACGCGGGTCGCCAAATTAATACACATTTAATTTGTACTTAAAATGCGTAAGTAGATAGGCATGTATGAGTGAGTCTTCAATTGTTTTAACCTCTTTCAGTCTAACACGTCATTTGAGGGCCTGATTGCAGACATGGTTTCCGTTTGTTTGTTGGCATAGATTCGGAGGTACATTTGACGTCCAAGTCTACGTCAATCAAATAACGAATATCCGAGTTCCAAACAAGTTCCCTAGGCCGGCTTATTTGAAATGAAAGCATTATCGAATTTGGTAATCGATCAAATGTACTGTATCCCAGTAAATCAGGCTAACGCTAACGCAAATGATTAAAAGACACGAAAAATAGGCATACACAGCAGAATTTATTGGTACCATAAAAGTTGATGTCGGCCTATTAATTGCAACCTGTCGGTGCATAACACAGGTAACGCATAAGAAATATACAGCGATTTGAATTTGCATGGAAAAATCAATACAAAAAACACGGTCATTGTTTACTACACACAAAACAATCAATGAAAACAATAACTTAAAGACGCAATTTAGAAAGGAGAAAATCGGGAAGTTAACGCGCAAACGGGGCGTGTAAATCTAAGGACTTAGAATTACCAGGAAATGTTGAGGTCAAGCACGTGGTCTAACTGTTTGCATAGGTCGGGTTTCTCTCACCCAATGTAGGCTGCATCCAAGTAGCACAATGTCCGAGTTCTTCGTGCCCGAACAAGTACTCAGAAGGATGTTTTGGGGTCAACAGAGTGACCATTATCTAGGCGGTGCTTCATGGTAGAAGAAAGAGGAATTTTAGTTACCTTGTTTTAAAGCCATTTAATATATGCTTATTTGACCTGGCTACCAGCTGCCTTTACGCTCTCCCAATAAACTTGCATCCAAAAGCACATGTGAATTCATAAAAACATTCTGAGGTGGCGTGCAGTGACAAGGTGTCCTTTGTCCGTTAAATTTGGACAGCCCTAGTAAGATTGCTTTCTTGTTGTTCTTTATTGATTTTCTACGCAAATTCAAATCGCTGTATGTTTCCTTTTCGTTATCTGTTTTATGCAGTCACAAGTTTCAATTGATAGGTCGTCGGTAAATTTTTTGTTACCAACAAATGTCGCCGCGTATGCCGGTTGTAAATTTATACTGGGAAAATTGCTTTAAATGCGGGAAATAGCTGTTTCTGGGCACATTAAAATGATCGACATTAAAAACTGGAGCGTAGGCCAGGAGACATAGGGCGAATTTTTGAGGACCTTCTGTGAGCGAAACCCTCGCAGTTTTGCCATGAAGCGACAAAAATTGGCAAAACACGTGTATGGGCTTCCAGTTGATAGTCGTACTGGGAGTATGCGAATCAACCAAATGGCCAGTTATTGAACTACGAAAACCATCTGCACTACAATCTTTAATTGCGTAATAATTCCCGTCAAGAAAACCCCACTTCATACATCTCCATCGAGATAACCAAATAGCCCCGCTCTGGAATTAACATGAGCTAGTCTTGTTGCTTTTTAATCTCCCCAGAAATTGACCGCTGACTTGGAGTAAATCAGTTTGAACCAGTCTATCAGCCCAGACCAAAATTTGATATGAGTATTTTGGTCGATGCCCATTGGCCGCAGCGGGAGAACCGCGGCATATCCATTAAACTGCCGGCAAGCAGATATTAGTCTATGTTGCGGTCACAGAATACCATACTGAGGAGACTAATAAACAACAATATCGAAACTGGAGTATCTACCAGAAAGCAGGCGGGAAATGCTGGTGGACCGACTGATGAGCCGAACCCCTCGCAGCTATGCCTTGCAGAGGTAGAATGTCGACTAAACACACGTGCCTGGCCTTTTAGCGAGTACCTGTGCTGGTAGTATGGTATTTTGTAACGCTAAACATACTACTAGCTGCCTGTCGGCAGTCACTGAATATCAGGCGGTTATGAACCCTATATGTTCCCCCTTTAGTACCGTAGAGAAATGTATGGTTTTCCGTACACGGAAAGTATACGGCTTGTAGTTAGGAAACCCTGAATGCAAGTGTAACAGCAGGTCAGGTTCAAAATTATTCGGGAATTAGAAAAGTTTTTTGAAACCTAATTTTACTTCTCCTTCGGTTATAAAATTGAAAGGAGACGTAATTGTCTACCGAATAAATAAAAGAATGAATATTTTTATGCATGTTTTCCATGGAAAAGTATTGAATTTTTAAAGGCATCGAAAATCAATGAGAAAATTGCACGCCACTTAAGTATTCCTTTTTTACAGTGTGTAGTGTTCGCGTGCATCCGGGAGGAAGTTCGGTCGAAAACCGTCATCCTGAGGTAGCTGGATCATTATAGAATTATGCTGTATGATGATGGGTTTTACAATTCTACTTAATTAATCCTTACGAAAAGAGAACGCATTTCGAAATTTCAGCCGACATTTCATGAGTTAGCCTACCTACTGTATCCTGACTTTTATCCAGTACCTGTGCTGCCAGAGTTGTAACCTGTAACCACAATATGATCTAATCTTTTTCCGAAATGGCCTTGAAGTACTCTTAGGGTTGGTCCATTGTCACGCACACCTCCTACTCTCATGGTCCGCCCCTCGGGTCCACGTCTCGGCGATGTTCACTGAGATCCCATGGACATTATTCGTACCCCCTCCTCGCCCTTTAACTGATCCGCCTGTTGTTACACGTGTGTGATCGTCGATTTTGGAGCTGTTGCCTTCTGGGTCAGCCGACGACGACTATTGTAGGACATTTCGTCTTTTTGAGTTTACGAAGTGCAACAGGTGACCTAACAGATGAGAAGTGTCTCAATTTATGACTGATTACTAATCATTCGCAAACCGACGCCAATGCAGGGACCCAATATTTAGATTAATAAAGAACAACCTTAAGGGAATTAAAAGCATAAGACAAATTCTAAAGCCGGCGTTGCTTTGTTTGGAAATTTCATTTTTAGAAGGGCGAATAACCCCGAGATTGTCATAAAGTATTGTTACTGTTAAGACTTCAGTTTAAGATGTACAGAAAACTTGTCTGTGCAAAAAACTGACAGTACAAATAGAATAACGTTTGACAGTAGTCTTTTAATGTAGTTCCCACTTAAATATCCTATAAGGATTAGTGTTACTTCAGGTATGGCGGTTTCCAAAAGGCCTACATTCTGAGTATAGATACCACGACGGTTTCCCGAGAATTCTTAGTATTCTTTACACTTTCGAACTGGTTGAGGCGCGGTTCAGTAAGGCAAGCAGGATTTTGCTTGGTTTCGCCGATAGAGAAGTCATAGGAACAAAAGTCTTCATAAGGGCACATTTTGCCAGGCAAGTCAGTATGCAATAAATTTAAATAGAATTGACAGGCGTAATCGTAAACATACTACCTTTGTTCAAAACGAGACTTTTTCGCTTATGAAAATAACTTGCACTTTTCATCTGTTCTGGATTAAGTTGAGTTTCAGCTCGGCCTTTAAATATCGTTGAATACCTTATGAAATTCAGTGTTTTCAATTGATTACCCATAAAGGCAGATTCTATATTATGTGTTTATTAAAACCACTAAAATAAGATACCTCTTGATGGCATCTGCCGAATTAGTGAGTGTATGGGCGTTCTTCTTCTTCTTCTTCTTCATGTAGATGGTCTTTTGGGTCACATACGAAGGCTCAACCAAACATGGAGCGACATCGTCAAATAAACTGAACGTCCACAATAAAAGTCAACAACGAACATGTATTCGATCAATTAGAAAAATGTCTCGTACTGTAAGCCTATGTTGCCGGACTAGTGCGTGACCTGATCTCATGAAATGTTGGCCAAAATTCTGAAATGTGTTTTTCACTAGGAAGGATCAATAAGGTAGCGTTGTAAGATTCGTTATTATGTAACATAATTCTGTAGAATTTCGGACTTGTTAGGATGTCGGCTTTTGGATGCACTCCCTGACCTCCTGCAGGAACCGTACTCGGTACAAAATGATAACTTATGTAGCACACATTTTTCAGATTGCTTTTCGATGGTCATACAAATTCAAATATATTTTATAGAAAGCATACACAAAAGTACTCTTTCTTTTACTTGTTTAGTAGAAAACCACACTGTCTTCACATTTTATACTCAAAAGGGCACACTAAGGTTTTAAAAAAATTCTTAATTCCCGAATAATTTTGAGCCTAATCAACCGTTACATTAGCGTCGTGCAATTTCAGTCTACAAGCTGCATGAGTTCCGCGTAAGAAAAATCATATATTCCTCTACGCCTTTAAGAAGATACTATGTAGAGTTCATGAAACTTTGCACTGGATGCGGACTCTGTTATACATTTCATGAGGAGCATTGGTAGACGGACACGTGCGATGCTGTATATATGGACATCACGCGGTCTTAAGAACCTCATGATTAGAAACTTTTTTAGAACCGACAGATAACTTCCTTAGGGTATAAAATATGAAGACAGTGTGATTTTCTGCCAAATAAGTGAAAGAAAGAGTGCCTTTTGTGTATGCTTTGTATAAAATATATTTGAATTTGTACGACCGACACAGGCGTTATGAGGAATGCGCACCCATAACGAATGCCAACATTCGATATGCGGTAATAGGTTCAGTCGCAGATTCACACCGCGCATATTGGGATCCTTTCCACCCCCTCCCCCTGTTGGATAAAATTCTGGTCAAGTGTACTTTGCCGGCAAATAAATTGCCTAGTAAGGGAACCAAGGACACGGACGCGAATCGTAGACTGTTGTTCATATAGGAGTGCAAAAAATTTTAACCGTCAACGTCGGAATAGCGGCGGGTGTGAATTCATGGAAGTGGACATCGACGCAGTCATCAGTTCTAGAAGGTCATCTTAATATAAGTGGCCTTCTGCTGGATTCACGTAAAAGTATCTAGTCTCGTGTTCCTCGCCCGTCGTAACTGTTGGTTAAAGTCCTGGTCAAGTGTTCATTGCGGGTTAGGGAGTGTGGTGGCACACCTAGGTGCGGGCTTTCGCAGCGCCAGCCGTCTGCTCCCTATCGCACCTGCCTTGACGCCGGGTCCAGGTGGGAGAGGAGTACAGAGTGTTGTAGATGCTACGCAAGTCTGCTATCACAAGAAGCTAATTTACGCGCAAGTTACCGTGCCTGCTCTCATCCTGCTGTGGAGCACACGCTGGCTATCGTCGATCGAACTGTCGGATACACCAGTGTATATCAACCTACCTAAGTCAAATAAGTAAACACTATATATGAGGTTCTATTCCTGTGTATTACCGAAGATCCTACTTCGACCGGGACGTTGCTGGCTCATTGCGGCCCGATAACGATGCGATATGTAAGCCTTCCTTTGTACCGCGCTGAAGTTTGTTGCTTCCCGACAAAACAGACCAAGTTTTTGAACTTTTCGCCATTGGCTCCACGCGATTGAAGATGCACTGGTGTTGCTAGTGCAGTATTTCTTCCAATTCCTTGCTGGGTTGTCGCAATCTTCTCTTCCAAAGTGCATTCCGAAGACGTTCATCGAAACCAGTCAGCCGTCCGGAGCGGAGGACATTCTTGATTTCGAACTTTTCACTTTTTTGCATTGGCGAACCAATATTTTGCGGTTCCCTCGGGCATGGCGTCCTCTCCATACGCGACGTAAATGTCACGGTCAACTTGGAAGCATTTTGGGATTGAAAAAGCTCGTTTTCCTCAACTTAACGCTTCATTATTCACGACCAAAAACCAGTAAATAATAAATGCTACTGGAATGCTGTGATCGTGGCCATGTAGAGCATAAAGTTGTTTCCCATTAATATGCACCAGTTGTCATAGAAATCAAATTGACGAGAAAACTTTTATTTGAAATAAACCGCAAAGATCTATTAGACATTCTCACTGTTTCCCTTGGAAGGAAGCAAGAATTGAACAGTATGTGTTTCGCAGGAGAGTGGGGTAAAAGGTGTCATTAACATCGGTATGCAGGTTGTT
This sequence comes from Spirometra erinaceieuropaei, assembly GCA_902702965.1. Taxonomy (NCBI): domain Eukaryota; kingdom Metazoa; phylum Platyhelminthes; class Cestoda; order Diphyllobothriidea; family Diphyllobothriidae; genus Spirometra; species Spirometra erinaceieuropaei. The sequence goes on along the minus strand of CACRXP010000191.1, from coordinate 838,610 downwards.
GTGAAAAGACTTGCACGATGAACCAAATACGGATGGTTTTGTCAAGTCTACCAGGTCGGAACTGCCATTTGTGAAAACACGGTACATTACGTGGGGACGAGATCGTGCGTGGACGCAAAAAAGATGGATGTTCGGAGATTGATGACCTAGCTAGTTTTCCGTGGTCAAACAAGCACTCGCCAGTCGCGGTACTCTCGCGAACGTGAGATCCAAGCGGTTTCCTCCCCTATGGACACCTGTGCGGAGGACCAGGTCATGTAAAGCACACACAGTCGAGCTCTTTAACTTTATCAGCTACTGCGTCCGAGCTCACCTGTGGTCGTCTTGACATTGTCTTTCAATCTCAGCCTGTTTGGTGGCAGAGGAGTGTGCGGTAGATGCTACGCAAGTCTGTCTCACCATAAAGTAATTCTCGCGCACAAGTCAGTGGTGGTCCGTTGGGCACACGAGGAAAGTGGTCGTTTGTGATCGAGCCTCACTGTCGCCCGTTTCTTAAACATTCAGGAAAATTGAGTCCCAGTGAGACCCACTGCCCCAGAGGGCAGCACTTATGTTCAGACCGCAAATACGATTTTCCTAAGGTAGACAGACATCTTAGTTTGTCTTGGTGTTACTTCTGGCTGAGTGATAGTCTTTGAGGAAAAAGGTAAGCTCACCGGAACGGGTTTGTTTGGGTGCTGAGGCTTCGAAGAGGTTGGTCGGATTCCCATTGTCAAAGCGTAAAATGCACTTAATCGATCAGAAACCCCAAGTGGCATGTCGCATTGGTCGGCCACATGCTGATCGATTTTTCTCTCCTATTGCCGCCTCGGCCTCTTGGTTGATGGTTGCAGGCGTTTTATCTGCGTGCTTTGTGAGTCATCACTTCGTCAGGGGGCGCTGACTGAATCTTTGTCGGGTGGTCATTCTGCCGGTTCTTGTTCTTCCTCACTGAGTAAACTCGCCGTCGGGCTGTCTCCGTATGGCCTTCTCAAGTCCGATGTGTTGCTTGGTCCTGAGCTCTACGGCTGTGATGACATAGGACCTTGTAAGCTGCAGGAAGTTCCAGATGCCTTTTTGATGGAGGGAGCATCGAAGTACCATGCCTCGAGAGTTGGCCGTTCTGCTTTTGTGTTGCCCCTTGCCTAAGATGGTAGTTTGCTGGAGATCGAAAGTGCGCCCAGTTTCTCCAACGTGTGTTGCTAGTTGAGAGTTAGTGTCTAACCTCCGAGTGGCTGATTTGTGCCATTGTAGGCGAGACTGCAATTTCCGTCCGGTTTCGCCCAAGTAGTTACAGTCGCCCTCATTGCAAGTTATTTTTTAGATGACTGCTGATGTTTCAGCGGGTGGCAGCGTGTCCTTCGGTTGCATTAGATGACGCCGAATTTCTGCCTGGGGTCGGTAGGCTATGTCTGCTCTGGCGGGTTTTAGCGGTTGAGAGACCGTTTCGGGAACCCCTTTAATGTAGGGAATCGCCCTTGGCGAAGAAGAAAAAGAACCGACCCACCGACAAAGGTTCAATCACCTCCCACTGACGAAGTGGTGACTCACAAATCACGCAGATAAAACGACCACCAACCGGCCCCAGAGAGGCCGAGGCATCGGGAGAAGATAAAAAATCGATCAGCATGAGGCCGACTATTGCGACATGCATGTCACTTCACTTCCTTGTCGATTTAGTGCATTTCACGCTTCGACAGTGGGAAGCTGACCAAGCTCCTCGAAGCTTCAGAACCCAAATAAACCCGTTTCGGTGGGCCTATCTTTTTCTTCAAATCATCAGCCCGGATCACTCAACTTTGCCAATTTGAGTGATAGCCTTTTTGGACACACTGGCATATATAATGCCATATTTAGTCGTTGAGGAATCTTCATCTGGATGAAGCAATGTGCTGATCTATAGTGTCGCATGCCTACAGGACACCGTCAGACAACGCACCAGAATGGCCTGTGTATGAGAAACTCTGCAGGTAGTTGTACTTCAAGAACGAGTACTTCTTCGGCCAGAAACGAGTTCCGCGTCCTATTATTCTTCCAAAATCTTCTAATCAAAATCGAACCAACCTTAAACTGACCCATCTATATGAAATGTTACCAAGTCCATCGAGTAAAGACCACAGGCAACGCTCGAGAAACATAAACTTAAGATTCTTGAGCCCAAAATCACCTGCCATTCAGGAGTTCACTTTAATGCCAGCTTCTTTGTTTGCATCCGTGATTATTAATCTCTCATATTGCGCCAAATAATAACACTTCCGCTGAGGGAAAAAATTTCATGCAAATGGTCACCCATTTTGAGAGGCGATGTGGCACACTAACTGGACGCTCTGTCGATTTTACTCAACCACTGACGCGCGTCCTGGGTTGTGGGGATTTCATTGATTTCCGATTATTCCCAAAACCTGGAAGAGGAATAAGAGCATCAGGCACAAGGGATTGCCGGAGAAGTGAACCCGTTCTCGACTTTTTAGTCAGATGGAGCTTCTATCCACCTTTGGAGGTTGTAAACGCACGACTCATTGGATGAGACCCGGCCACACCTTCAAGTCTGACGGGATCGAAATTCTCGCAAGAGGTGACAGCCGTGTGAACCGCGAGCTGCTTGAGTCATGGTTCTCCGACCCGCATTTAATTAACAAGCGCAATGACCTTCCGCCCCCACATTCAGTCCAGTGATTTTGCTCCGGCGCGGGCGACCAATAGCTCATGTGACCGTGAGCCAAATGGCCGATCACGTTAATAATCAACAACGGTTATAAAATCACAGCCATTCAGGACTTGGGCATGAACTGGTAAGCCATCTTCGCATTAAATACGACACTCCAGCGTGAACGCGAGTGCAACCAACTATTGTAGGCTCGTGGTTGCCCAGGCAACTGCGTCCTATAATGCCGCGCTCCTTGTATCATCACTACCCTTTCTGAGACCGTCTCTGATAATCGGAGTGAGATGTGATTATGTAGCCCCACCTGATGGACACAATACTTTTGGGGTTGGGGTTAGGGTTGGGGCTAGGGTTAGGAGTTAGGGTTAGTGCTTAGGGGTTAGAGCTGGGGGTTAGGGTTAAGGGTTAGAGCTGGGGGGTTAGGGTTAGGGGTTAGGGCGAATAGTTCTTAACCACTCAAAGTACAACCGTTCATTCCCAAAAGCTTTTATTTTGCATACAACTACTTGGCTTTGTCACCTGTGCGTTCCCCGGCCCAACCTGTAAAACCCCCTTTTACCACTGATCCCCTGCTACAGGTTGCTGGGGTTTGTTGCTTCAGGTGGGGCTACATAACTACATCTAACCGATAATCGGTTCGAACGAGCATCTAAAACATCAAGCCAGTAGAGTTTTTGTTGCAGCGATCGCATCTTCTTCCGAAAGCCTCTGCATCGTCCATTTCGCGGCCAGTATCCACAATGCGAACTGGGAGAACCCCCGCGGTGAATCTCATTTACTAGGCCAACTGCCTATTTAGGTCAAATGCGGAAGAGCAGAAACAGATCGTTTGGAAGCAGCCAAGTGTACTTTAGCGTGGATAGACCGACCAACGCGGTTAGAATACAAAACATGCTTCATTTCGGTCACCAATCCGCTTAACTGTGTTTAGTTTAACAGGCCAGCCTGTAAGACGGTTAGATCTACAGACCGCATGTTCAATGAAGTGTTCTGGTACGGGCCAGGCCGATCGGTCAGGCGTGAGAGTTTGCGGGGGCGGGTTGCAACGCTGAACGTGCGACGAGGGAGGGGGGGTAGATTATGTAGCGATGGTGGTGGGAGGCGGTCGAGAATGACAGCTCTGACGCTGATCGAAAATCCGCTTTTAGCCGATTAGCTCCGGACGACGAAGGTGTGCGTGATCGCGCTGCACAGGCCTATAAGGGATGCCCCATGACCCAGATGCATGCACTAAGCCCTCGGTGGGTGCGCATGCACTTGGATACCTTCGACGAATGCCTGTCCACCAACCAGGTCGTAAAGAGGGCTCGACTGTAGTACCGCGTCGCGGCCAGGCCGGCTTTTCCATCAAGCTCCATGTGTTCAGTCGCTGGAATGGTCATTTCTGCCTTATTAGCCGTCGTCAGTCAGCCATACCCAACGCCGGAGTGGGAACACCTGGGGTTCGATTCCGCGACCCGTCAGTTAGAAGTCCAACGCCTCTAACCACTGGGCCACGGGCTCGTTGTCTTGCCGGTTGCGATCGGGAATATACAATGGTTGACGGCGGCTCACCGATCGTTTCTGCGGAACTCACTTGTCCCGTTGTGCCTTACGGGTTTTCTCTCTTTCGAGCCCAACCAGCGGCCGCATAGCGGCGCATGATATAGGCAGAATGGTATTAGCGACAAAGCGGAAACAAGGGAAAAGCAGCAGAATTAGCATTCTTCACTAGTCGAACGTCGCTGCGGACGATGTCCACCGTGTGAGAGCAGGGACGTTGAACTGCGCGTTAGTTTAAGGTAATAGCCGACTTGCGTCGCATTTACCGCACTCCCTCCTCCTCCCCCTCTGGATCCGGTGTCAATACTGATTGAAGGAGACCGGAAGCAGGAGGGTGTGCGGGTGACTGGCACGGCATAAACCCACGCGAAGGCGTACCGCCACGCCCCCTGTGTGCGCTGACCATGACTTCATATCACAACAAAATACGGGAGCGGCACGAATTTCAAATGACGCAGCATGAGTCTGCAACCTTTCGGCCCATTTTAGAAGCAAAATGACCACAAATACTGCATGACGCACCATACTGAAGGTCCTTCAACTGTGAGGATAACCCAAACCCTCCGCCGACTTCCAGCCGTTGAGACACTCCGAACGCAAATTAGTTCAACTGTAGTGGCAGCGCTCACCTACCGGTCGTTATGGACATTGGAAAGTTTTCAGGCAGTTTCCGGTCTAGCCAAAATGCCACGCAATGCATCTCTGCGAACCATGAGCTATGAAACCTATGGAACGTTCACTTCAATAACCGTTCAGGGCGTTGTCCATGTTTCTGTTTACAAGGCCACTTCCTCTCAACCAAGATATTAGAACGAGATGCAAACTATCCGCAGAAGCTAGAATGCGTTCTCGGACGACCGTCTGCTTCAACTGCTCCGCGTTTTTGGGTCTATTCTTGAAAACTCTGAATTCCATGTGCTCCCAAGGATGAAATGAGGCGGTGTGTGGTCACTCCATAGGTCTTCCTTGACAAATCCATCTCTCGTCAAAGACATACTGTTGAGTGGTTCCGTCTTCTTGAAACTCCACATACTTACGCATTGCACCATTATCTAACGCAGCAACCACTTGCTGTTGAAATAACTGACGACAGGGCTGCCCTAAAACGGGCAATCGGGTTGTTGATCGTGATGGCGGCCTCTTCTGATGCGGCATAGTGTTAGAAAATGACCCAATATGTTAGTCTCTATAATACCAGTCCGAGCCATTGCCTTGTAATCACTCTGTATCTGACCCTGAACGAAGCAGCGCGAGTTCCTAAAATGAGGCTTTTGGCCATTGCGTCCAGACAGAACAAGGTTTTATCGTCGAATGTCCTCTGTCGATAAAGACCACGATCATAACTCGTCTCCTCAGTTCGCTTCGTTGAAACCGGAGTTCCAGCAGTCGACTGGTACCCTCTGACTGAAAACGACATCCTATGAACGACAATCCTGAACGTGTCGTCGCATTCCTGGACAGGCTTTTAGCGCATAACAGTAATTTATAGCACGATCTCGCACCAACTTGGGAGTCCTATAAAGCCAGGTTTAACTGCAGCGACAATAGATTCCCTGAAACCCCCGACGCCAGTGGGTAGAAAAGACAGGAGACGAGGAAGATTCAAACATTGACTAGTCGCACTGGTTTTTTGCGCCCAATCCATATGGATAGCATAGTTAAGGTAAATCAACGTATTTCGCATGACCCTTCAACGCTTACGTCATCGACTAGGGCAAATTATCTGCCACCCAAAGGCCTCCAAAATGAATGACGATTGACGAATCGCCCGTCCAAATGTTACAAAGTTGTCTTTCATGCGGCCTCATCGGGGCGTCGATCACATTCGGTGCCCATAACTGCTAATTCAATCCTCCCCTCAGTAGTTAATTCCGTCGCTTTCGGCGCCTCCGTTCGTGTCGCCTTTGTGTGCTTGTGGTGGAACGCCAAGGTGCGGGCTCGACCGTGCCATTCACCTGCGGCCTCCCTCGTCTTCGGTCTTCTTGACTCTGTCTTGACACCGGACTCGAGCGGGGGAGGAGAGTGTGTGGTAGATGCAGCGTAATACTACTGGCGCTATAAACTCCTGCGCAAGTCACCGTCCCTGATCCCACCACATGTTGTGGGACACACGGTGGACATCGTCGAAATCTACGGTCCAATTATCGTGTGTGCTGTTTCTATGCCTTAAGCCAATGTTGCTTCTATGACTGGCGCTGACAACGGGCTGAGTGCACGAACTTGGCGGTAGACTGCGACCTTATCGATCCACGTTTCCGCAGCGCGCTACTCATGATGGGCGGCGCTTACGACCTAGTTAACGGACTGGCATTTGCCGAGAGGACTGAGTGGCATGCAAGCGACGGCAGCTCAACCGTAGCAAGCCACGACGCCCACCCCGTGTAGCCCACAGAGTGGGCGCAGCACCGATGACTGGCGCGGGAATTAAGCCACAGTGATACAGACTTGCGCAGCATCTACCACATTCTTCCTACTCTCCTGCACCTTGTTTTGATGACGCAGCAACCTCATGGCTGCCGTGAGTGGGTACGGACAAATCTAAACAATCTCTCCACGCGTGCCCCACACGGCCTGACCTCTACTCCGCGTATGCCACGCTTCCGTTGGGGCTACTCAGATATCACGTCAGGGAGAATGCCACAGAGACCATATTGAGAAGGAGCCATCGCAGCCAGACTGTCAATCTTGAAAACGATCGAGTTATCTCGTCAGTTGGCAATCTTTCACCTGAGAGCTTGGCCCACGCACTCACTTCATGGGTCATGCCGTTACGGATACGCGGTTGGAAACCAGGCCGGTTGAGCAATTGCCCAAACCGATGTTGTCACTGTACGAACATGGAATGCCTCGCATTTCTATCACGAAGCGGACGTCCATTTTATTCGACAGTGGGGTTTCATGTTTTGGTATCTCTTCCAATGCGACCCTCACGACCTTCTACACGAACAAAAACGCCAAGATACTTATTACTGCGGTAAATGCCGTCAAGGGGCGTCCTATTTTAAAGATTTTAACAAACATATAATACAGAATGTGTTTCTATGGGCAATCGTTTGAAAACACTGAAAATCATGAAACATTCAGGGATATTTCAGGGCCTATGTGAAGCTCGCCGTAATCCACAGCAAACGAAAAGAGCAAAGCAATTTCACGGAAGAAAAGTTCTCACCATATGCACAAAATGGTATGTTTACGATTACATCTGTCAATTTTATCTAAATTTATTGGTAATTAACTAGCTTGGCAACGTGAACCGTTATGAAAACTCCTGTTCGCATGACGTTTCTACCGGCGAAATCAAGCAAAATTCTGTTTGGCTTATTAAAACACAACTCAGTCGATTCAAGGGCGTGAAGAATACAACGAACCTCCGGTAAACCGTTTTGGAATCTGAAAGATTATTTTCAAATGTTATTCTATCTGTGCTGTCATAATTTCTGTTTATGTAAAAATGGGACTTTCACCATTAACACCATTTTTGACCTTTTCGGGTTTTTCCGCTTTTCTAAAAAATTGGTATTTCGGACCAAGGTAACACTGTCTCTAATTTTTCTCTTGTGTTTTAATTCCCTTAAAATTGTTCTTTATTAATATGGATATCGGGTTCGCGCATCGGTGTCGGTTTGTGAGGGATTAGCAATCATTCGTAAGCTGTGTCGCCAACTGTATAACGTAAAGGTCTCGCCGGAACTAAATGCTGGAAAGTCGTCTAGAGGGTACGTGCTCATTTGGAAGCAAATTACGTCCTTTTCAGATTTTATGCTTGAAGAAGGAATTTTTCGCTTTTTAAAAGTCCCTATTGATGAGGATTTTAACGCAGTAAATGTCTTCCCGTAAAGCATCGTACCCATCCACTTATAAATGCTGTCTGCAAAGTACACAACATGGTCTACATCCACGGCAAAGTTTGACGACAGATCAAGTTCAAAATTGTTTGGAAATCGACAAGGTTTTTAAAAAACGAAAAGAAGGTTTTCTTCTGGTATTAAATTTGAGAGCGTTATTTGCTACCAGCTAAGCACGGGAAAGGATGTTCTTTGCATGTTTTCTACAAGATAGTTTCAGTATATAAGATGCCGGATATCAATGGGAAAAGTCATACTACGCAAGTAGCCATTTTTCGGATTGTAGTTTTTTAAGCGGCCGGCATCCAGGTGGGACGGAAATATCTTGTGCCTATGCTGCATGAAAGTTAGTCTTGCGACACTACTTAAGTACTCTTTTCTAATTAAAGACACATTTCAGAATTTCGTTTAACATTTCATGCGACAGCACATCTACTGTATACGTGTCCCACTTTCCCTAGAAATGGGAATTGAAACTCGTGATATCATCGCTTTTCTACTGTAAAGTAAATGTTAAACCGGCAGGTCCACTGACAGTTTCAGAACCGTCTTGATGCAAGCCGACTGTTTTTTTTTAGAAGAAGCGAAGAGGCGAGTTCCAGGAAGTAGTCGCGAAGAAACAGACACGGTCGCTGGACCAAAACCCTTATTAGTCTGACGTTTCGGATTCTCACCCAAATCCACCATCGGAGACGGATTCGGAGAATGTATGGTTGGATCCCGTCGAATGAGTCGCGACTTGGGAGCTGGCATCGTTCCTCGTCATTGTTGCTGCGTGCTCGGCAATCCGCGTCCGGAGTAGTTCTTCAGTTTTCCCGACATAGTCGCTCTTCCCACGATTACACCAAACTCGGTAAACATTCCCAGAGGTTTCTTGACGTGGCAGTGGGTCTGTCCTTCTCATGACCTGGCGCCTGATGATTGCCTCTGGTCTGGGCGGAAGTCCAGACGACTTCCAAGACGTTCTTTACGTGTGGGATCGCTCGCAAAAGTTATGGGCCGGTTGGACTATGCCTATCGTCGCGTTTACGCCTGCACCGGCTCAAGAAGTTGAGTGGGTAACCATTCGTTTTAAGCATTGGTCGAACGGCTGCCAACTGTGATAGGCATGTAGCGGCCTAGCAACTGCATCCGATAAATACTGCAGCATCTGTGCAATCCGCTACCCTTATCTGGCTCTGTCTCTGCTGATGGATTCGAGTGAGAGTCCGAAACGTCAGGCTAATGCAGCTCTTGTCCCAGCGATCGTGTCCGCTTTCTTCGCAACGCTCAGTATCCTGACTCCTAGGGTAAAGCCTGGGATATTTCCCGAGCTGTCAAGAGGGCCTTGGAAATCAGGCGCCCCTCAAAATAACTCCTGACCAATCCCAGTCACTGCATGTACGATGCTCATTCGCCGCCAGTGAGAGGTAGTGAAGTAGCCCGCAATTCGGCTCGCTAGACTCGTCGGCGGGTGTTCACTCACGGCAGGGAAACGCCATGCGGTAGAACAGTCTAGACTGTCACGTGCGTGCGTGCGTGCGTGCGTGCGTGATTCAACAAATTAGCACGTTCCCAGGCCTGAACAACCGTCTCATACCAGCAGTTTGCTCGGCGGGAGGCCGTGCGCACGCACTGTTGCCCAGACGCCAAACGATCGGCTCGAACTACAGCAGATGTGCCACCTCAAGAAATGTTAACCGAGATTCGGAAATGCGTTTCCGACTCGAAAAGGCTACTTAAGTAGGGTTGTAATATAAATATCCGTGCAGCAAAATCCCATAAGAATTCAGTTACCTCAGGATACCAACTTTTGAACGAACTTCTTTCCGGCCGTCTACAGAAACCACACATGTTAAAAAACTACTACTTAAATAAAATTTGGTCAAATGTGGTTTGATAGCCCCAACTGAGGTTAACAAACCCCTGCCACCTGTAATACGGGACCGAAGGTAATAGGAGTTTTTACAAGCGGCGAGGTCAAGTATTTGTATGTAAAAGAAAAGCTATTGGGAATGCGCGGTTGTACTTTGAATGGCTGATAAATAGTTGTGCTAACCCCTAACTATAACCCCTTATCCTAAACCCTAACCCCAAACCCTAATCTTCAGCCCTAAGTCCTAACCCTAACCCTGGACCGCAATCCCAACAGGATTGTGTCCATCAGGTGAGACTACAAAACTACATCCTACCTAAAATTTTCTCACTGATTTTCGATGTCTGCATAAAAATTTTCGTTCTTTAACTCATTTAGTAGAAAATTACATCTCCCAAATTTAGGCTTGAAAGAAGAGCATAATTCATTTTTAAAAACGCTACTTATTATGAGATTTTTAAGACCGTGAAACGCCCCTCCATAAAACACCCCGTCTCTGCATTTACTAATGTTGCCTGTCTATCTCTGACGATGGATGACGACAACCCATCAGGCTGATGAAGGAAAGACTACAGGCAGACGCAAAGCCCATAGTGTTAGGTGGGAAAGTCACTATCGGTTGGGTTTTAGGGGTAAAATTTGTGTGCGGTCCCTCTCGATTCGCTAGAAGCTTTTGTCAACAACACGTCCGGTTTTTGGTTCACCAACTTTCCCCACCAGTGCAAACTTGAACTGATGTGTTAAAAAACTACCGAACTAACACGCCAATCCTACCATTATACTGTGTGCAATCACACATGATGGCTTACTGTGCTTACATGTCATCAGAGGCATTTTCAGGGTAACCAGTGCACTCTGATCCAGGTAAACATAACCAGATCTTGCGGCCCGGTTGACACCCTCCCTCACTAAGTCTCTCGACGCGCCATGAAACATGAGTGAAATGTGAGCGCAACCAATCTTGATGTAAACATAGAACCAACCAGGATAAGCGATATTTCGATCATCGCCTATCGGAGCCGCTCGAGGTAGTCGCAGTGGCGAAATTGTTTACAATGAAGGGACCCAGTGTCACATATAACTCGCTTCTATTTCCACCCCGACCACGGTTACTTGGCAAGACAGAGCTAAGGAGGCTCTAACTAGACGCAATTTCAGTGAATGATTAGGTCGAAGACACGTCTACGTTTACCGAAGATACTAGACGCTCTTCACGGGAGGGAGTCTTTGATCCCTTCGTGGGGTGAGTCGTCAAAAAGGCCATACTGGGATGGAGTCATTGCTGAATAGTCCTAACTCGAGGTTTCCATAAATCAAAAGTTGGGAAGACAGAGTTATCGGACAAAACATCGGCAACGATCGGGTAAAGGAGCCCAAACAAACATGACCAGCCAAGGGTGCCTGTCTTACGGGAAAGGTGATTATAGGAGTTTTACGGGCGAG